>PVJD01002649.1:0-193714 GCA_004026545.1 Mormoops blainvillei | reverse complement strand
ACATTGCTGTATTGGCTAATTTAATGTCAAAACGGTACATTAAAGTCTGTGAGGTATGTGCTGGGTTTTTGTTTTTGTTTTTGTTTACTATTTTACAGGTGAGGAATTTCAGACATAGAACAAGTAAGCTCTGAAATCATGGTTAATTAGTGATGGAGCTGGATTTGAACACAAGCAATCTAATACTAAAAGTTATACTCATAACCACTATTTCTACTACCTGATCAAGGATAAATAAGAAGAAATAACTATGAGAAGATAAGATATTTTAAATGAATATGTAGATTAAATTATATAATATTATGTAGTATAGGTTTATTATCTTACAGATACATATGATTATTGAGCATGCTATAAAACAAAAGCATCAATTAATTAATGGATATGACATTATGAATAAATACTGCTATTCCTTATTTGTTAAGCATTTACTGTGTTTCAATAATTTTTGAAATCATTAAGACCAATATATACAGTGATAAATTAAATTGTCATAAAACATGGACTTTCTTCATATTTATAAGTGAGAAAATTGAGGGTAAGGATAGTTAAGTGGAATTTTTATTTCCCCTAAGAGATGCTTATATTAGTTCTTTTTTACAAACTTGGCACATTTTCACTTTATCTTAGCCAAAAGGCTGAGAAGAGATGTAAACTTGACACCTCATAACTAAATGCACCATACATTTATTTCCCCCATCTCTAGCAGGAAAAAGTAGATTAAAATGATATTTTGTGAATATTAACTACTATATTTAATAAATCTCAACTAATTGTTGTGTATTTTTCTCTCAAAAAAAAAAAAACAACAACTACATTTCACCTTAGATCAACAAGAAAAGTATGTGATACTTGCAAAGCTGTGATTATTTCCATTTTAGAAACTCTTTTTTAGGTGTGTCCCGGAAATCATTACTAAACATCAGAAAGCTGCTTTCCAATTAAAGTTGTTTTATATGAAGAACAGAATTGTGAATACTTATTATATCTGCCTATGATCATGTCCAGAGAGTGATCCTACATGTAATCACAGCACTCCTTCCACCTCACACTAGACATATAAGGAAACTTCTGTGTCTAATAATCTCATAATTTAGAGTTCTAAATAGGACCTGGATATGTGTTATAGTATGTGAGTAAGTGGGCAAAAGTAGGTTTACCGTTGTCAGTACACAAAACACAGCTTATTTTTGTATTATTCTTTATTAATTATTGTATTATTTATTTGTATTACAACTGTAAACCTACTTTTGCCCTCCCCTGTGTATATATATTACATATACATATTAAGGACTTAAATAAGTGTTGTGATAGCTATTTTTTATTATGAATGATTCTTACTAGTAATTTTTTTAAAAAAATTATTTATTTATTTTAGAGAGAGAGAGAGAAGAAAGAGGAGAGGGAGAGAAACATAGATTTATTGTACCACTTACTTATGCATTCATTGGTTGGTTCTTATACATGACCTGACCAGGAATGGACCCCACAACCTTGATGTATCAGGACAGCACTCTAACCAATTGAGCTACCTGGCCAGGGTCTCCTACTAAGAAAACTTAACCCAGTCAAGGAAATCCTCTCTGATTTTACAAGTGCCCAAGACACGTACACAAAATGACACAACTTACATATGTCTGAGCCAAGTTTCTAAAACTCAAAATGACACCTTATCGGTAAATATGTACCATTAAAGTAACTCACTACATAATAAACTATGAGTAAATTAATTCTCCGTTTTGGGCTTTATTCATTTTATTTACTTATAAAATTTGGAATATGGATTAGCTGCTATTTAAATAGCATTGTATTTCATAAGTTTGTAATTATGCAAATGGAAATCATTTATTCTCTTCAGAAGTTCATTTTAACTCCCAATTTATTAACCCTGACGTAGTCCATCAGAGCTATTTATGCCTAAAATACACAGTGAAGTACACATACATAAATATTGCAAGGGTATATTTTAGTCCTGTTGTCATGAAATTTGAGTTAACAAAATTCTAAAAATTCTATGCTTTACATATGCTCAAAAGTGATTTATTTTCTGAGATAACTTTGCCCTCTGCCTGATGTAACACCTCTTGGTTAGAGTTATATTTTTCAACTTGACTGGGAACAGTGGGTACATTTCATTGTTTCTTTATTTTATGTGAAAACTTAAATATGATTTAAAATTATAGTTCTCTCATTAACTTTCTGATAACATTTTCCATTTCTTTGAATGTTATGAAAATATTTATAAATATTCAGAACTCCAGGGCAAAATGACTAATGGTAAGCAAAATGGTAAGCAAAACGACTAATGGTGATCTACGGGATAATGGGAAAAAGATTTGAGATGTTCACTGTACAAGGCTTATAAAGAATATTTGTCCAACTCAAGATTAATTGTTGGAGAGGTTAATCAATCCTTGTCAGCTACACACCTGCCTGTATCTATTCTGTCTCCTCCTCCTCCTCTCTTTCCTCCTCCCCCTGCTCCATGTCCTAGACTCCTCCTCTTTCTCGTTTTCAGTGGCTTGTGCCTGTTGGAAGAATGGTTTGAAAGACAAGTTGAGCACATTTCCTGGACATAGTTGGAGAAGGACAACTCTCACTCTTGCTGGTAGCATAATGTTGTCTTTCATTCCTTTTTGTCCTTCCTTGGCATATTTGAAGGAATCGTTGTAGGTTGGAAGTAATTAAAGGTAATTAAGTGTCATTTTTACAAAAAGACAAGAGATAACAAATGGTGGTATGGATGTGGAGAAAGAAAACCATTGAATACTTTTCACAAGATTGTAAATTTCTGCAGCCACTATGGAAAACAGTATGGAGGTTCCTTAAAAAATTAAAAATTGAACTATCATATGATCCAGCAATTCTACTGTACTACTTGGAATATATTTTAAAAAATACTAATTTAAAAATATATATGCTCCCTTATTCATAATATCATTATTTACAATAGCCTAGGTGTAGACACTACTTGAAAGCCCATCAATGAATGAAGAAGATGTGTACATATATACACATATATACACACACACATATATATATACACACATATATATGTACACAATGGGGTATTATTTATCCATAAATAAGGAAGAAATCCTACCATTTGGAACAGCAATGATGAAACTTGAAGGCATTATGCTAAGTGAAATAAGTTACACTGAGAAAGACCAATGCTGTATAATCTCACGTATATGTAAAATCTAAGAACAAACAAATAAATATAAACAAAAAAGCCAGACTCTTAAAAAAGGAGATGAGATTTGTAGTTATCAGATATAGGGGGTTGGAGGAGAGGGAATAGGAGGTAGGTGGTCAAAAGGTACAAACTTCTAGCTACAAGATAAGTCAGTACTAGGGTTGTAGTGCACAACATGGTAACTGTAGCTAACACTGCTGTAGGATATAGGAAAGTTGCTAAGAGAGTAAATTCTAAGAGTTTTCATCACTAGAAGAAATTTTTTATTTTCTTTTTTATTGTATCTATATGACATGACGGATGTTAACTGAATCTATTGTACTAGTCATTTCAAAATATTTGTAAATCAAACCAAAAGATAGTGACGTTTACAATGTTTAATAGTTTCTGAGAAATAAGCACAGACATGTCAGAACTGATGCATATTAGTGCTGGAGCGGAGTCCTGTTGGATTGGTCTTTACTGGTCTGTGGATCACGGGGCATTACCTTAAAAGGAAGATCTGGGGTAGTGTCCAGGCAGGGGAGAGCTGGAGCGTGACATATTTATCAACTTGTACAGATGCATTTAAATAATTAAACTATATGTAAGGTTGCATTTGTCATCTTTGGAAATTAGAAAATTGAAATTATTAATGACTTGAGGTTTGCTAGTGAGTTTTTACCCAAACTACAAAGATTTAAAATCTAATTAATTAAGCCATGGTAATACAGAAAGAACTGAGATGTCTTAAAGTCCCAAAACACTTTTGTTAGAAGGCAGAGGAAAGCAAAATGAAGGTCTTTTAATAATATTTTTTGTACCACAGAGGTCTCATTTTATTAAATTTAAAGATATTTGGTAACTTTTCTTTCCTTCTACATATTAATGAAAATAATCATCATGCATTAAAAAAATACTAACTAGAAATGTACTTTTTCATCAATAAACATCATATCAATATGCAAGGTTTTTTAAATGCTATTTTAGAATATCTTTTTCTCAACAAAACATTTGGCAAATAAATTATAATTAATGACTTTATAATTGAAGGAACATATGCCCAGAAAATTATAAGAAACTTGAATAATAAATATACTACCACCTCAACAACAGCAAAAAATGTTTCTCAGGAAAACAAATCATTATTAGTTATAAGACAGACCAGAACACAAGGCAGATGTTTCAGTTGCTGGTGCTTTGTCTGAAACATACTCACATGCTGGATGAATGCTGGGCTGACATCTATATTGGCTCTTCTTTTGAGTTTAAATCAAATGTGTTTGATAACAAGCGTAGCATATAAAGGGATAAAGGGGAACACTTTTAAGGTATCTTATAATACTAATGGGTGATCCTGACTCAAAACTTGATTGTTAGTTTGTCATTGCAGGATTTCATAGAGGTCAAAATATAACCAAATCTTTTATAAACTCTGCTTTGAACCATTTGTTTTATAGAAGCCATAAAGATAATCTTCTTTCCAGTCTAAATAATTGACCAAAATGTATTCATTAACTGAATAAGTGAGACTGATATTTCTTTACATCTTCTAAAATATTTTAATATTGGTCAAATAATGAATTTATTTCCCTTTAATATGGCTTCTAATATAATCCCTTATCTAAGATACTCAATAAAAACTTTTCTTTTTATCATTCTGAATTATGCCTACAATTACACTCTTACTTTTGAATCACTCTTTTTCACTATTTTAATAGTAGCACTTCTCAAATAATTTTATCAAATTTTCTTAATATTTCAACTTCAAAGAGTTCTTTTTAAATTCCAAAGATCCTCACACAGCTTATCTAGCATTCTTGTATGTTTGTATGTGCATATACATGTGTGTTTATATATGTGTGTTATTATACATGCATATAGAATGCATATAATATACACATATATATTATACATATATATAATGTATTACATACACACAAACATATAAATACACAATCACATACACATGCACATGTATATCAGGTATTGACTACTGATACAGGTATTTTAATTTTTTTCATTTTCCCATCATTTGACATATAACAGCACAAAGTTTTAGTGATATCTTGCTCTTTTATCACATATACCTAGTGGGAGATCAGATTATAATTAATTCTTATATAGCAAATGCTCATTCCACCATACATAATTTTTTATTCCCAGATTTACTATGTGGTAAATAAAGTCAATGTTCTTAGCATCATTTCATAGATGCACATATGGGAGACTATAAATATTAATTAACTGTCCTACAGCCTAATACAAAGTCCGAGGTCTGGCCCTAGCACAGAATCTGTCAAGTTTCCAAAATCAGTGTCTACCATTCCTTCACCCTATTACTATTTGCATAGAAATGGAGTTTCCCCTAAGCTATGTTGCACATACAGAACATCCCTATGACTAAATTTAGGGGCAAGTTCTGGAACACCTGTTATGGACCTAAAATTTGGATTTCATTTAAATTTGCTCTCTCTTTATCAGTTTAAACTGGACATTCTTTACTTATAGGTGATTCTGGATGGATATTAGGAGGAAAATAATAAACTTTTTAAAAACCATTTTATAATGGGAAAAATAGGTCTTGCGTATAGAATCCAAGCCTCAGCAAACAAAACTTATTCATATTTAAGTTACATCGAACAGTGATGAAGTGCTTATGAGCACACCCTCTTCTGCTGATTGTATTTGGAAAGAATTCAGGCCGGAACTGCTCTGCGCATCCTCTGGGAGCCTGAGAAAGAATTCAAACTTTGTGAACATAAAAGTGCTTCTTTTGACGAAAGACAGAAATGAAACTTCTATATTATAGGTCAGAGAAAGTTTCAATTGGCCAAAATAAGGAAAAAGGAGAGTTCCTATGAATTTAATTCCTGAGAGAACGATAGGGTCTTGAAAAAATTTATATTATTGGCATAATCTTTCCTGAAAATTTTATAAATTGTAAGGTCTACTTTATGGTTGTAGGCCAGTTAACATAAGGAATGTAAAGTTTTTGAAAATAAGGATCAGATGTCCTGGCTGGGTAGCACAGTTAGTTAGAGTGTCTTCAACTATAACAAATTTGTAGGTTCCATCTCCTGCCACATACAACAAGCAACCAATGAATGTATAAATAGAAGTTTTTTTCTCTCTCTTTCTTCTTCTCTCTCTCTCTCTCAACTTAAAAAAGAAAAGAAAATGACGATCAGATTTCCAAGATAGACATTTGAGTATCTCTACTAGAGTCAGAGTCATGACTGAGGAACAAATTCACTCTGTGGTCTTGAGAGTGGTCACTGACCCCTGGAGATGTGTATTTCCCCAACATATTAAACAAGAACAACAAGAACAAACATTGAAACAGGCAACTCACAGGATCCTTCCTATACCTAACATCTATAACTTTTATTTAATCTTTATTGCATTTTCCCCATTACCATGTAGTCCCCTTGTACCCTCTGCCCCCAGCAATCACTGCACAGTTGTCCATGTCCATGAGTCCTTCTTTCTTTTTGCTCATGTATGAAAAAGAAAAGGTGATTTTGAGATACACTAAAAAGGAAAATTAACATCATAACAGATATTGTTTATGTTTTCTAAAAATCTGGACTGAGAAAATGTCATGTAGAAATTAGCATCATTGGACTATAGTAACCCCATAGATAGTTTAATCTGTGAGCTGGCAAACTCAGTTCCATCTATAAGGCTGGGATAAACAAAACTAAAATTTTATGGCAGTTCTGAAAGAAATTATTTTGCATAACCAACTAGTAAAAATAATGTAAAGAAAGATTTTATTTAAAAACCCTATAATATCCTCAGCTGTGCTGTAGAAAAAAATAGAATCAAGGAATCTGATGTGCAATTGTTGTTAATGTATGAATATTATCAGAATACTAATAGACTCATTCAGAGAAAATAATAACATCGTTGTCTGTGATGGTCTTTAATATAAGAAAATTTCATTATAGGAAATTTGAAACTATTCCTTAGAAAGAATAATATATGTAAAGAAACTCATTATTTAGTACTTAATTCTAAGGACTTTTCTTAAGTACCAGCTATGTCTTATTATTTTTAATGTATATGCACATACATATATAATTTTGGTGCTGATTTATATTGTGCTAAAATATTTTTAAACAGGATTAGTTTGCTTTCTATATCTGATACTAAAACTTTACATATTCTGCTCCTTGTTTCTAGGAAGAATAAAGTGATTTATATGTTTGAGAGGGTGACTTAATACTCTCTTTCAAGTACCTGTTGGAAGATGATGTGGAAATTGTTGCTTTTGTTTGCTTCTTTGTTTTTTATTGTGTGTTTTTGGTACTAATGTGAATCATAAAGACAGGAAAGGAATAAAATTAGAAATTACAATTAAAAAGAGATAATATGGAAAGATTTGAGGTTATTGTTCAAGCCATAGATTAAAATGTCTTTTACTAAAAAAAGGTTAACATCACCTGGGATTCCCACTTGGTAGTAAACTTATTTGCCAAGAGAAGTTACTCTTCTTTACTCTCTCAATAAAGACCAGAGACCCAAACAAAATCAAGTTCCTTGGACTCCTATGTAAATTTTTACTCCGTTATATTATAAAAGTTCATAACTTAAATTTTTTATTTAAATTCCATGCAGCCATTTTAAGCAGTAGTGGAGTGCCTAGTAAGCATCGACATTAGTAATATGTTTCTTTATTAAATCCAAGTCTTCTGCTTTGAGTCACTCTTATTTACAAGTATAATATGTTGATGTTTATATAATATGATTTACAAGGGAACAAAGGCCGCTTACAAAATACTCTTCTGTCTATGACTTACAATAAAACCCGATCCAGTGGGTTATGTTTTTAATACTCATATTGTATAAAAGTAATAACATATGGGTACAGAATTAATTCATACATAACATTGATGGAGATGATTGTCAGATTGAGCAGCTTCAGAGAGCAGAGCTCTAGGGAATGATACAAAGGGAAGGTGACTTGTGACTGATAAGAATGCATCTGGAAAATGCTGGCCATAAAAGATTCGATCAGGTCTACTCATATCAGCAGTGTAAGTAGAATCATTAGTACCACAATAAGTCCTTTCCACTTGTCTATTATTGATGCTTAAACTTTCATATTTAAATATTAATTAATTTTAGAGAAACAAAGACTTTTTCCTGTAGGCTTCCTTTTTGAATAGTGGGCAATACTTGAACCTACGAATTAAACTGAACTAGAACTGGAATATAATTCTGAATCTTCCATTAATTTACACTAGATATTTTCAGGTAGCCTGCATTTACATAAAATCAGAACTATAATAATATTTAAGTTATCCATCTATTATTAGGAGTAAATATGATAATACATGTAAATTCCATAATAATCATAACACTACCAGACAATGTATTAATAGATGGATTTCCTCTGTTTGTTTTTAGATAGGCACTATAATTATTCTTTTTACAAATAAGTAAACTAAAGATAAATAAAATTTTTCATCCCCACACCTGTGTGGGGATGATGAAATGGGGTGCAGGGCAAAGAGGATATTGGGGGAAAATGGAACAACTCTAATGGCATACTCAATAAAATATACCAAAAAAAAAAAAAGAATCTGAATGTCAAAAAAAAAGGAAAGAAATATGAGCCAGGTGTCTCCTATTAAGCCAGATATTAAAAATCATTTGGAAAACTGTGAAAAAATAAAATAAAATAAAAATTTTCAAGTGACACAGCTAATAAATGACTAACCCTAGTAATAGAACCAGGTCCATTCGACTCCAACATTTTGATAGATTTTCTCTCTTTATTGTATTCCATCTTACAGAGTTTGATGGGTAATTTTATGTGTCAACTTGAATGGGTGTGTCTGTGAGTGTGTCTTAGGAAGAAATTAGCCTTGGAATCAGTAGACTGAACAAAGATTGCTCTCACAATGTTCAGGCTCTCCCTTTGGAGGGCCTGAACAGAGAAGAGAAAGGTGGGAGAAGGGCAAATTTACTCACTCTACTTCAGCTGAGATATCCAGCTTCTGCCCTTGGACACTGATGCTCCTGGGTCTTGTGTTTTCAGCATGAGGCAGGGACTTGCACCACCCACCACTGGCCCCTGATTCTCAGGATTTCCCATCTGGGTTGAATTATACCACCAGGTTTCCTTGTTCTCCAGCTTGCAGATGGCACATGAGACCTCTCAGCCCCCATAACCACATGAGCAAATGCCCATAAAAAAATCTCCTCAATAGCCCTGGTCAGCTAGCTCAGTTGGTTACAGTGTCATCCTGATATATGCCATGTTTCAGGTTCAACCCCCAATGAGGACACATACATGAAACAATCAATAAATTCATAAATAAGTGGAACAACGAAGTGATGCTTCTCTTTCTCTCTCTCTCTCTCTCTCTCTCTCTTCCTCTCTCTCAAATCAAACAATATTTTTTTTAATTATCCTCACAATATTGGCAGTTACACAACAGTCACAGGGATGTAAAGTACAGCATTGGAACTATAGTCGATAGTGTTGTAAAAACTACGTGTGGTATCAGATGAAAGCTGGTTTATCAAGGTAATGACATTGGAAGTTATGGAATGTTACTGGGTTGTATACCTGAAACTAATATAATATTATGTGTTAACTGTAACTGAAAAATTTAAAAAGTTATTATTAAAAATCTCATGTATCTATATAGATATTGATATACAGATTAGATACAGATATGATTTTGGATATGGATATACATATGGATAAGGATTTGGATATGGATAGATAGGTATATCCTGTTTCTCTGGAGAACCCTGACCAATCCACAAACTTTGACAAACACATTCAGTAAGAGTACAGGACAAAAATGAGGAGGTCTGAATTGACCTTTGAACCTGAAATCTCCTTCAACTAAAAGCAGAAAATCTAGTAAAGAATTCATTGCCCTGGCTTAAGTGACAATCCTTTAGAAGTATTAAATGGAGAAAGGGGCTTAATTCTTAGTGATTAGAAAGAACAATTTAGCAATGATCAAAGTTTACAAAAGGTAATCTTGTCACAGTTTATAATATATTTTTTAAAAACTGGATATAATTCAGACAAATATCTAGGCTTTAAAACAACAGAGTTATAAAATATGAAAAGATACACATAAACTTTAAACAGACTATTAAAAGTAATGTAAATCAAAAAAAGATGGCCTGTACTAGGTTGTGAATACGACTAAAGAAATGTAAATAATCAACATATGGAACAAAAAGTGGAACAAATACAGGTCCAGACTGATCACATACAAACTTCTCTGCCAAGCTTGGGTGTTAAAATGGGAAGTGTGTAAGGCAAATTGAGAATTACATATTGGAGGAGAAAGAGAAAAGAGCTCCTTAAATATCTAACAGTTCTGACTGGAAAGCTTAAAATCAGGATTAGATAAGCCTTATGAAAAATACTGAGGGAAACAAAAAGGACCATTAAAAGAAGACAAATCAATAAAAGTAAGAACACTATTTGGAGAAAATAGTAAATTAACATATTCCAAAATTTCATTTTTAAAATGTTGAGTGATTTGGGTATAAGAGACAAACAAATGAAAGACATATGAGAAAGGATTAGTCATCAGTGCACAGCTATACATCAGGTGTTTTATATGATATATACTAAATATACAGGGCTTGGGAAAAGTAGGTTTATATGTAGGTTTATAAGTATGCAAAACCGTTTAATCTTGTATTACTATTTATTAATTATTATTCTTTTCCATGGGAATAACTTTAACCTACTTTTTCAACCTTGTATATTATTTAATATATATAAATACTTATTATATGTATATTGACATATGTCTGCATACGTATATGTGTGCATGTGTACATATATACAAGGTTTGTCCAGAAAGTATCCATCCATGTAATATGAAAAATAGAGACATTTATTGAAGAAGACAGAAGATACAAGAAACATTGTACATAAGATAATGATGTCTCAGTCCCCTTCAAAGTAGGCACCTTGGGAACTCACATAGTTCTCTAAATTGCAATCAGCTGCCCTGTTGTATTTTCCTGAATCTCATCAATGGTCTGAAAGCTCTTCTTTATCAAAGATGATTTTAGTTTTGGGAATAGCCAGAAGTTGCAGGACACCAAATCTGGGCTGTAGGAGGGCTGAATTACCTGGGTGATTTGATGTTTTGTCAAAAAACTGCATGAGCAGATGTGTTGTCGTGATGAAGCTGCCAATCACCAGTTGCCCATAGCTACAGCCTTCTGAAGCATCTGAACAGTTTCCATGGAGGAATGTTCAAGCTTAACACAAACTCTGATGCAGATTCATTGCTCTACTCACTCAGTCATTTTAAATACAATGGCCACACAGTACACAAGCTCACCCGCTGGCATCTACTGTCCCCACTGACTAGTACAGTGAAGTCATCATTGTTCACACATGCGCATATTTCATTAACTGCCCGAGGTCATACAGTTTAGAGATGCCAAAATTGCTTCTGAGCCCAGTTTAAGTCTGACTTTCAGTATTAGACTTAGACAAGATACAAATTTGTCCCACACTGAACTGAGAGCATCTTTAACATAATGAGGAATTATAATTGATTCAAACTTATAAGAAATATGTTTGCCTAGTTGTACATACATGTAGTTTGAAATATCAGAAAATGGAGGAATGAATTATTTCCTGTAATGAGAGTAAGAGAAGCCTTTCCAGACAAGGTAATGTTTATCAGCCTGCAAGCTCAGAAAAACTGGCCTTGTCTGGCTGTGCCATGCTTTTTTTTGGTTCCTGGGGCTGTATCAGTTTCAGGTACATGGTAATGGCTCAGTTAATATTGTGTTAGATTAACTAATAGGTAACCAGTAGCTTACAGATCATTCACTCATCAGGTTATAAACAGAAAATGATTTTACTTTTCCAAAAAAATTTCCAAATTGTATTATACCAAGGCCCACTTCCAGTTATTACCTTCTCAGTGTCTTTAAGATTTTAGCCCTTCCTATATGATAAGTTGTCTCATTTTGGTTCCTAAAACTATGTTCTGTTTTTGTTCAAAGCTTTAATTTTATACACAATTCAAATTACCCTGCTCTCTGTTCCCTATAGTACAAGCTGAGTAGGAGTAAGCTTATCTTTCCCAATCTTGGGACAAAATAAGGTAAAGAAGGAAAGAAGAGCAGAGGGCTATCATAACTGCATGTTAGGTGACATCTTTCCCCTTGGAGGGGATTGCTGCTTGCTACATGATGTAATTTCTATACTTGGTGTGGATTTCTACACTTGGTAGTGGGGTGGGGAAATTCAAAGTGTCCTGAAGACAAAGTGGCTAGCCTTGCTAGCCCAGCTAATCCCCACTAGTTATCTCCCCTCAGATGCTCTTTTTCCTTGTTCTAGAAGTACAAGCATGACAACAGGTCTCCTGACTGAGCACAGTATAAGTGAGGAACAAAATGGTGACCATTTTGTTTTTGAGATGCTCTTCAATCTTCAAAAGTGATTCTATTTAGACTCCTACGCTCAGCTTCCAGGAGGGCAGATACCATCGTCCTCTCCCTGGAAGGGGTATGAAGACAGCAAATAACCAACCACTGTTGGTTACTGCAAAATGCAGGTCTATTGTCCTTAGTAACAGAATGTGGTATTGAAAAAGACTGGTTCCTGAATTCTTGAATTTCTATACACATTGGAGAGAGAAATTAGCCTTAGCAGTTTTTGCTTTACTTTACATAAAATGTAGGACAAATTGACAACTTATCTTCAGTACCAGCACTTTGTCAGAATTCTAGGATAAGAACAATAAGTCTTTTGAAAATTCCTGCTAGAAACTGCTAAAAAAGATAAGCAAATTAATTAATATAGCACTTTGAATTGTGCTGAAACCTGAGTAAGTTTGGCTCTGCAGGACTCCACAGAGTCAGGAAGAACATCCCAGGCAAGGAGGAAAGCAATAATTCAGTGAGACTGGCCTGCGAGAGCGTAGGGTAAGGTTATATAAATAGATTGCATTTTAAGAACCAACTGTTCAGAATGCTAAGATTTGGCCATCATTCTGATGCCCTTGAAAAGGCACTGGAGCATGTTAAGTTGTGGAGACATTTCACTGTGTCTGTAATCAAAATATAACACTTAATATAAGTAACCAAATTAGGATAGAATGAAGGTAGTATCTTCCATAGAGAGATACTGCAATATTTCGGGCCAAAGCTAACAAGGTTAATGTAATTAGAAACAAAATGAAAATTAAAAACAAAATGAAAGGAATAAACTTTAGAGATATATCAGAGAGAGAAATTATTCCTAGTTAAGTGTGGTGGGCCAAAAGAGAAGAGACTGGCTCCAAGATTCCTGTCACAAAAGACCTAGAGTATGTAACTATGACTAACTAGAATGTGAAAGAACAGGTTTTTGTTGCTGTTTTTTAAAAACCCAGCATGTGAACTGAAATTGTTTCTTTTTATTAGTCCAATATTTCTGATATGAAATACATTGATTCTGGTAAAGGGTAACTTCATACAAACTATCTGAAGCTCATGGAAGTATCCCTGAGCCTATTTTGAGATGTAGTTTCTATAACACAAAGAAAGACACAGAGTTTGTCTTCATCTACTTGGGAAATACAGACAAAAAAAAAATCTTGATTTGCCCTTTAAAAACAAAACAAAACAAAGAAAAACAATTTCTTTGTCGCTGCCACAAGAAGTCAGAACTCGCAGAAAGAGGTATCACAAGTCATGCAGGGACAAGCATCTACCCTTTCAAACCACCTTCGGCAAAGCTGTTTATGTAAATGAAGTCTGACCTGTCATGCCTATTTATTACTCTGCCAAATGTTGAATCCATTGCTTTCCCTGGTCTTATTCTTTCATCTTATACTTCCCAGATGAATTGTAATGGCATGACTTCAAAACAAGATAGAAGTAAATGATGTTAATATTTTGTTTGCAAAATCAGTACTTAAGAGAATCACTTGCTGCAAACGGAACTTGGTTAAGTTCTAAAAAGCTCAAACTCACTCAGACTTTCAGATGTGAAAAATAGGAGCTGTCTTACAGATAACCCAGGCCACTTGCATTAGGGTGATAGGGTGAAGGCAGAATATAAACATTAGGGAGCGATATTGTACTTGGAAATTTGTTGGTTAGGATTTTCATCATCTTTGGGTGATGGAAGTCGTCACTTTATCAAATGTGCAATAAACATCTTTTTGATCTGAGAACTGTTGAAATCACTACTATTTCATAAACAGGTTTATATATATATATATAAGGAAAAATTCATAATATATATTGTGTACTGCTTTATTGTAATCAAGTATCTATTGTTCAAACTGATTATGCCTTGAATCTCTCCAGATTCATTTGCTGATGAAATCAGCATTTGTGGGCCTGTATTTATTTGGCAAGAAGTAATAGATCCTGCCACCAAGAAAGTGATGGTTCCTTTAAGGAGATCAGGTATTAATCTGATTGTTGGAAGCATGTGTTGATAAATACAGGCTAAGAATATCCAACATCAAGTGTTTAGTGTTCAATGGGTTAGTCAATAAAGACACCTGAAAAGAAGTTTTGGGAACTATCTTCAACAAAAAGGATAGAGATAGTTTTACATTAAAAGTTAATGATTCTGAGACCAAAGAAACTTCAAGCCTTTTTCATTTAAAAAACTCTGGAAATATCCAAATATTTTTATATGAATATTTAACAGTTTAAAAATGTGGCATGCTGCCCGTGGAACACAATAGAATACAATAGGTATAACCAGCACATACTTAGATTTAAATCATGTTTTCCCCTTTAGTTACTCTGTGACTATATTCAATTTAACTTCTCTAAGTTTCAATTCCATTATCTCAAAATGGAGGAAACAATTCTTGTCTCAGGGATCTTGACAGAATTGAATAAAATGAATGTAAACCCCATACCATTGTACCCGGAACAAAGAAGATATTGATATGGGCTTAACTTTTAGATCTGTATTTTCAAAATTATGTCCCACAAAACAATCTGAGACAGGGTAGTAAGAAGCTAGGAAAATTCATTGGCAAGTGAAATAGGGAAACTGAGGCAGAGAGCTGAATACAGTGGCCGAGCAATTTACAGCCAGATGCAGAAGGCCCTGCCAGTGCAGCCTAGGCCTCAGGCGTGTTTCAGCTCCAGGCCCTGAGAAGCAGCAAAACCAGGTGGGTGACTCCAGGATCCGCAACAATGACTAAAGACCCCCTGCCCTGTCACTGACTAATCAGTGGAGACCAGGACCCTGAAAGGGTCCACCTGGAGAACTGATGAATATTCAACTGAAACCCTCCCTGAGACCTTCCCCAAGATTCTCTGCCTGAAAGAAGGAGATAAAAGCCTCAAGAAAAAGGACCCAGAGCATGTGCTCTCCCCCTGGGGAGCAGCCTGCACCACTCCCTCTCCCTCCTTTCCCTGTTCTTTCCCCATAAGCTCACGTCTCTAAGGCAATGAGCAGCTGGCAGCTTGTCCCAGGCTAACCCTCTGACCTGTCCCCAAGGCCCCCTTTTCCCTGACCTCCCAGTGAGCTAAGGCAGCCCAGACCAGGCTCTCCTGTTGCTTCTTCTGTGTTAGACACTTCCTTGTTTCACTGTCCCTGGCCTAATCATTGTACCGTCATAGTCCTGGACTCATGGTGTGAAATCTTTCCTACACGAAATGAAGAACTCACGCACTACAGCTGGTTCTAGGCAGACCCACTCAGGGCCAGGTCCTCTGTCCAGTAACAGATCTAGATGCTTTATGAAAAATGCTTAATTTTGTAACTTCATTCTTTGAGTTCCAAAATGCCTATTATTGACTCAGTTGGAATTTAATCTTATTTCCTCCAATACTTCCATTTCTTAAATGAGAACAGCACATTACAAAAAAAAAGAAAACATTTTAAGTAGTTATTCAACTGTGCAAATGTGGAATTTACATTTTGAATTGCACATTTTGAAGCTCTATTATCTTTAAAATTCATTCACTTGCTCATTAAATTAAGATTTATGGAGTGCCAACGATACTAAAGATGTTGTGAGGTGTTGAGTGTGAAGTGGTATAAATGTGCAACCTCTGAACTTAAGGAGCATATCATGTGGGAAATGAATAGACCAAAAAAAAAAAAAATACAGGGATGGAGCTTCAAAGGGGAAACATTATGAAAAGCATGTGTCACCATGTTTCTATGAGATCAATACGGAGGACAATCCCTCAGCCCAGTGGTATTCAGGAAAACCTCCTGGAGAAGTCAAAAATTACTAACCATTAATCAATTTAAAACATATTCACTGAGTATCTGTTAGGTGCCAGACACTATTTTAAGTATTGAAGATACAGCTGGTAGATACAAATTAAAAGAGCCTTGGTTTCATGAGATGAATATACTAGTGTACACACAAGCAATAATCAGATAAATAAATGTACAAAAATAAATTAGGAAAAGTGTGGTATAAAGAGATTGCTATAGTAGATAAGATAAACAGAAAAGCTCCCTTTTAGACTTCTGTTTAATCCCTTGGTTTTATTTGTCCATTGAGAACCAATACTTACTGTTTTATAATCAAAGTTATTTATGAATTGAATTATGTATTAAAATGAATGAATTTTAACTGTACAGTTACATGCAGTTTGAGAATAATATATCCCGTAGTAACTAGCACCACAAACAATCTAGATGATATCTACATTATTTCCAATAAGGTATTTCATCTAACTTTGTAGTCAATTGCCTCACCTCTGATCTAAGGTATTTACTGATTTGTCTTTTATCACTACAGATTTATTTTGCCTGTCCTACATATTCATAAAAATTAAATGAGTAGAGTAACTATTCACTTGGGTCTGACTTATCTCTTTCAACATAGGACTTTGGAGGTTCATCCATATTTTTATGTATCAGTGGTTTATTCCATTGTCTGGCTGAGCAGGATTTCTTTGTATGAATAATTATAATTTCCCATGCATCTGATGACAAACACATGAATTATTTCATAATTTTTATTATTATGAATAAACTGGTAAGAAAAATTGTATAAAGTCTTATATTCACATGCATTTTCATTTCTCTTGGGCAATACCTAGGGCTGAGACTGCTGGGTCATACAAAAGATTTATATGTAAGTCAGGGTTTCTTAGCCTCGGCAGCCTTAGGACAGCGATTCTCCACTGTGGGAGGATCTCCTGTAGATCAGCGGTTTTTGACTGGTGTGCCACAGCACAGTGGTGTAGGGCTGCAACAATTTTTTAAATACGCAATACCTGACTATTTAGTTAAGGGCACTGACCTCTTTTTCCTTAGATTGTCCAAAAAAAAAAAAAAGTCAACAGCCAACAAAACAATAGGTGTCTGGTGTGAATGAATCAAAATTATACCTATTTTTTGCCATCTTGGCAATATGTATATATATATATTTTTTTTTTGGTGTGCTGCAGAATTTTAGTAACAATTTAGAATTTATTAATTATTTAAAGTTTTAGTAGTTTATGTGTGCCATGAGATGAAAAAGGGTGAAAATCACTGCTGTAGACTGTAGGATATTCACCAGTATCCTGGTCTCAACCCAGCTAGAAGCCAGTAGCGCTTAGTTACTGTCAGTTGTGACAACCAGAAATAACTAGATATTGCCAAATGTGCCTTAGGAGGTAAAAATCAGATCCCCGTTGAGAACTGCTGATATACTCTATAAGAAAATGCCAACTAATTTTTTGAAAGTTGTAACATCTATTTATATCTCTCCCAACAATACATATTTATCCATGTTCCTCAATAATAGTTGGTATTGCCAGATTCTTAATTCTAATCACTAAAGGATGTACATAATGATATGCCGTCAGAGTTTTAACTTCTAATACTATTAATAACAAGCATTGTAAAACTATATTTTCTTGTTTTTTAAATTATCTTCAGCCCTGGTTGGTGTGGCTCAGTAGACTGAGTACAGGCCTGAAAACTAAACAGTCACTGGTTTGATTCCAAGTCAGAACACATGCCTGGGTTGCAGTAGGGGGTGCATGACAGGCAGCCACACATTGATGTTTCTCCCCGTCTCTTCTTCTCTTCCCCTCTCTCTAAAAATAAATAAATAAAATATTTTTTTAAATATTTAAAAAATAAATTATCTTCAAATTTTTAAATAATTTAAATGAAAGTTTTATTGACAAGGGTAAATCACAGTTTATATATCTGCAAAGATATATATTCTTAACCTAGTTATATCTGCAAAGATACAGCTTCTACCTTGCGCTCTGCTCCACATGGCCTTTTTCTCTTTGTATCTTTCCTCTTTGTGTCTGTTTTAAGGATACCTGTTATTGGATTTAAGACCTACCTGTATGATCTAAGAGTAACTTGTTTCAATATTCTTAACCTAATTATATAAGCAAAGATATATATCTGCAACATATATATCTTTTATACCTGTGTTTCAGCACAGATAGGCTCACTCCTCCCCTAGGCCCATACACACACACACAAACACACACACACACACATATGTATATATGTATGTATATATATATATATATATATATATATTTCCCCCTAAATAAGGTCACAATCACAGGTTCAGAGAGGCAAAAATATCTTATCTTTTTTTGGGGGGGGCACTGTTTAATCAACTACAATACAGTCTAATTTATCAGTTTTGCCATTTGATTCTTTTTAATATTTATTTATTGACTTTCAGAGAGGGAAGGAAGGAGGGAGAAAGACAGGGACAGAGACAGAGAGAGGTAGAGAGAGAGGGGCATCGATTTCTTTTTCCACTTATTTATGCGTTCATCGTTTGATTTTTTAATGTGCTATGACACGGAATCAAATGTGCAACCTTGGCATATCAGGACAATGCTCTAACCAACTGAGTTAGCAGGTCAGAGCTTCCATTTAAGTCTTTTTTAAAACTTCAATTTATTTTCTGAAATTTTCCATTTTTCATTTGTTTCAACAGAAATTTAATTGCTTGTTGAAGCATCTTTCATGACTGCTATACGTAAATCCTATTCAGATAATCCTAAAGCTTAATTTCTCTCAGTGTTGGTGTCAGTCGATTACCTTTTCTCATTCAGGTTATTTTCTTGGTTCTTAATTTAATGGGTTCCTTCTTTAATGCATCCTAAACATTTTGGCTATTATGTTACGGGATCCTAAGTCCTATTTAAATATTTTATTTTAGCACTCACCTTGATTAGTTTTTATATATAGGTTGGCCTATACCTGTGGGCTCTGGTTCCATGGGCAGTTTAACTTACTGAGTCTTTGCAGTATTATTTCGTGTAATTGGTTTATCTGGTGCTGCTGGAGGCACCTACTTCTCTTGATATTGTTGTCTGCAGCAAAGAAAGGGGATCCCTGGGGTGGACTCTGGGTATCGTACAGTCAGGGAGAGAAGTCTTAGGTCTGAGGGGACAGAGCGGCTTCCCTGACTAGACAGCATCTGTCTGTTTGTTTTGTTTTGTGCTGATATCCTTGCTCATGATCCCTGGATGTACCACCCATTGTTGGTATTGCCAGATTCTTAATTCTATCTCTGGGAAGGTGAAGGGAGTTTTGGTCACTGGGACAAAAAGACCTATGGTGTCCTGAGTCCTGGCAGCTTGTTGTGGCTGCTGAATTCTTCTTACAGGCCCTTCTCTCCCAGATCAGTATCTATAAAAGGGAGGGGAGGTAGGGAAATCTCTGGTAGAGAGGGGAGGGAGAATACTTTCTCTGGTTACTAGTGCTGGCCCATCTACTGACAGACCCCTCTTGCAGGTGGCTGTCAGGCTCAGTTAATGTGGTCAGAAAAACTGTGTTTGGTCTAGGGGTGGGATGAGCCTGTTTGTGCTGCCTTTTGTTGAACTGGAGATCGTAAGTGCTAGGTCGGCGTTTGTTGGACAGGGGGTTTCCTGTTGCTGGGTTGTTGTTCCAGTCCTGAGGTCTCTGACTAATTTGTACTCTTCCTTTCACAGGTTCATTCATTGCCTCTTGTGCTGTTTCCAGGGTTTATAGTTGTGCTCAGCAGAGTAGGGAGAAACAGGTCTACATCTGCTAGATTTGAGTACTCAGTAAGATTTTAGAGCAATTAAAACAAGAAAAAATAAGTTTTTATCTTATGCTTATTTTATTTTCAGAGTTCCAGAGATATCTAGCAGAATCTCTTTCTGTTTAAAGAACGTTCTTCAATATTCCTTACAGAGCTGGTCTGTTGGAAGTAAATTGTCAGAGTTTTCATCTGAGAATTTTAAGTTTTTGTCTTCAATTTTACTAGGTATTTTTACTGGGTGGAGAATTCACAGTTGACAGGCTTTTATTTGTTTGCTTGTTTACTCTTTCCTTTTATCACTCTGAAAATGTCACTACTGTTTCATAGATTACATGATGTCGGAAAAGAAGTCTCTAATTCTTATCATGGTACCTCTGTATGTAAATGCTGTTTTCGTTATCAGCTTCTTTGTGTTAATTTTATGGAAGATGACATGTTAGGGTGGGTAGTTTTGTTTTTGCTTTGTTTTTTCTTTTTATCTGTCATTATTGTTTTGGAAAATTTTCAGCCATTATTTTTTACAAATAATTCTTCCGTCTTTTGTTCTTATGAGGTTTCAGTTACTCGTATATGTTAGTCCACTTTATATTGTCCCAGAGGTCTTCTCCAAACACTCTAGAAACTTCTTTTCTTTCAGTTTTTTCACTTATCTTTTCTCTTTACGTTCTTATTTGTGTTATTGTAATTGACCCATCTTCAGGTCACTTATTCTAATTTCAGCAACTGTGTTAAACCTATCAAAGAACTCATCAAGTGCAGTTTTTGTTAGCTTTCACTCATTTTGCCCAGCTTATCTTGCACATTGTCTGCCTTTGCAACTGGTCCCTTAACCTACTTAGCATAGTTATATGCGTACCTCAGAGACATGGCGAGTGCAGGTCCAGACCACTTCAGTAAAGCAAATACCACAATAAAGCAAGTCACATGTTTTTTTCAGTTTCCCTGTGTCTATAAAACTTGTTTACTCCTCACTGTAGTCTATTAAGTGCGCAAGAGCATTATGTCCGAAATATACATACTTTTATTTTTTAATTAAAGTGCTAAAAAATGCTAACCATCGTTTGAGTCTTCAGCTGGTCCTAAGCTTTTTTCTGGTGAAGGGTCTTGTCTTCAACTGGTACAAAAAAAGGCAGCTAAGTGCCATAGAGCAAACTAAGTAAAGTAAAGGGGGGGGTTGCCTGTATTTGAAATTCCCTGTCTAATATTTTCAACATATGTGTCAATGAGTACATTCTGATGGTTGCTCTGACTTCCTGGAATTTATTTTTTTCTTGACTTTTCTTATGTCTCCTTCCAAGTTTCAGTTGAAAGACTTACATTTTATGTAGAACATCAGAGACTGAGGTAGAGTCGTCATGCATGGTAATTAGCACTTCTCTATTTCTACTATTATTTTAGCATTGGGGCTTGTGTTAATGTAATCAGGAATTGGGCTAGCCTGCTGTTGATGGAGATACCTTAAATGTTCCACAGGTTTCAAATGCTTCTGTTGATGCCTGGTATTTAGGCTATAGGTTGACATGCCAGAGGTTATTTCCTCAGTGTCTATTTAACTCTTTGCTTTATTTCTCCTTTTGCGTTGTACCTGAAAAGAAATATACCTCTTGAAGTTCTCTCAATTGTATTCCATAGCTATTACATCAAATTCTATAACAGGGGAAGTAAGGATCAGTGCGGGGAACGTTCCCTCTGAGGTTCTGATTTAGCCTTGGTCTTCAGCAGGCGCTGTGTCCCAGGGTCGCAGGAGCAGGGTCTTCCCAGACCCCCGCCCCTTCTTCACTGTGGATGGGGGGCAGACTGCTTATCCATGTCCTTCCCCTGGGCCAGAAGATATTTTTGTTTTGTTTTGTTTTGCTTTTTTTCTCATCCCGCAGTGTCAGAGGGCATATTTAGCCCTCAAAGGTGAGAATATTAATTTCTGTTTTGCCTGGAAGCCAGGACATTATTTCATAAAGGAGAAATATTAGATGCAGCTAAGCAGTTTCAGCAGTTTCTTCCGTTTTCCTCCTGTAGCGAGCATTACGGGGAGGGTTTCAAAGGATTCTCCCCACTCCTGCCTGAAAGTGCCTTGACAGGTTCCTGGAGAAAAGTTGAGGAAAAGTGTGAACAATTTCCTAAATCTGTAATCCCCAGGGGTTTTATACTTTCACATAGTCTGCCCTAGGTCTTTGATAATAATGTCAGGCATTTCACCTAAATTCTTAGTGGTTTATTTCATGTCCAGCAGCACCTGCCTCAATTTAAGCAGGTAATCCTATCATTCCTCTCTGAACAGATGCCTGGCTCTGCCGGATTTTGGGTTAGTTCAATGCCATGAGAATTAAATTCTCTGTTGTGTTTCTGAAAAGTCATTAATGTACAGTCTGTCTAGTTTTATTCTTATTATAAGGGTGGAAGTAATGGTCTTTTTTTCTCCTTCTCTGAGATTAAACAAAAGCTTTCTTTTTGTATTTTGAACTAGGTATGTATTTAATAATATAATGAATATTAGTACACCAACCACTCAGGCCAACTAATTAACTCATACCAAATAATATATATCTAATAATGTGCCTTTCCATACCATATTTCTGTCTCCTTTCAGATGAAAACACTATTAAATTATGTCTTTACCATTTTAATACTTTTTCATTTTTATTTTTAATACACACAGGCACACATATATTACAAATATATCACTTCTTTGACACAATTTTGCTTTTCTTAATTACTGTCCTACTTAAGCAAACATTGGTTCCTCATCTATTCAGCTAAGATAGCTGGGTTCGTTGGCTTGGAAACTACTAGTCCCCTTCCCAGCATCAATAATTGTTTCATTTGTAAATGTAAAGGAACAGATTTGTTTTCAAAGGAAGTTATTTAAGCAATTTTCTGGTGCAATGATTGAAAAATATGTCTTATTTCACCTTGATGAGAGTGAAATATTTAATGTCTTAGACTAGCCTTAATTCAGAATTAATTAATCATCAAGAATTAACTTTTCTTATTCTACTTAATTAAAATAGAGGAATGTTAGCGATTAATCAAAAACACTTTCTAAAAACAATTTACAGAAAGCTACAATAAAATTTGGTAAGTTATTTGCACTTGAAAATTTAATTTGTAAGAGTCTGATTCTTGATATCTTTAAAAAATACCTTAAACAAAAGAGTAGGATACATTTAAGTGTGATTCTTACATTGAAGCTTTCATGCTTTAGTAATGTATAAGTTGCTGTTTAAAAGATACTTTTCTAGCATGTATATATAGACTAACAATTTTTTTGGAATAATTGTGCACTTAGCACAATTATTTGGACATTCTTTTATGTTTAATTTGACATATAAACACATATCCTGTACACACACACACACACACACACACACACACACACACACACACACACACACAAATAGTGCCCCAGCTGGTATAGCTCAGTGGATTGAGCGTCAGCCCAAAAACCAAAGGGTTGCCGGTTTGATTCCCCAGTCAGGGCACATGCCTGGGTTGTGGGCCAGGTGCCCAGTAGGGGGTGTGCGAGAGGCAACCACACACTGATGTTTCTCTCCCTCTTTTTCTCCCTCCCTTCCCCGCTGTCTAAAAATAAAATACATAAAATCTTGAAAAAAAATAGTTCCATCAAAAAAGTTGAAATTTTAGCCTTGGCTGGTGTGGCTCAGTGGATTGAGTACTGGTCCATGAACCAAAGGTCATGGGTTCAATTTCCAGTCAGGGCATATGCCCGGGCTGCAGGTCAGGTCCCCAGTAGGGAGTGTGTGAGAGGCAACGACACATTGATGTTCTTCTCCCTCTCTTCTTCCTTTCCCCTCTCTCTAAGAATAAATAAATAAAATCTTTTTTTAAAAGTTTGAAATTATAAATAAGTGCTCATTATTAAGTCCCGAATGTCATCAGAGAACTCTGCTGTTCTCCTTTCTTTGTCTGTGGGATCCGAGACCACTCAGGCTCTCGTAGACTGTTGTCACTATCATGCTTCATAGGGACTAAGTAGCACTTGACCTAATGAAAATATATTTTCTTCTTCAAAGTTCAAGAATGTCATTCTATAAAGCTCAATGTTACATATTTGAACACCATTTCAGTTATTTCTTCTATTTTTGAAATTGCAATACATCATCCATTACATACCAAAAAGAGTATACTACATATCAATGAACAGAAAATTAGTGGGATACTATGAAATGTACAAATGGCTGGTATCATCCATTTTGTATAGTATATATACATAGTCCAAGAAAAGCCACTTAACAGAACTTACTGTGATCTTAATCTGAATCATATATAATGTTATCTTAAGTATTCCTTTTCCCTAATAGTTAAATCAAATAAAACCCAAATAAATAAAGTTGGGAAGACATATAGCAGTCATTCTTTAGCACACATTAGGCAATGACAGCCTAAACCTCTGGCCTACAATAAGGGGATGGCTGGCCTTTCAGAGCACGCATTAACGTACAACGAAATTAGAATGAAACATAATAACATTGGAGAGCTGTCAAATCTCTGAAATAAAGTCACTCCAACTTCCCGGAGTTTGCAACTGCAAGAGGGAAATAGGAGCTTCTCCTGTGTTGTATTATGCCTAACAAAATAAAGAAGTTTCCATAGAAAAACTTGAGCTCCATTGAAATCAGGAATCAAGCCATGATGAATAGATTAATGGTTTTCTTTTCCTGGCAATTGAGGAGATAAGAAGATATTGATGAAACTTGAGGAGGAAACACTGACATCCTCTAGTGATTTTGCATGTTTCAGAAAAAAGGATGATTTGTTCAGAATTAGTGAATATTTATGAACCTTAGTTTCTCAGCACCACTCTAGAGGTACTTTCTGCAAATATATATCTAAGTACTTCCATAATCAAAGCCCTTTGTATGAACAAAATGCTTCCTCAAGAGACACCACAGCTATGTATAAGTAGGCTACACAAACCATCAATACCTAAGCTACCTTTGAATTTCAAATGGTTAGGAAGATCATGGAATGGAGAAATCTGCTTAATTAGATGAATATTTTAGATGATAGTTTCTAACTATTATTTTAAAATATTCTAAAATATATGCATACATTTAAACATTTTAATAAATATAAACAAGTTAATAAAATGACATTTTTGTCCACTGAACAAGCTTCACCCATTAATTTTTAATCTCTTTAACTCAAAACTGATTGGATCTATATTCCTTACACTGTCATGGCCTTTAGTTACCAAAAATTCAATAATTTTCACAAAAATCATGCTAACATTTTCTCATCAAATAATTTACACTGATAGCAAACAAAAGAATTATACATGTGTGTATACATGTGTATATATATGTATATACCAGGTCTGTCCAGAAAAAACTCCAGCCATTGTTAATATGAGAATGGTTTGCACAACACTGATGTACCTGGCAGCCAAGGAGAGTGGAATAGAAAGCCCATGGGTGAATGACGGAGACTTCACTGTACTAGTCACTGGGAGTGGTAGATGCTGTTGAGTGAGCATGTGTACTTTGTGGACATCGAATTCAAAATGACTGAGCAAGTACAGTGACAAATCTGCATCAAATTTTGCATTAAGCTTGAACATTCTTCCATGTAAACTATTGGGATGATTCAGAAGGCTTTAGGGGATGGTGCGAGGAGTGCAGCACATATAAAAGTGTGGCACAAATGTTTCAAAGATGGTCAACAATCTGTTGAAAGTGATCCATGTTCTAGAAGGCCTGTAATAAGCAGAACACCTGAGATTGTTGAACCTTTATGGGCTGCAATCAACAAAGATCAGCTACTGACAGTGAGAGAGCTAGAAGCTGATCTGGGGGTTCCAAAAACTACTGTGTCTGAAATTTTGATGCAGGATCTTGGCATGAAATGTGTCATGGCAAAATTTGTTCTGTGACTTCTGCTACCAGAGCAGAAGGAGCATCATACTGCAGTTGCTAATTACTTGATTCAAACCACTACCAATGAACCAGATTTGGTGCTCTGCTACTTCTGGCTTTTCCCAAATCTAAAATCACCTTTGAAAGGGAAGAGATTTCAGACCATCGATGAGATTCAGGAAAACATGATGGGGTAGCTGATGCGGCTTTCAACAAAGGACTTTGCAAAGTGTTTTGAACAGTGGAAGAGATGCTGGGAGAATTGGATGAGGTCCCAAGGTACCTACTTTGAAGGGGACTGAAGCACCATTATTCTTTATACAATGTTCTTGTATTGTGTATCTTCTTCAGTAAATGTATCTATTTTTTCCTTAGTACATGGCTGGATACTTTCTAGACAGACCTCTCCCTCTGCGGCCTCTCTCTCTATATATATATATGCTCAAATCAATGGTTAAAAATTCTTTCGTTGTCCTCAGACCAAATCCAAAGTAATTTATATGTGGTATAAAGCAATTCAAGTTTTGGCACCTGTTTACATTCTAGCATCCTCACTTATCACTTCTTAAATTATATATATATATATATATTTTTTTTTTTAGCCTAAATGAGCTACTTTCACTCCTCAATACACAATACTATTTTTCAAATGGGAATTGTTCATTTCCTTTTTGTTTTTGCTGTTTTTACTTCTTTTGCATTAAAAGATCCATATTGCCTTAAATGAATAATGCTACCTTCTCACATTTCTTTACAAAACTCTATGATAAATAGTCATTGGGGAACCTTTCTTGGATATTGTGCTCTTAAAGTACAATGTATTTAATTACACTTATTTTTATTACGATTTTTTTACTTGTCTATTTTTTCTCCTAGTCCATGAACTCTTTATGGGAATGAGAGAGAATCCCCAGTGCTTTGCACAGTGCCTGCCACAGAATAGCTCCCTCCTTTAGCTTCACCCACCAGAACTGAATTTCACAGGAAGCCACTGTGTTAAGTTCTATAACAGGCAAGAAGAACATTAAAACATGGCAAAACCTGGAACACAGCCAGTTGTCTAACATTGCCTATATTTTACGTTATACCAGTCAGAATGGCTATCATCAATAAATCAATAAACAACAAGTGTTGGTGAGGTTGTGGAGGAAAGGGGAACCCTTTAGCACTGTAGGCGGCAATGCAGACTGGTGCAACTCGTATGGAAAGCAGTATGGAGATACCTAAAAAAATTAAAAATTGATCTGCCTTTTGACCCAGTGATTCCACTTCTGGGAATATATCCAAAAGAACATAAGCAACCATGTGTTCATTTTGCAGCATTATTTACAGTCACTGAGATATGGAAGCAGCCCAAATGTCCATCAGTTGATGAGAGGATAAAACAACTATGGGACATTTACACAATGGAATACTATTCAGCCATAGAAAAGAAGAAAAATTTACCCTTTGTGACAGGCAGTGTGGATGGACCTGGAAAACATTATGCTAAGTGAAATAAGCCAGTGAAAGAAAAACAATTAACATATGATTTCACTCATTTGTGAAATCTAATGAAGAAAGTGAACTAACAAGCAAAATAGAGACAGACTCATAAAGAACAGGATGAAAGCTAGGGCAGGGGGATGGTAGGAGGTGGAGGGATCAAGCAAAAAGGATAAAGGACTCATGGAAATGGACAATGGAGTGGTGATTGCAGGGAAGAAAAGGTTATAAGGGGGCTAAATGGTAATGGAAAAATACAATAATAAATAAATGATAAATAAAATACTATTGTTATTATATATAATATATATAGAGAGAGCTATTATATAATAATATAGAGCTATTGACTCTATAGGATTATGCAAAAGAAGATCATAGCAAAGTATGTTACTTATTTTAAAGTAGTGATTATTGAGTATAAATTATTCTAGGCATTGCACTGGTATCTGATTTACATTATCTGTCTTAGAGTTTCTCAAAATAAACTTTATAGACCATTATCACTATAACATATTTATCTAAAATATATGTGATAGTTAAATGATTTTAGAAGCTCATGCTAAATGGTTAAATACTAAAAGCTCAAGCAAATCACCGAGAAAGTTATTTAAAATAAATTTAACATTGTTCATTCTATATTTACTAAATATTTGTGTGTGTGTGTTTTTCCCTAACATTTAGCCCACATAAGTAGTGCTGGAGAAAATAAACTGGGGAAAGCCAATCCTGTTACATCTTTACAACATGAACTCTTCTGTTCCGTCCTTGTTAGGCTATCCTCATAAGCTAGGAAAAAGCACAAACATCCCAGTAAGGCATACATTTTCCTACTGTGCATATTTTTTGAACCCATAACTAAAATCTCCAGTCTACTAATGTTACATTTTCTCCCATGCTAGTTACTCAAGTCTTTAATCACAACCTATTTCAGGTTGGCAAAAAGCCTTAGTCGCCATATCACAATCTTCTGGCCCAGATTTTCAACCCATGAACTGGTTACTCCTCGGTTACAATAATGCAGTTTAAAAACACAGAGTACAACAATGCTGCCTTTTCCAGGTCATACAAATGGAAAATAAAACCTTTGAAATCATACAAATGGAAAATAAAACCTTATGTAATGGATGTCAATGACAAATGATGTTACAACAGTGATTAGTAGATTACCTATTTGTTCCTAGTCAATGCTCATTCCCATTGCCAAGGTAGATTATTTGAGCTCCACTGCTATCCTACAGCCTGCTTCTCTCTATGTATACATTTCCTCCATGGCTTCCAGAGAAGCCTTTTCACTCTACTCACTCTTTGGTGGTGACTAGTTGTCTCTCTCTATGAGGACTTCAATCACTAATGAATATGTAGGTATAGATACAGATTATCTATCTATCTCTGCACCAGCTCACTCTCCTTGGCATATGGTTCACTTTGTACTGCAAAACTCTACTGGAGCCCTCCACAGAGAACTTTGGTTGATGTATCTCCTTCTTTATCCCCTAAGTTTTACATCTTCTCCATTATTCTCAGTATTGGAGAAAGTCTTCACTTCCAGTTATCATTGGTATTTTCCTCTCTCTTAAATTAATATTTGAGTAGCCTCAAATACTGTCGACTTTCTAGTCTTGGTCATTCTCATATTTCCCACACTCTATGTTCTCTGATGCTAATTATACTAATTTCTCACAAGTCTCCTTGCTACTCCATCTTTGCTGTTTGTAATTCACTGTTTCCTGTGAATTACAAAATAGACCAAAAACAAACTTTAAAAAATGTGACTCTGGTTATATCTCACCTCATTTCACGTATTTTGTGTATGGTACCATTCAGAATCAAATGTAAACTCCAAGGCTTACACAGAATCCTCCTTTTTGTTTTCATCTCTGGCTTGCCCCTATGTTTTATTACCCTTCTCACAGAATATTCTTCTCATCTTTCATCTAGCTAAGTGCAACCATTATTTCTAACAAAATTCCTAGACCCTTAAAATTTCATTCAGTTGCCCCTTTTTGTAGCTCCATCAAATCACAAATTATATTCTAATTTTACTTCATATCAGTGAGGGGAAACAGAGTTTTGTCACGATATTTTTTTTATTTTAACTTGATTATTCTTAAGAAACAAAGACCCAAGAAGGGAACTATTGTCATAGAAACTATCTGTTAATATGAACTAAGTGTGATGAAGAGTGAGAAGCCCAGCAAAGTCAGTTTGTTAGGCTCTCCTCTCTGGTATAAAACATTAGGTATTAAACATTAAAATATAATCCCCTTACAAAACTTAACTTTAATGTCGGTGATATGGAGAGGGGAAAAATTCCCCTCATTTCCCTCTTAGTTTCCCATTGTTTTTGGGTGGCCTGGCAAGAATTTAAAAAAAAAAAAGTTTGTTTCTTCTTTTTCACCTGCACATTTTCTTCTTTCCCTTGTAAATCCAAACCCCATGCTCCTTAAAGCAAGATATCATATAAAACTATCTAATCTCTCCTTGGGCCACATATACCTTTGAAACCCCTTTAGGTCCATACATAGTTAATTTGGTTATTTTCTCCTATTAATCTGTTTTATGTCAATTTAACTATTACACCAGCCAGGAAAACTAAGGGGGAAATGAGGGGAACTTTTCCCCTCTCCATGTCACCAACATTAAAGTTAAGTTTTGTAAGGGGATTATATTTTAATGTTTTATACCTAGTTCTGAGTACTGCATATCACTAATAGCAGGTGATTAATTAATGATTGTATAACAATTCAGAGTTCTTAAAAAATATTCATGTAGACATTAACTTTATTTATTAAAAAATTCTGAGGGGGGAAATAATAGATGGTCCTATGCTCAAATCTCACCAAACAAACAAACAAACAAACAAAAGAAGGGCCTATAACTCGCACTTGAATTTCCTGTCTCAAAGTTTGATGCAATTTCCATTAAATTTTATCACAGAAAATCAATCCTAGGCTGGATTCCCATAATAAATAATTTCCATTTCAATGTTATGACTTTGAGAGGTAAGTTACTTCAGTCAAGCATCCATTATTCAAAAATTAATTCAAATATATTATGTGTATACAAATACTTCAGAAGAGAGTTACACATATATACAAATCTGCTCAAAATCTTATATTATGGTTACAGTGTTATCTCAGTTATTTATATCAAACAGTTTCCAATTGGAAATTGTGTTTTGCTCAAGTAATATTAATGTATTTTAAAGCAAATTTGATGTGCATCTCCAGTATTTATTGTTACTTTTTTTTTACTTTTTAAATTTTGTTTTGTTTTTATCAGCACACTTTTATCAAAGCTCAGTCATAATACTGATTTTGAACTTCCTCATATAAGTTGCAGTCACTCCAATAAAAGGTCACCACCCACCCACCCTAGTAATTTGATCAGTATAAAGCACAGAGAATATTTTCTTCCAAGATCCCACAGGCATGTTTTATTTCTTTTGCTTTTTGCATATCCCCTACAGACCTTGGATTTGCCTTCTTAAAGTATATTAGAAAAACACTAACCACAGTCAAAAAGCACTGGCACATATACTGTGTATGTTGCATTATATGGGATTCTTGACAGCTAATCCACACATTGATTTAAATTATCTGGACACGTTATTCAACTCTAAACAAGGCAGTTTTAACAGACTAACTCTGAACCCCTTTCCAGCTCTAACACTCTGATACTTTTAAGTTGAGATGTTGAGGACTCGCTACTTTACAAATAGAACATAAGGTTGAACATAGCAGGCAAAGCATAACTTTTTTTCAGGCCATATTTACAGAAACAAATTATGAAGGGAAAATAGTTATTCACTTTTATAGAATATTATGGTCAGTGCTGCCTTCTCAGTTTCAAATGCAATCACCATTCCTTGCTTCTGCTCCGAATTGCCTGGCTCATATCGTTACAAGGGGAAGTGGGAAGCAGTCTTCTACAGGACACCACGTAAGCGTTACCAAAGTTCCGCGATTCAGTCCCCTTATGCTTGGTTGAATTTCCAGATCTCTCCTTCTGTGGCTTCTACAACAACTATGAGTGTGATGCTGTGAACCCGTCGTTTTTCTCAGCACAATAACGCCCACCACGTGGATCCCTGACTTAGATTCTGGGGATGCATTTTATCTTTTTTCCTTTAATTTTTTCTCTCAATTTTAGTCAATCTATAGTGTTTCCTGTACCAGGTTCTATGGGTGATTTTTTTTTTTACTACAACCCCATTCTACTCAGTACCCCATATCTGTAGGGGGCATTTTTGTCAGCAGTTTATGTCAAAACATTGACAATTTCAATACCTTCATCTGTTTTATTTGTTCCTCTTCAGGTATTTAACTCCTAATGTTTCCGCTCATGTTGTGCCACCTGAGTTATGTTAGAGTCACAATCATTACTTCTCAACTTTTCTGGCTTTTGTCCAAGGAAAAATGTATCCATAGGATAACCACAGGAAGAAGGAAATCCAGGTGTTTCCTCTGTTAGTAGAGGTCCAATAATTGACAATCACAGCATCTGAGTGAGGTAGACTACAGGAAATAAATGTGTTTCTTTAAGTCCAAGCTGAGCTTTCCTCTATTCACTACAACATCAAGCTTATTTCACCTACTGTAAGGAATATGAACTTTCCAATAACTACTGCTACACATTCATCCAGCTTTCTGTAGTACAAAAGGTTTGACTTCTAAAAACTACCTGTACTTGGTATCAGGGAAAATGAAATAGAGAGAAAGCCAGTTAGCACTTTTTAAACCTAATATGATTTTGTTCTATTAAAAATGTCCACTAAAAGCCAGTTTTTCAACAATGAAAGGTAAATATTCATCAAGGTAGCTTTATTATTACCTTCAGATTGACTAAACTTTAGTCAGATTTTTTTTCCTAACTATAGGCCCCTACCCTCCTTTTTCTTAAAGCATTGAGCTTGTAATTATAAATTATTTTTCTTCCCCTGTGAGATATAAATTTTCTCCCAGATCTTTGCTTGTTTTACAACTCAGGAACATCCTTCTCCAAAGAGCCACCTCTTTGAAATTTAATCATCATGAATGATACCCTTATCTCCGAATCTCTGTGGGAGGGTAGATAGAAGCCCAAGCTTCTAATAACCTTGCTAATAACATCCAATTAGCAAACACAGATGACATAATCACACTGAGCAATCTCCCTGCTAATGCCCTACAGTAATTTCCCACTAGCTCACCCCAGTGCATAGAAAGTGTCCTGTCTTTTAATTCAGTGGAATGAAGGTCAGTCTCTCCCCATTGCAATAGTCCTGACCCCCACTGCAATAATCCAGTGCAGCTTTTCTTTGACAGTGTCAGTTGTTTATGAGAAGCCAATAAATGAATGGTGGAAAAAACCTGAAGGATCCACTAAATTCCCTGTCTCATCCCCATGGGAGGAGGGGTGAGCACATAAATGTTTTGTGAAAAACAAGAGGAGCAGAATGATCTTCCCTCCCCTCAGCTCCCAACAACTCTGTTTACGCTGTATTTTCCTTGAGTGGAACGCAGCCTAAATGCCCTGACATACATGAAAGAGAACATAGTTATAAAATTAAATATCATGACTTTCATAGAATGCTTTAACTTATTGGGGGTAGTAGGGAGGAGATTCAGCAGGGTACAAACATTAAATATTTATGGATTTGGAAAGATGGAAAAAAGGGTCATATTTGTCTTATGTGATCCCAGAGAACAGTGTCAAGACTAATACATACAAGTCAAAATTTTTAAAAAGTCAGTTTAATAGAAAGAACTTTCCAAAGTCCTGAAATGTTCAAAGACAGAGTAAGCTGGATAGATTTGGAAGGCAGTGAGTGCACTGTCCAGAGATATGAAGACACAGTGGTTTTAAGAAGGCTTTATGAAATATTGAAAGATATTTCAAACACCACAGGCATACAGGGGAAGCCAAAAGTGTGATTTTTTCTATCTAGTCTTGATTTTTTCTCTATTTTTATTCATAATAAGGAGACTTGTTTATTTTAAGTATGAAGAATAGACTCATGTAAAATTGACAGGAGGAGTACAGTATAAAAGATATTTTATACCAAATAAAAATATTAAATAGTTTAATTTAAACATGCACAGGCATGAACACACAATCTAAACACTCAAACACAATAAAGGTAATTTCCCTCAATGAAGAGGTTTTTCTGAAAATATGCATTGATAAATTAAAAATGTATGTTTGTGTGTATTAGTAACATAAAACCAGAGAGTTACAATACTGTGTATCCTCTGTCAGCAGCCTAGAGTCCCTGCAAGGATGAAAGAAACATAATTTTTTGTTGTTGTAGCCTTTATGGTCATTAATAGTCTTTTAAACCGAAAGTGCTGCATCTCAAAATTCTTTTCTTCACTTTGCCTTCTTAACTGCATTTTTCACCTCCAAGCTAGTTTAGGCTATATATCACAGGAAACATAAAGTCGACCAATGACCTTAAGAAATTCAAAAATGGTGGGATCTTTGATTTTCAAAATAGATTAAAATAGGATGACTTCAGATGCTCCTGCCGAATGACTCTTCTGGGAAGTTAAGCCTGTAACTATTAGTATGATTTGTCCACCATGTTGGGCTCCGAGAAGATTGTCAATTGCCATGCAGAGTATACTTTGCATAAACCTTCTGTGAAATGTGTTACAGCTTCAGCAGCTGAATAGAAAATTACCAGATATTTTTTGGTAACCAAAAAGAAGAGGTCAGAAACTGTAGTGATGTGATGAAGGCCCAAGGCTAGGTTATAAATCCAAATCAAACAAAATTCTAAAATTCATAAGATTTCTTAAGATTCACAGGTATAAACATACCCTGTGCATAAACATTCATTCATTCCATGACTTTTAATAGATGGAGAAGACTGGATATAACAGGCTCGATGGCATCTCAAACACTGGATGAGGTAGGCAAAACCTGAAAACATGTGTGTTACTGAGAGAAAGTTGTGAATAACATCTTTATCAAATAATAGTATTTCTTATTATTTGGTTATTCTCTATATGACACTATATAAAGAATATATAATCATAAAACAAAGGGAAAATTTTAACATTTCTAATTTCATGTGGTTTTCTATACAGACAAGAATATCACAGTGCATCATTTTACTGTAATACATTCATATCTTATAAACCTATTTGAATGTAAATAGTATGGTTTCAATGTAAAGAGTTATTTAACTGATCTAATAAAAAGTTGATGTTTCCAAAAAAAAGAAATAGGTTGAGTGAAAAATACTGTTTTGTTCCTTAAGGGTTTTGCCCTGTTTTCTCATTTACTTTCCACCAAAATAAAAGTGAATGCACCTGGGCTTCCTGTTATCAGCAATCAAGACTCGCAACAGAAAAGAATCTTAAAATTTATAATTTGCTTTAAAAAATAAACAACGTGATAATACATAGTAATGATATTAATATATGAGGTAGTTTTTCCAAATTCTATAGAATTTCAAGGCCTCTTTTTGGTATTTTATATAGTTTATCATTTGTTTAAGTAAATGACTCTGATTATTAATACTGTCAAGGAGAAACTGCATTGAATTATTCCCACTGCTGTCCTGCTTCCAACTGTCTTCAGTACTGAAACTTCTCAGTCAAATTAAGGTGAAAACCTGATTAAATACCTAGATCTTAATATCCCTAAGAAGAATCTCCATTAATAACTTCATATGAGAATTGAAATTTCCAACATTTCCAGTTTTCTAACATCTAAAAGTTATTATTTTTTTCTGTGCCAAGGCAGAAGTAAAGGATAAAATTATATGTGATGAGATACGTACCAATGTAAGAGCTATGGTTATTCTTAAAGTGTACAATTTTCTCATATTTTGCAATTAGGACTTTAAAATTAGATATAATAATTTTCAATGTATGATCTCAGAACCACTGAGTAACTCAGAAAGGATTTTAAAGCTGTATTTTCTTATAGCTGGCCCAGTACCATACAATCAAGAAGAAACCCACAAGTTACAACTTCTCCCTAAGGACCAAAGGACCACACATCTCACAATGCAGTTTTTGAGGCCCACCACCCAAGTGACAGCAAAACACCTAGCTCTGAAAACCAGCTGGCTTGTGTCCACAAGCCCCACAGGATGGCAGCAAGGAAGCAGTCCTCAGAGGGTGCGTGAGGCTTTGCTGTGGCTAACTCCCTACCAGCACAGAGAGAGCAAGGGAAACCATCCGTTACTGGGCCACCACCTGGAAGCAGTTTGATTACATACCTACATCTAATTAATATGCATTTTTTAAATGCCTGAGAATCTGGCCTCTAACCAACATGATCCTCCCCTTTGGGGTATCTGTGGGTCTTTGTACACCCTCACTTTCTGGGAGCCACTAGGAACAATGGCAACTTGAGCAATGATAAAGGTGCAAGAGGCCACCAAGAGCTCAGTGGAAGCCAATCGATTTGGTTCACCTCATACATAAGACTAGTGTGCCAGGAGTGGAAGAGGTGCTTGTCGTACACACTACACAGAGTCCAACACAGGGAGTCAAGGGAAAAAATGAAACAGGAATAGGGATAGACACATAATAAGAGAACAAGCTAGATAAACAAGAAAATAAGAGAGGTACAGAACAAAAAAGAAAGGTACATTTCCAGAAGTCAATATTAATGAAATAGAGATAAGCCGTTTAACAAATAATTCAGCATATAGTCATAAAGATGTTCACTGAGGTTGAGATAGTAATGTATAAACAAAGTAAAAATTTCAATAAAAAGATAAAATATAAAAAATATAAAAAAGAATCATATAGCTGAAGGATAAAACAGTTATATTGAAAAATTCAATAAAGTTATTTAATAGCCAACTATATCAAGTAGAAGTAAGAATCAACAAACTCCTACACAAGGCAGTAGAATTCATCCAAGGAAAGGAAAGAAAAGAAAAAAGATTGATGGAGTTAAGATAGTTTAGTAGGCTTATGGTATACCATGGGAGAAACAATATATACTATACAGGGGATTCCAGAAAGAAGGTAAGAGGAAGAAAGAAGTAGAAAGCTTATTCAAAGAAATAATAGTTCTATAACTACCCTAACCTGGGGAAAGAAACAGATATCTAAATCCAGAAAGTCTAAAAAATACCAAACGAAATGAAGCTAAAGAGATCTATACCAAGACATGTAATTAAACCACGAAAAGTTAAATTAAAAAGAGAATCTTAAAAGCAAAAAGAGTAAAAATGCTTTTTAAGTAAAAAAATAAAAAGATTGTTGCTTACAAGAGAATCCCATAATACCATTCACAGGTTTTTCATCAGAAACTTTGAAGGGCAGAGAGTTAATATATTCAAAGTGCTGAAAGAAAAGAAATCCTGAACAAGAATTCTCTACCCATCAAAGTTGTCCTTCCATGTGAAGCACTAACAAAGAGTTTTCCAGGAAAACAAAATCTGAAGTTTATTACGACTATATTGGGTTTAAGAGAAATGCTAAAGGAAGTTCTTCAAGCTGATATGAAAGGATGCTAATAAGTAACATGAAAACTTATGAAACTATAAAACTATCTGGTAAAGATAAATATATAGTCAAATTCAGAATACTCTAATATTGTAGTGGTGGTAGGTAAATCAATTATAATTCTAGTATAATGGTTAAAAGACAAAAGTACAAAAATAACTATAACAATAGTAATTTTAATGGATGCACAGGTAAAAAGTTACAAATTTTGCCATCAAAACAAAATGTAGGATAAAGTACAAAATTCTGTATGCTTTTAAAGTTGTTACCAGCTTAAAAGAGACTATTATTATTATTATTAGATGTTTAGTGAAAGCCTTATGTAATGACAAAGTAAAAACCCATAGTGTATAAACAGAGGATAAAGTGATGGGAATCAAAACATACCACTACAGAAAATGATCAAGTCACAAAAATATCATGAGAGAAGGAAAGGAACAAAGAAATTATATTATACCCATAAAACAATGAACCGGATAGCAATAATAAATCTGTAACTATTAGTAATTGCTATAAATTTAAATGCATTAAATTTTCCATCAAAATATATAGAGTGGCTACTAAATAATAAGACACAAAACACTAACTTCAGCTCTAAGAACACACACTGATTGAAAGTGAAAAGATAGAAAAAGATATTTAATACAAATCAATCAAAAATAAAATAGGGGTATAGTGCATGATAAAGAAACTGAAAGAATATGTTTGTAACCTTAATGACACATTTCCTAAAAATGTATCCACAGAAATAGTCTCATAAATTTTAAAAGGGATATTATACACAGATTTCTATTTCAACTATATAGTCCATCTTAAGCACTGAGAACATATACCAATGAACATAAAATATTTGACTCATAATTAAAAAAATATTTTAGATCTTCATGTTCTGACATGAAAAGATACCCATGACATAGTTTATGAGAAAAGAATGTCACAAAAATAACATATAATATGACCCAAATTTTGTTTAAAAAATAAAGAAAAAAACTAATAATAACACATTAATATACTTACTAGAATTATTAAACAAAAAAATCATATAGGCATGATTAGGTTCAAGTTAGGGAGTGGACTTTGGAGAATTTAAAGTTGTTCCACTTTACAACATTTTATATTATTTGAATTTTCTTTTTTTAAAAGATTTTATCTGTTTTATTTTTAGAGAGAGGGGAAGGGAAGGAGAAAGAGAGGGAGAGAAACATCAATGTGTGTTTGCCTTTTGCACGCCCCCTACTGGGGACCTGGCCCACAACCCAGGCATGTGCCTTAGACTAGGAATCAATCTGGTGACCCTTAGGTTCACAGGCTGACATTCAATCCACTGAGCCATACCAGCCAAGGCTATTATTTGAATTTTCAAAACTCTGACTTTTTAATTGAAGAGAAATACTAACACAACCTATGGATTCTATTCTTATTCTATGTAATGTAGTGATAAAAAGTCCTGGTCTGCCAAATGCACAAGATTTTGTCAGGTGGAAATGAGATAACATGAAAGTTTTTTTGGCAAGTATAATGTGCTTTGCTAATACCTTATAAGGAGGTTCTTTGCTAGGGGCCTACAATGCTTGTGTAATGGGCAAGGATAAAGACTGATGCCATGCATCTATCTTTTTTTTAAACTTTTTAAAAAATATTTTATTTATTTTTTAGACAGAGGAGAAAGGAGGGAGAAAGAAAAGGATAGAAACATCAATGTGTTTGTCTCTTGCACTCCCCTAATAGGGGACCCAGCCCACAACCCAGGCATGTGCCCTGACTGGGAATTGAACTGGTGACCTTTGGTTTGCAGGCCAGCACTCAATACACTGAGACACACCAGCCAGGGCTCTATTTTTTATATTTTCAAAATATAAATCTTTATTAGTGGATCAATACTATCTACCCAAAATATTAGTATTAAGAAAAATTATACAATTGTGAAGAAGTAAAACAAAATTAAATGCTACAAAATATTGTAGTTTAGAGCATGACAGTCAAGATGAACTATACTGATGTCTTCCAGAGAAAAGACTTTGAGAAAACCTTACTTCCTTGAATAAATTTGTGGCCATATTTAAATTTCATTAATTTCCCAAATAAAGTTCTGCATAGCTATTATTTTAAAATTCAGGATGTGATTATTATTTAATCTTTTCATTTAGTTTGCATATCCCTTTTATCTGCATTAATGGAAGAAATTTCTCATTTTTAGTTGTTTCTCTCTCTCTCTCTTTTTTTTTTGTTCCTACACTGATATTTTGAAGAAGTCAAGCCAGTTGGTTTTTAGATGTCCCTCAGTTTAGATTTGTCTATTTTACTCATGATTGGATTCAAGTTGAACATTTTGGTAGTGATCTGATATAGGTAATCCTTTTTCTTTCTCAGTGACTAACATCTACATGCACAAGGTGTCATTCTTAAACATTTTAGATAATGTTGAATTGAATAAGTTGATATCCATCTGCTTTTTTAATACAAAATGCATTCTCTGTGTAATTAATGTGTTCTTGTGGAATATTTGGATATTTTTATAATGTGAATATAATGTTGCAACATAAATCAATGCATGTCTCTTATACATAAAAACACATAAACACACAGGAATAGATGAAATAGATTAACACAGAGAAAATTGGAAAGACTGGCTAGGAACTTACTAAGTTTTGAATCCAAATCTGTTTTTTATTTTGTAGTCAAAGACAGGTTAAAGTGTTAGAAATAAAGCAGTTATAGAATAGTATGGAAAAATAGTTTACTTTATTTGTTATTAGGTAATAAACTGAATATGCAATAGGAGCTGATCTCAGAAATATCTGTAGAAGTTTGCCATTAAAATAGATAATTGGGCTTAATGTGAGTAAACAGAAATTGACTTATAATTTTAAGTCTGGATAACAAAGACTGATGGCGTCATTCATTTTTTAATAATCAGGAGGAATGGGGTTTAAGAAAATTACTGATCAATTTTAGCCAAGTTACATCACAGATGACCACATGCCAAATACACTGAAGATGGAAAGAGTAAGTGGTGACTCATACCTGCAACGATGGGAGCTCAGGACCATAAAAATAGATTTGGGTATAACTCAAATAGAGATGAACTTGGAACTATGCATTATGTGATTATATACCTTGAAGCAAGGTAGATAAAAAGGACAACAATTGGGGCCCTGATCCTCGGTCACATCCTCAGCAGTGTGCTGTTTTGGAAAGAATAGCAACAGATGGAAACAAAAGAAAAAAGAAAAAAACCCTTCAAAGGAAGAAATACCTAATCATATTATAATATTATGAAAATGTAATGAAGTGAGAATTTTAATAAATGTGGTGCTGACTGATCAACATTTCAAATGATGAAAAGAATTAAAGAAGAATAATTAAAGAGAAAATTTAAACAATTAGGAGGTACTGTTGAGTTGTAAGGAGCTATTATGATAATGAGAGAAATGGGAGAAAAAGCCAGACTCAAAGATAATAAGAGATAATTAACAGTGTGAAAAACAGAGAGGATGCTAGGAATTAGTACGTACTCTGGAAAGAATTGTTAATTATAGGCATCATTTACATTGAAATTATATGACTACTGAAAATGTTTAGAATATTCTGATAAATATATCTTTATACATTCTCATTTTACAAATCTTTACAAATCTATATATTCTGTACAAAAGGAGTACAGAAAAAATTTGTTGGTGTCCACTTGATATATATATTCAAGGGTCAGACATGTCCTTCATGGTTTCAGCAGGAACTCCTGAGGCTGAGCCCCCCTTCTCTGTTGTGCAGAGGGACCCAATTTCCCCATTTGCTACTCTGCCTCGTGCATCACTATGGTTACCACCTATGGCTGTTAAGCTTCTCACATAACATTTATTGGTTGTAAAATGGGATTCCAGGAAAGAAACACCCATTGTTAATGCACGCTTACAGAACATGAAGTCAGGTCGGCAATCTTCATCTAGGTATGACTTTATCTCTTCATGTTAAGCATTTAATATAGGAGTAATGAGGCTAATTCCCAGGAGCTCTGTGAACTTTATCTCCACAGTCCTGAATATTCAATAGCCACTCTCTGTTCTCAAATTGTCATATATTTAACAAAGTTTTATTTTCAATGTCTCCACTTTTCCTTTTTGAAAGATTCTGAACATCATGTGAGCATATTTTCAATAATGAAAGTCTGTGACTATCATCTGTGACCATAAAATGGAAGGCTGCTGTGGTCTGCTTTCTTCTACATCTAGTGTCAGAATATTTAACTCCTTAAAACACGCGTGTTAGAAGGGGAAAACCTATATTGAAGTTGTACAAGGAATACTAAGAATGCCAACTGAAACAGTTTTCAGTTGAAAAAGACTCCAAGAAGGTCTAATTAATTTAATAGAATGGAAACTGGCAGGGCTATTTTCTCACACTGAGGAATGGTGAGACATCATTCAAAAGAGAAAAAGATCCCGTGGCACGGGCATCTGCTAACATGTCACTTTTAGCCTCGTAATTATTGGATCTTTCTTTATACTTCAGACAGTAAACTAATGTGGAAATGAAAGACATATTCTGGGCTTGAAATCCACATTCTGTGGCATGAATCAAGAAGCAAAATAGCTTTATGGAGCACTGTGCTGCTTGGCCTTTTAGGAATCCAGCTTTTCAGTGGTGTTAGAGGCAACTTGACACTTGAACTCATGTGGTGGGGACAAAGGGCACAAATGATATTATATTGGGGTTTGTTTGTCAGCTTCAATGACTACCAAAGAAGGACAAGGACATACTTGTTAACATGGCACTGAAGACAACTTAGCACCCTGCGTACATCACATGTGAAAATGATATTTTCAAGGGAGGACAACTGAAAGGAAAAGATCTAAGTATAAATCATGAAAGGATAAATAATAAGAAAATAAATTTTTGGGTTTTTAGTTTCATCCTAAAACTGACTACTAATTAAAATACTTATCATACTTCATTATTAATATGTTCAGTCAGCAGTTCCCATGAATATACCTCCTTTTCTTAAACATATTTGATTAAATTGCCTAGAAATTCCTTCCTGTTAATTTAAGAATCTCCAATATATGATGTAAGCAAAGTAGAGACAATTACTTGCACGAGTATCAATTAAAACTATATTGATTGAAACTATAACTATTTCAAAACTAAATATTGCAGGTGACTGTATTTTTTTTAGATATTCGTCACATTGTTATTCTATGAGAAACTGTTTTTAGATATATTTTTACCTTTTGTGAATTTTTTGCAATTTGTGTTCATTTATTTTTTTCCTTTTCTTTTTGACAATATTTATCATGTACTTAATATTTGCCAGGCACTACAGACTGACCTTTATCTTAGACACTTAGCAGAGGCTGTAAATATTAATTTATCAATTAAATAAATGTAAATGAGCAACTGTGACAATTGGTGTGATGATGAAGTTCACTGAGCAGTACTGCCTAATAAGAGTGGTCATATGAAAATCCCTTCAAATCAGAAGACGAGTAGAAGTTAATAGATAAAATTTATTTATATACTTAGAAAACTTCATGTGGAAACATTGCAATAGGAGGGAACTTGTTAAGTAACTATGTTGTTAACGGATATCACTTTAGAATAGAGAATGAAAAAGGTAGAAGTGAGCTGCCAGATCGATAAGATGATCTTAGAATATCATATATAATTTATACCTTCCTACTCACTATGGTAGTATGTTATTTTGTTCTTTAAAATATTCATTTCATTCAAAGTGAGAGATGATATTTTATCATATCTGTGTGTGTCTGTATATATAGTATATAAATACATGTGTATATATGTACAGATACATGCATAAACACAACTCCAACACTTAAAGTTTTATATATATACCTAAAATTTTACATATAATTACATACATATATGCCTATATTTTAAGCATATTTTACAGGATATAATTAATACAATTCCATTACTTCGAATTGTCAAAATGCGAAATGAGAAATGAGAAATGAAACAACAGTGAATAGAATTTGCAACTTCTACATGGACTCAGCTTACATTTTGTTTTTTAATGTGTGTATGGGAGCATTAATAACAAAATTACATTTGCCAATAAAATTGAGCATTTTATTACAGCATAATCTGAAACCACTGAAGGTTTCAAAGTCATTATCCTTCATAATTTATCTATAGCCAAACATGTATCACTGCCACCACAATGTCTACAAAGCTCGACAAGTAAGTTTGGACTCCAACATCTCTTTAAACACCTAGGTAGGTTCTGTTCTTTCTCTCTTGTCATCAGGAAAACATATTGAATGGAAATTATTGGCAGATATACTGAATTGTAATTATTTTATGTTCCAGGAAATTTTGAACAAATATTTTTGGTGATTCCATAAATTTTCAATAATTTGTATTTATCTTTTTATATGTAGATATGTTATTTGTACATTTGGTATTTGACAGTTTATACCCATTCTGACTTCTCTCTCACCATCTCACCCTCTCTTTCACAATATGCTCCAAAACTTACCTGATGCTCCCGAGACCAGGGAACCCTTTGCAAACACTACAGTTGGAGATAACAAGCCTCTCTTTTAAACTCTATTACATATTAATTTCTCTTGGGGTACTTATTTTACTCCATTTTGTCACCTTTGTGCTTATTCTTATCACTTCGATAAAAAACAAGTTTTTGAAATTGTCAACCCTAATACCAAAATTTCTTAAAAACGTTTCATACCAACTGTTGAATACATATTAACCAAAGTATATTAAACTGTAACATAAAACCCAGTACGGCATGCTTTGCATTAAAGCACATTAATACACAGAACAAAATTACAATATGATATTAGCTTATAACAATATCCTTAGATCATGGGATATCATATAAACTAAAACCGTGTACAATTTTCCAAAAACATTTAAATAATTTTGGCTTCAGTGCATGCAAAATCAGCCTGCTAGACTGTCTCATTGAATCCTGTCTTCCTATCCCTTGTGTAAATCCTTCTTACATTGAATAAGACTAACCTATAGCCAATAAAATATTGCTGACATGACAGAGCATAACTTCCAAGAATAGATCATAAAGAGACATTACAGGTTTTCCCTTGTTCTCTTTGGATTGTCTGGTCTGTCATAAACTGGCCACCACACTGTGAGAACAGTGAAGCCCTGTGAAAAGTTCCTTGAGGATAGGCAATGAGTAAACAACCTAGATGAAATAAGCAAATTACTAGAAATGTGCAAAATACTAAAACAAACTCAAGAACACATACAATATGAATACCCTCGTTAAAATTAAAAACAGAACTTTTAAAAACAAAGAAATTCCTAACAATAACAAAAACTACTCACTAAAAGAAGATCCCAGAAATACATGGCTTCAAAAATAAATTCTGTAACAATTCTCCTAACACTTCCAAAAAGTAAAAGAGGAAGTACTACTTCACAACTTATTCTAAAAGGTCAGTGTTACTTTGATACCAAAGCCAAAGATATCATAAGAAACAAAACCACAAGCCGATATATTTAAGTAGAGGCATGAAAAAAACACAAAAGATGTTAGCAAGCCAAATCTCAAAACTTATAAAAAAGACTATATATCATGACCAGTGGGACTTATCCTAGGAATGTTATGGTTTAATATCCAAAAATCAATGAGTATAATATACCATATCAATAAAAATATGATCATCTTAATAGATACAGAAAAATTATTTGGTAAAATCCAACACTGTTTTTATGATAAAAACTTGCCAAAACCAGAGGTAAAGAACATCTATAAGGACCCACTTTTACCAGCATACTTAATAGTAAAAAAACTTGTCAGTGATTTTAGGCATATTCTAAACTATGACATCTCAGTCAAAGATTTGATAACATCCAAAGGGCTTTATCTTTGTTTCCTGGGCAAATTATATTACAAGTAAAAGAAAACCTTTTTATATTTTTTTATTAAGAGCAGACCAATAATCTAAGAAATTCTGTGATTTTAACAGAGAGAAAATTAAACTTTAGCTTTGTATCAGCATATTACTGAAATCATCTTAAACAACCTTTATAAACAACTATATTCAGTTTTATCCAGGTTTGGCCTCACAATATAAAATTTATTTTCCACAGTCACTCTACAAATTTCTATATCCACTTAAAATTTGTTTTATTATTTTTCTTTTCTTATTCAAGAACCACCAGCAATTTTGTTTTAGACAATACTACTCACTTTTTCCTCAGCAAAAACACATCTTGTAGTCCTTGCATATTTTTCATATAAAAGCACATCCCATTTTCTTCCCATACTTTGTATATAAAATTGTTTTTCTTTTCCCTTATTGTTTCTAGCAGTTTTATTTTTACATACTGATTATAATTTTAACTAATGTTAACCTTTCAAGTGAAAACTAGGAAGCAGGCAATTGTGAATCATCTATCGTATATTAGCATCGGTTAGTTGGTTAGAAAATTTATAACTACATAATTATAAAAACTTATACTTTTTAGAGACATGTTTATTATACTATAATTTAAATGTGGCAAAAGACATACTTATTAATAGACCCAAATATCATTTAAGCCAAAAAATAAATAAGCTTATGTTTTCCAATTAATGTTTTAGTGTAGTATATTAATTTGGAAATGATTTACATATTCGATAAATGTTATTAAGGGTTTTTTTGGGGGGTGGTGAGAAGGGGGGAGAAAGGAAAAGAAAGAGAGAAACATTGATGTGAGAGAGACACACCTCTACTTAGATGTTAACTACTTAGTATAAACTTTTGTCTTATATACATCTATTAAAAGTACTTGTCTTTACTAATTATGCTTGAATTAGACATTAAGCAACTAACCACCATCTTAATTTTTTTCTTTTTAACACATTTTCAACAGGAAGATAGCAAAATGTAGAAAAAGTTGTATGTTTGTATTATGTTTAATGTTGACAATTCTGAAGACACAGCTGTTTTTTTAAACCAACACACTTAAATTAGTTTTTAATTTATCAAAGTTTTTTCCAGATCATATGATTCTAAAAAGCAATTGGGTTGTTTTCTATCCTTATGAGCATTTTAGGCATACTTGATTTATGTAAGTACTTAATTTCCTTAAGTAAATTAAATAGAATCCTTTTTAAAATACCATATGTGAATAATATAATACATATACATAAACATGTAGACAGACACAAGCAGAGGTCTTATAGTTTTCCTTGTAAAATTTTATCTATGCCTCAGGTACAATAACATAAAACTCAAAAAATAACTGTATCCAAATTGGGTTTCTGGCAGGTGGACTAATGTAAGATTACCTTTTCAGACGGCCAAAGTTTTTAGTAAAGACTGTCTACTTTCACCTGTAAGAATTATTTTAGAGAAGTCATTTTTAAAGCCATTTGGTCTTCTAGAATCTTCTACATACCAATCAAAAAATTCATTCCATTATTTCTGAGAGGGTTGGAATCCTCTCTTTTTGAAGTGCCTTAGGTAAACTATTTTATCTAAGTTAAAGACTCCCTAGTGTGGCCACTATAGTTCCAAATTAACCAAAAGCTCACTTATTTCCTACAAAGACATGATTTCGGACCATAGTAAGTATACATATGGGAAGCCAGGCTTTCACGGAGCAGGTGAAGAAAGAGTTTTATACCAGATGAACTCATCTTTGCCTTTAGATTTCCTAACATCTTAACCCTGAGGGGTTGTGTCTCTTAATCGCTGGTCCAAAACACTGGAAATCACATGTGCCCCCTGCTTTTAAACAGAATGGGTGAATTACCAGCAACTTTTCACAAACAAAATACAGGTGTACAATAAAGTCAGACAGCTCAAAATGCAGAGATCTGGAGCCTGGATGCCAGAAACTTACTGAGTTCAACAGACTCCACGGGTACCAGGACCTGGCTAGTTCATCTGCCTCAGAATTCTTGGGGAGGAGGGTCTTCCTTGGTTCCTGGTTCTGATGCTTACACAGTTGAAAATCCAGAAATAGCACCACCAAGTCAACAAATAGTATTTAGTAAGAGTTTACAGCCTGGGAGCTGGGAGTATTCAGATTCAAAGGCCGGTAAGAAGCTTTGGAGCACAATGCTACTTAATGGATTATAAAGTCGAACGGGAGGGCCCTCCCTGACAGGTGTGGCTCAGTTGTTTTGGTGTTGTCCTGCAGACCAAAGAATTGCCGGTTCAATTCCCAATCAGGGCACATGCCTGGGTTGCAGACCATCCTGGTTGGGGGGAGCCAGAGGAACCTATCCAACCAATGTTTCCCTCCTTCTCTTTCTCCCTCTCTTTCCCTCTTTCTAAAAATAAAAATAATAAATAAATAAATTTTAAAGAGCACAGGAGAAAGATGTTAAACCTTTGCAATGATTGGTTAGTACAAAAGGGGTTTCCAGCTGCAGAGGAATTAGTTAAAAGTGATTATCTTATACCATACTTAAAAGACGGCTTAAATTTCCTTTATGCTTATCAGAGGCATTGGCAAGAAGTGGCCCAAGTTAAGTTTCTCTTGTTTTGCAGGAAAAGCTAAATTAGGTTGCACTTATGTGGTTGAAATGATTTTGGCCACTCAGAGAATTTTCAAATCTGACCTCCATTGTGTATTTAATTTTAACAGCTCCTTGGGTTCCCCATCCTGGGTACTGCTCATAAGAACAAGCAAAGCACTATATCAAATTAGTACTTTATCAAATCTGTAGTCCACACAGCGGGTGGAGAAATGAAAGAAATGTATGCAAACACACACACACACACACACACACAAATTAAATAAATAAATAAATAAATAAATAAATAAATAAATAAATAAATAATAAATCCAGGCACTCGCACACACCGTTGGATTCTCTCCTGAAGCTGCCAGGTGTCTAAGATTCATACCAGTAAACTGTTACCGCCTGTTCCCTGGGCTTTCTCCTGAAGCGAGGCGCCAGGTCCGTTCCTCAAGTATTCTCATCACATGTTCACTTTTGAAAACCATGGAGGATGCCTGTGGGCCAGGGCCTGGTCTGCATGGTTAGAGTGAAGTGTCCCAGGAAGACAAACCTGGTGCGGTGCAGCTCGAACCCGCAGGGCGTGCTCCGTGACTTTGTGGGTGTGGATTGAGTGAGTGTGAGTCCAGGTGAAGCAACAGGAGGATGGATGATGGGCTGGGAGGCGCCGAACCCAAGTAGCCGCTCAGGGAGCAGAATCGGGTCTGAAATGCTGCAGCCATAATCGTTTTTTCCAAAGAAAGGCAGATCTCAGTGAAATCTGAGAGTTCTACAAGCGCTGCAGAGGAGTCAGGCGATAAGCACCTGGGTGCCCCAGTGTCAGAGGCCCCTGGTGTCAGACTCCTGCATTAGGGGTCAGGCTCAAACCACTTGTCACGGAAACACCAGTCCTCTTGGAAGCCAGTATCACTATACTCAGAGAGTCATTGTGCGGGGGTGGGGGGTGGGGGTTCACCCCAGGGCTGCAAGAAGTGGAAAGAACAAATGGCAGGACAGGAGAGTATAGTGCACATGCTCAGGCCACACATCTTTAGCCTTACAGAAGCTGGACAGCCCCAGGTAGCAGCTCAGGCTTCCGGTGCAGATCTGCCCCATTCCAAGGTGTCCCGAGACCTGAGTGAGACAAGCGTGTTCACCCTTTCTACTTCTTTTCCACATTGTACTGGACACATAGACAAGGAAGTGAAATAAAAGACATTCAGACTAGAAAGCCACCTCAATCTCTCCTCATATGTAGAAGACATGATCTTGTATATTGAAAATACTAATATATTTGTTTCAAAACTTAATAGAATTTAAAAAATAACAATTTAACAAGGCTGCAGGCTATGATAGCAATATAGTTAAATCAATTGTATTTCTATACACTTACAATTAACAATTGTAAAATGAAATCAAGGGAACAATTTTATTTAAAATAGCACCAATTGAAAAAATTATTAGGAATAAGTTTAACGAAAAAATATGCGCAACTTGCACCCTAGAGACTACAAATGACTATCGAAAGAAAGAAGAGCCAAGTGGTCACACCCCAGTTCTTAAATGTTTCCCATCTCCAACAGTTTGCTTCTCGATCAAGTTGTTCACAGAAAAAATATGTCTCCATTGTGGAACAAAACTTCAGTTCTCAACCTGACAGCCCTTTCATGCTGATACAATCAAACATCGGTTCTCCAAAGTCTTCCATCTTGAACAACTCTATTCTTTGTCAGTGTTGCAGAATGAAGTTCAAAAAACTGACATTCCACTTAAATGGAAACACATCTCATGTTTATGAATTGGGAGAGTTAATATTGTTACTATGACAATACTATGCAAAGCAATCTATACATTAAACTCACTCCCTATCAGAATCCCAGCAGGCTTTTTTGAAGACATTGACAACTTGTTCCAAAATTCATATGGAAACTATGGGACATAGAAGAGGAAGAAAAATCTTATACTAGAAGAACAGATCTGGAGGACTCACATTTTCTAATTTCAAAACTTAACACAAACCCACAGTAAACCAGATAATATGGTACTGACATAAGGAATAGACACATAGCTTAATGGAATCAAATTGGCATCTGGAAATAAGCCTATATATTATGGTCAATTTATTTTTGATGAATGTGCCAAGACCACTTAATGGGGAAAGAACAAATGGTAATGGGCAACTATATAGCCACATTTTTAAAAAAAATCAGAATTTGCATTCCCACCTTACACTGCATATAAAAATTAAATCAAAACGAATCAAAGACTGCCCTCTCCAGGCACCCTAATTCTAATTTGTTAGAGCATTGTCTCAATACGCCAAGACTGCAGATTCGATCCCTATCAGGGCATATGCAAGAATCAATCAATGAATTCATGAATAAGTGGAACACAAATTGATGTCTCTTTCTTCCCCTCTCCCTTCCTCTCTCTGAAATCAGTAATGCCATGTTTCATGAAAGCAGGAAGTTTCAAAGCTGAAGTCGTTAATTAATCAAGGGCTTTCATGGGAAGATCGCTACTCAAAGCCAGCAAAGGTCTAAACACAATTTATTTAGATCTATTAAAATTTTGAGGAATGGAAGGACCTTTCTTTATCTTCCAGTGTTATTTAAATATATATTCTAATCAAAACAGAAAAATGGCTGAAATGTAATAAAATTTTCATCAGCGATGTTGGAAATCACACACACACACTTTACCTTAGAATGATATGGATTTGCACAGTATGGGTCCATTCATACACAGATTTTTTTTTTTTTTCAATGAGTACCTGTATTGTTTCAGTCTGTACTTGGGAGTTTGCATATGTGGAGAAACTGTATCATATGCATTAATCTATAGCATCTTAAAAAGGGGACTTCAGCATCAGTGGATTTTGCATCAGTGCAGTGGTTGCTGGAACAAATTCCCCATGGACACTGAGAGACAACTGAGTTTTTAGGGAGTCAAAAGTTATACACGGATTTTATACTGCATGAGGGAGTTGATGTCCCTAATCCCTGAGTTGTTCAAGGGTTTTATAAATATATATATAATATATATATATATATATATTCAACCCTGTGAAAGTCCCAATGATTATTGTCATTTAGCTTATAGTGTCAAATGTCAGATAATGTGGGAAAATATTATCAATCAATAAATTAAACAACAATGAATTAATTTCAGTTTTATATATAATTATTGACTAAATGCTATATAGAAGAAACTAGATTATGAATGGAGATATATGTAAAATAACACATTAGTTGTTTATTAAAGATACTGCAACAAGTAAATTATAACATGGTAAAATATGTAAAAAAATAAAGGAGTTGCATGTATATGAAGTACAAAATTTAACCAAATCTATCAGATATATTACCTCTACAAGAAAGTTGTACAATTTATGAAGATTTTGAATTATATTGGTTGATTTTATTTTATTGCATGCTTCAGTTTTTAAAACTCACAACATAATTTTGGGTATTATTACTTACTTAAGAAACTTGACTTCTTCACATTGCAATGTATTATAAAAATTTCTCTGTCCTATACAAGTTATTACATCAAATTTCTACATCTCTGAAATGAATGGTTTAAATGAGATTATCTTTAATACTCTCTATGATAATAAAATATCCATGAATCTATGACAAATGTAGTTTTACTTTGAGTCCTTTAACTAATTACCTATTTTCTTTTCCTTGGCCTATTGGTCCAGGTCAGGTTGCATTTATTACCTCCCCTCCGAACTTTAGCCCTGATGTTATTTTAAAGCCATATGATGATTTACTGTTAATGGTGTTAGAACACTCGTTTGTATAAAGATTTTAATCATTGAACTGGAAGCTATATGTTTTTGGTACTATTATGCTCACATGAAATGAACAATGGTCTCGGATTTATTTTGCTGAAAGCATCTCAACTAGTATTCAGCAAAATAAACTTATGGTTATTTATACCACCTTTCCATTCTGCTTTTAATAAGTTCCTTCTCAGATATGGAGGGATTCTGTTCTTCTGTTGTATCAATTTATTTCAGTTTTGACAATGTGAGTTTTATTTGATACAGAATCAGAAAATCACATTTGTAAATAAACTTTCTCATTCCACTTTGGAAATTTGGAAATGTGAGAATGATGCTTCTTTTTAAAAGGAATTTTGTTAAGAGGCTAAAACAAGTCTTGTTTTCAAAAGCTTTTTAAAAAAATATATATAGTTTGATAAGGGAACACGATGCTGTCATACTTTAAGCAATTTCTTTGGAAAGAGTTACCTATTGTTATCTTCTGATTGATTTTACTTGTAAAAGTAAATTCATTACACTCAAACTCTATTATAGTGAAGGCAATTAAGATAAGAGTTGGTATAAAGAAGAAAACAATAATCTCAATATTCTTAAAGCCTTAGACAGCTCAGCTGGCAAAGTTTTTGTTTATTGGATAATAGGGTCATGCTTATGTTTTCCATATTTGTTTGGACTTGGTTAACTTATATCTTCCCTGTAATAAAAAATTCACTGCACATTGGATATCAAATGATACACTTTTGAATACAAAATCTCTAGAGAATGATCCAGTGATATAAATAAACATGGAAGCCTAGACCAGTAAGTAGTTCATAAAGACTTTTATGGGAAAATATATTTGACATTTTCTTAAGATCTATACGTAATTATGGTTGGGATAATTGTAATTAAAAGGGAGCTCTTGTCCTTCCAGTGGGCATTATCAATTATTTGGGGAGAATTTTAAAAAACAACCACTTCTGTGGAACAATTACTGGGGACACAGGAAGTTCTACCCAAAAATGTTTCTTTATGACATAAAAACCAAATGTCTTGGTGATCATAGAATGTATTAAATCATTGAATTAAAATAAGACCAGATTTAAAACAAAATATTTAACTGGCAAATTTATTTAAATATTTTAATTGATTAACCTGTATTAGTTTATGATACCAATTTGCTATCATTGAGCCAAGTACATTGACTACAAAGAGTAAGTCTGAAACCTATAATTTTGGACTAAAGCAAGGGGACAATAATGATTTGAAACCCAGAATTTACAATCAGAAGTCTTGCCCACTTCTCCATGTTACCTAAATTCAGTGTTGATAGAAACATATGGTCTCTCTTAGAGTGCTTACCCAGGAAATAAAAGCCTACCACGTATGCCAAATAAGTAGGCATTAAATGCAGGCTTTTATTTCCAAGAATCAACTGTTTATAGGCATACAAGAAAGATCTATCTCAGTGTAGAAGATGTGGGGTGATATAGCTATTCCAAGTCCTATTACTGACCTATAAGTAATATGAATAAAGCTGAGAAAAAAAAGCATGGGATCATGGAATTAGAAATATTTGAATCTAAATGCTGACTCTGCTGAAACTGGCCCTACCTCTTGCCTTTTTAAAGTAACAATAATAATAGCTGCTTCTTTTAAATCTTAAATTTTCGAGAAGGTTAAAATGAGATAATATATGTAAAGTACAAAACAATACTTGGAAATACATGATCATTAAATATTACTTTCTTTTCCCTAACTTCCGATATGTTTTAAAAGAAAATAAGCCACGTTTATTTTGGGTAGATATTTGGAGATAATTTCCTATGTGTCTCTTGTGTTTCTGCACATCTTCTGAAAAAAGGCATTAAAAGCTGTTTTAATGACTACCTTTTCAAGGATGCTGTGTGGCAGACCTCTTAGAATATAATGATAGTACATCCCATTTGAGTAGAGAGCACATTTGTTTTTTGTCAAGTACAATAACGATGATGTCTCTGTTTGGAAAAGATTGCCCCTTCATAAAACAGAGGAGTTTCCTAAGTTTGGGATTCCTCAGTTGTGAATCGAATCCGCACGAGCACAGCATCCATCCGGGTTGCTCGGCACTATTCTGTGTAACATGGAGGGCTGGGGGTAAATACGCACCCAAGAAGGTCATGCAGCCAACTGAGCTCCAAGAGAGTCCTTTTTCTCTGAGCCAGGAGTCTTGTGTCTTCTGCCAACACACATGAAACTGTTGTGACTAAATTGCTAACTTATTAGCTTGAAAATGGTAAAAAGCCTTTCATGGTCCTTGACAGCAGGGAGACAGGCTAAACAGGTAAGTTAATTGACAGAATCAGGAATGGGGACAATCATGAACTTGGAAAAACTGGAGCAGTAAAATGAAACGAGGTAGTCAAGAACACACCTGTGAAAGCTATTACAAGAGGATGTCAGTGAATGGTCTAAAGAAGACCTAAGATAATTTAAATATTATTACAATATGTTATCAGGCCGACCCAGTTAAAAAAAAATGTGATTCTGATTTTGTAAGCTGGAATAGAACCTGATGTGGAAAAATTAACAAAATGATAAATCTGATATTAAAGAGTTGGTTCTAGAAAATTTGTATCCCTTATTATCTGATAACAGAAGACTCTTGATAAAAGTGTATTCAGAAAAGACTATGCATGGATGGCACCATGCAAGTCTGCTGAGAGGTACAAATAGTAACAGAACAGAGGATGATTTAAAAAAATCCAGTAGTAGAATTTCAGCTTTGGAAAGTATATTGGACTGCATGAGCTATACGGTAACTCATAGATTTGGAATTTAATGGTTTTTGAAGTTTTTTCCAGTTATTGAAGACACACTGTATTTCTCCCTAAAGAAAAGCCTTTCCATTTGCAGCATGATTGTCTGTAATGATGATGAGAGAAACACACAAACTCACACACACACAATCTCCCAGTTTAGTAAATCTTTTGTTTGACAATAAACCTTTTAGTTGCAATATCTTTCATTCTGTAGACAGAGAGGTGAAACTGAAAGGAGACTGGCCACCAGACTCACTGAGGGAGTGATGAGTCGTCACATTCATTTTCTGAGAGCAGTGTCAGAGGAAAGGGGACTGGGGGATGAGCAGCAAAGTGCTGTGGAGAAATCAAGGACAGGTGGAAGATGAGAACCCCCAGAGATAGGGACTCCAAAAGGGAGTGTGATTTGTGAAACTTATGTCCTCAAGAAATTATGGAATGGGAGCATCTGTCTGGATGAAGATGGCAGGGATCACCGTGGTGGGGGGGGATGGAGTCTGTCAAACCAGATGGGAAACTAATTGCTTTGGCTGAAAGTGTTCATAACTATGTTGGTATATTCAAGCGTAAGTGTATCAAGATATTTAAATAAATTAAGTAGTACAAAATACAGAGTCGGCATTAAAATTCATAACTGCAAGTGATTGACAAATGCTAAATTCCATATTTAAATGCAAACTCTATTGTTTATTTAGAATTAACTTAAAACATGCTTATATATACTGTAACTTACAATTAATTACCCTAAGAATGAGAGGAAAAACTAGATAAATAAAATCAATAGTTCTAATATTTAATTTTAATCAGCTCTTTGAATGAATCTTTTAAAATGTTAAATAGAAATTATAAATAGCATCTAGTTATTAATATCACAGTCCTTTAGACTGACTTATTTAATGGAGTGAAAATATTTTAAGAATAACATGAAACATATATTATGGGAAATCATTTACATAATTATACTAAAGTGACTATTTCAAAGTCAGATAAATTCAGCTATATGTTGCTTATCTATTACCTACATATATATCATTCTAAAAAATAGTTTTATTCAATATTTTCACCACCACACTGTTAAATAATCAAAAAAGAGTAACCTTTCTATTGTCATACTTTAGAGATAAGGAAACTGAAAACTAGATAGAGTTTAATTGAATTACTAAAGATCACAAAATGAATATATGATAAAATTTGTGCTAAAAACTAGTACTCATTCTGTTGCATTTTATCCCCACTACAGTATGGGCAAACATATGTGTTCATTTACATCAGTCGGGCTTGGAGGTCGGAGAATAATGCATACTGAATTGTTAAAAAGCTGGATCTCTTCAACAACTCTCAATATCCTACAAAACATATCAGACTGATACTATGTCTCCCCAATCTTATCCTCCATGGGACTTTATTAAAGCAATTGCTTGAATAGTAGATTTCGGTTAATATCGGTAATAGCAATCAATGGTGCATAACAGGATGCCTAATTACTTTCTTACTGTAGAAGATATTAAGTTGGGCTGGGGCAAAATTTACTTTCTTTCTTTCTACTCTTTCCTTCCATTTTTTCCCTAGAACTTTCCTGATTCTCACCTCTACCTATTTTGAATCTTTATTTTTTTTTGATAAGTGTTGCTCAACTGCCAACATATAAAGTTAATTAAAGATGAAAATGTTATCGCTTTCACTAAAATTTGAATTTGAATTTGGGTTTTTCTGAAAACTTAAAGATGATGCAATTGACAGCCCAGAAGCTGAAAATCTTGAGCAAGAAGTTTTTTTCCAGTGCCCTTCAAACTCCTCCAGTTAGACAGCTTCCTCCACGGCCACAATTTCAACAAATTAAGACAGACATATGGTTTGAAAGCATCAATAATGACTTTGAATAGCTATTCTGTTCCTTTTCTTTTTCTCTTTTTAAAACTTCAAAGCATATAGCGACATCACATTTATTTACAATGTTATTTTAGCCTCAAAAAGCATTTTAAGAACTGAAAATAGGTATATAAATGACATGTTAAATTTGCATCAGCAAGTCAGTAAAGTGTTTTCCTATTTGACACATCATATTGTGTAATGAATCATAATGGTTTGAAACTGCTCAGATAAAAGGAACTGCATGTGGCCTGCGCGGAATGTGAAAAAATAAGTCAGATTTGCAATATGTGAATCATAGTTAAAAGGGTGGTGATATGTTTGGAGACTGTTTTAACAGCATGATTTACATGGCCCTTTATACTTGATACTTTTGAATATTAAGTATGTATTCTTACATATCCTGAATAAAAACCCCCTTTTAATTTTTTCATGATGGTCCAAAATAGGTGGTTTTCTAATGAGAAGTGGAATTTGATTTAAGCAGTGATTTTGAGCAATTAGTAAGTGACAACAACAAATCTCCACTGTGCCAGAAAATCTATGAAACATTTTAAATACAGGGTCCGGCACAAATAACACCCCTTTTTATTACAAAATCTTTTACTACAAAATCATAAGCATGTAATCCTGTAACATCATATCACACTCAAGCACATCATGTGACATTTTAGGTGAAATGTTCAAATTACTGTCCTCCTCGTGGGAGACAGTCACGTACCCTACCAACCATGCTCAAGCAGGTGTTAAATCCAACGGACCCTGTCCATTGTATCATTTAATTTCCACAAGTGTGTAACCTGAGTACTATTGTTATCCTCATTTTCCACATAAAGAAACTGAGGTTTTAAAGAACTTCAACAATTGGCTAGGGACACACGTGGGTACGTTACTGAGCTGTGATTTGGCATGCTCCGTCTGCCTCCAAAGACCACCTTCCTCACCCCAAGTGGTTGAGTAATTGTGAGAACCCCTTAAAATTGATTGCAAATAATAGAAACTTAAATTACTACAAGAATATTACAACATGATTTTGAGCTTCAACAAAGAGAAACTTTTTGCATTCTTGTAAAGAATGTGTTATTTCAAGTAAAGGTGGGAGGATAGCTATAATTTGGACTGGGAATGATGGGTGAAAAAGAAAGGGATAAGTATCCTAGAGTCGCAAGCAGATGGCATGGCCTCAGGCCAGGGGCATTCTGCAGTAAACTGAATCAGCATGAGCTGGACTTTCTTTCATCATTGTGGATTGATAAAGTCAATGGAGTTTTCACAGCCTGAGTTATAAACCATCTGGTTCATACATCCTGGATATCAAGATGGGGCTCTCCAAGACCAAAAGTCCTTTTACTTCAACAATAAATACAAACTTTACAATGTTCCTCAAGCAATAGTTTCTCCGTGCACCACTTGATTATATTATTGAGAGATGTTGTAGGGATGCCTTATATCATATCATTAAGTTAAACCAGGAACTCCCTTGATCAGCTCCTGGTTTTGAGCTTAGTCTTCCAGGATTGGAATATAATCAATATTCAGGACAATATAATCAATATCCAGGATTGGAATATAATCAAGACATCAGGACATTTTGTCCTGAATCACACCATCTTAAGAGGAATCTGAGGCATTTTCCAAAGAGACTGCCCATGGTAGCCTTATTTTGCCAAACCTGGAGCCTGAAAGCTGTAACGCAATGGAACTCCAACCAGGAGGTGTTGCCCTCTCTGCTCACCTGTCCCTTCTATTCATCTATGCTTTGCTCTGAGAAAATGTTTCACCATGATCTGAAATCAATTTAATAGCAATCAGTCCTCCAAAAGGCAGAACATGACCCACAAGAATAGACATGGTTAAAGCTACAGGCTTCCTGAATATAAAGAAGTTAAGGATGTAATTTGTTTGTTCTTTAAATTAAACATTAATTTTTATATTCATTCACCAAAGGTAATCCATCCAAATAAATTTTATTTCTCCAATCTGATGTGGAGATGCAAGTTATGGAAAGTTAACAGGTACTAGGTCCCAAACCAAAAGCAAAAATGCTCTTTGCTTCTTAAAATCTGTATTTTCAACCAGTAGGCTTGTCAGGAGCACTTTCAGTTCTGCACAAAATCAAGGTACACACTATGGAATCAGGGAGCTGTAGACTGAGTCCAATTCACCATGAAATCTCCCAGTAATTACGTTCCTCTCCTTGTTAAGAAGTTTGCCAATGACAGGAAATGTACAGTTATTTATTCTTATAATTGTATCCAGTTAGTTGTTTCTTTGTTTTTTTTAATTCTTTCAAAGGAAGCAATTTCAGAAAGGAGGAAGACTATTTTCTCTCACGTAAGGGACCTTCCCCAATAATTTAATTATAAAAAGAAGAGTGTATAATGATTATAATATTAATAATGGTAAACATCTTCAAAACATTTAATTATTTCCTTAGATGAAAAAAGTAGAGAAAACAGAGAACCACCATAGCACAAAGCCAGAACTTGTCAAACGTACATAAAAGATAAAATACAATGTAAGTGACATTAAATACTCTGGATTTAGAAAATTAAAGTTGTTAATGTAAAATTATGGGTTCTATAGTACTGTCTGAGTAAAATTTAAATGGCAATCTATGTAAATAGCAGATAAAAGAGTAAAGAAATTAAATTTGTATTGTGTGTATTTAAATAAGATTTGATCAAAATAAAGTCGAACATCATTTTTTGTTTTTTAAAAATGGTGCATTTAGTCAAGCTTGAAAAATATTTTACTAAGGAATACAGAAAAGGAAAAGTCCTATCTTGAAAGAAAAACAAATATAAGAAAAATTGAATGGTGGTAATCTTGGTTTAATACTGAGATTACCACCATTTACGACTACTGTCCATTTTCTTCACTAGACCATAAACCCATATGTCTTTTATTGGTTACCAGTAGCCTAATCTGTAGCTCCTGGCATAAAATTGATGCTAAATAAAATTAGTTGAACATATTATGTTAATATTTTTTAAAAAACAAGCCCAAAGACCAAATATTTTATAATTCTATTTACATAAAAAGTCCAGAAAAGGCAAATCTATAGAGAAAGAAAGATTAATGGTTGTCTACAGCTGAGAGTGGGAATGAGGGTTAACTGTAAATTGGCATGAAAGATTTTACTGGAAGGATAATAATGTTCTAAAAATGGGGCTATGGTGAACATTGTGCAACTCAGTAAATTTCTGCAAAGATCATTGAATCATACGTTTAAAATGCATAAATGTTTTGCTATGTGAAATATATATATAGATATTGCTCATTGTGGTCTAACTTTCCCATTAGCCATGATTTAATTCCATTTAGAAAAGCCTAATTTGTACCCACCTGTGAAAAACCATGTCAATGCTCTTCAAGGTTTCCCGTAGATCTTTCTATTCTGTCTCTTCACAGCTTCTCTGCGCTTTTACCTTAACTTGCTTCTGAGATTTTCTCTGGAAGACTACCTTGGACTACTAAAAATACTATCCACTTGGCAAAGAGCCTGGCGTGCCTGGGATTAGAGGGCCCTCAGAGTGGGTTATATTATAATGCTTCTCGTGTTAATAGTTATACATTGAAAGAAATAAGGAAAAGCTATTCCAATATAAGAAGAGGGAGAAAAAAAAAGTGATCAAGCTTAAGAACTTACGAGTTCTATGAATTGCCAGAGCAGAGAATGTTGCTGTTGTTTATGTAGATATTGTTTATTAGGGAAGAAGCAAGGCCATGTTCAGGATCAGTTACATCCTGAAAAAAACAAACAAACAAACAAACTGCCTTATCAGCAGCTTAAACATAAGGCCGACTTTATAAACTACATAATTTAGTTATTATTAAAACTATAAATGAATAAAATCTGTTTTAAAAAGTTTCAGGCCATTGGTATATTTCATCAAATAGAAATCAAGAAGCATGGCAGTCATTAATTACTAGCTAAAAACCATATTGTGGCTCTTGAGTGGCAAAGTACATTTTGATTTTCATTCGGCAGGCTTGGCAGTGGATATAAGACAGGTCACTTAGCATACCCTGAGAGATGTGTGCTGTGAGTACAAGCATGTATTTGTGTGTGTGTGTACATGCACATGCTCATGCATTCTATCATAGGCATGTATGTATGGTGACATCAATTCTTAAATATTTAACTAAGGTTATGGGGAATTTGACATGTTAATTGGCCACCATATGGGTTACTATTATCTTGCTCTATTTCTATTACAGCTGGTAATCCCAAGTAAGAAAGAAACTAATGTAAAATCACAAAATGCCAAAAACCTTCTAAGAAAAAACTGCAGCAGGGTGCTGAGAACTGATTTATGGTAAAATCTCCAGGGTTCACTTGAGCAGACTGTGCCTAAAAACCTCATTCTTATAAAATGCTCTCCTTCAGAACATAGCTGGAACATATGTGACTTCACCAGTTAAAACTTTGTACTTTCCATTCAGCTGTTAATTCACAAATGTCACATTTCCAACATCATTTAACTCTCTGAAAATAATAATAGCACACACAAAAAAAGGCAGAGGGAAACAATGTTTCATTTCTTCAAGGCAGAATAATAGATCTAGATCTCAGGTGGTGGGCAGGAAAAATTTTCCTCTCGGGTTTTAACTGTGGCATATGGTAGTAATCAACAAATCATTGAATAGGAATTGTAGTTTTCTTCCTTTTTCTCCTTCCTTCTTTTTTCCTTTGTATTATAGTGTTACCTGACCATAGTTCATGTGCCTGACAATTGAAAGGAAAAATATTTTGATGAATAAGGTGCCAACTGAGAAGATGGGAGCTCTACTGGTAACTGAAATCCATCTTTAAAAAAAGCACAGAGTTCAAGCTTCTTTTATGTCAAGGGGTGGTATTTTTGTAAAACTCAAGCCCAAGCAGAATCTTCTAATGATTAACATGTTAATATGCAATATTAAGCACAAGCTATTAGCCCAAAGGTCACGGGAACAAATGCAGGCTTGAACAAGATGGAGTCAGAGAGGCCAAGCACTTCACTCTGTTAATAGTAGTATTTTATTTGTTCTTTTTAAGTTTTATTCTTTCTTTTTCTCTCCTCCAATTTTTTTATTCATCCAATTTCTCTTTTTTTCTGTATTCCTTTTCTCCCTTGTTGTATTTCTTCTCCTTTCCTCCTTTCCTCACTCTTTCTTTTTTCTTTTTTCTCCTTCTTCTTCTCCTTCCCTCCCTCTATCTTTCTCCCTTCTTCTTCTTCTCTTTTTTTCCTTTTCCTCCTCCTTCTCCTTTATTTTATATTGTTAAGGAAAAAATGTTATGGAACTTTAACATTTGAGAAAGATTGTTATAGGGCCACACTCATTCTAATTTAGAACATTTAAGACAGAAAAATGTTTTCTTTACTGCAAAGTCAGAACTACAAGACACACATTATTTATTGCTGATTTGGTAACTTTACTGGAATACCAGTAAATATAGTTAATGCAGATGATTCAATAACCCGTTGGTTCTCTACTCAAACCTCTTTACACTTAAACACGTGTACACCTTGGACTCTTTTGAATTAAAATATCTAGGGTTGGGTCTAGCATATGAATATTTTTTAAAAGCTCATAGTGCAATTGTGATGTACAATCATTGTTTAAAAATATCTCAGTATTGCCATGGAAATTAAAACTTAAGTGTTAGCAATGACCTTTTATGATAAGCTTTAATCATATGTTAGGAGTTCCAAATTATCTTTAACGGTTGATTTTAAGATTTCCATGGATACTTGAGCTTCCTCATTTTGAGATTTCACTTCTACATTTTTTAATTTTTATCTACTCATGCTACTGTTTTCTAATTATTTGTGAGTTATTCAAAGTCAATCATGCAACATAAAACTGTTTTGTGACACCCAAAGAGTCTTGAATAATTGCACAAATTACGGATATGCAAGCTGATCTTTTTTTTTTCTTTTCTACACAAAACTAACTAGTGTGTATGGTTGGCTTACTTTTGGATGAAGTTGAAATACAAATCTAAATGAGTGAACTCTAATTGTTTACCAAACTGCTTATGTTGCCTAGAAGATTTACAAGTCCTATCAACTTTAATAAAAAAGATGTAATATGCTGTTTAGTATTTTGATATCTTTTTAGGATGTTTTCATAAACACTGGCAGTGTTTTATTATTTTTTTAACCTATTGAGATAACAAGGTAAACCTTATGTCTATAGAGATAACTCAACCTTAGGAGCAAAGAAAAATAATAAATCTTCCACTCCATAGCACTTCGCATTTTGTTATCTTCTTTTGAATACATTTTTTCACATATAGTTAGTCTAGAATATTAAACTAGTTATCACTGTTGTGGTTTTTGCTTAATTTATTCATATGTACAACCTATTATTTATTTAGCAGATGTTTTACCAAGTTCTTACATGCCTGGGCATTAAGAATCCAAAAATGAGAACAATAGCAATAACATAAACAGAAAAAGTTCCTTCCCTGAAGAATTCTGCTATCTAATAAAAAACAATACAGTTAATTAAACACATACACATTTAGATAAGAAAATGTGCATAGAGTCATGAAAAATGTCTTTAAAAAAACTGAGCACAAGGGAAAGATTAAATGGCATAATTTGGGAGATTAAATTTAGCTCAGTCCCAAAGTGCCAATATCTTTAAGTGTTTGTTCTATCCCATTATTTTGTTTTTCTATTTTGAGTATGCTAGTATTTTTATATGTTGCATTATTTTACATGAATTTTTGTTTCTAATTCATGTTGAAATATTTGACCACAAGTTTCATTTTGTTCCACGGTAATAGTGTTATCATGAGGTTTCTTTGTCTGTCAGTGCTTTTCCATTTCCTTCTTTACCATTTTTATCTTTGTATACATGTTATTTCAAGGTTTTTATGTTTTATTATTCATTACTGAAATATTTATTTCCAACACCCTTTCTGATCCACAGCTACTGGCATTTTTTTTGGGTTCATGTGAGGAAGAAAGAAGATAAAATGTCCAGCCTCCTTCTTTACTGCTGCCACAAATACAGACTGTTCGACTTACATGCTGTCTCCAGGATTTTTAATTCAACTCCTACCGCACTGTTTAAGGGGCAGTGTCACTTAAGTAAATATGTACATGCTAGAGAATATCCACTGGCAACCAGTCGAGAAAGTTCCATAATAACAAAGAAAAAAATGCAAAATACTGGGCGGGTGGGGATAAGGGGATGCTTGAGTATTTGTGCAGTCCCTGGGGAGTCTCTGGAAAGCAGTAATAAGACAACAGTCTTTTAAAAAACATAAACACAGTGATTTACTTATAAGAGTTCTTGATTATCCGGCCCCGAATACCTTTGCTATACAAAATGTAAGGGGGAAGCTCAAACGTATGTAAGAAGTCTATGGAGTATTCTAACAGATAGCTAAGGAGGACCTGCCTTACTTTAAGTAAAATGGGAATAGAATGAAGGAGCTAATCTGCAACTCATTTAGTTTAGATGGGAATGGTAACTGTTCAGAACAAGGTTAGAGGAATAGAGAAAGTAAATGTCCTATTACACATAACATAGACAAAAATGTCAACCATTTAAAAATTACCTGTTAAGAAACTAAAGCGAGTGTGGAATAAGGACAGGGGAAAGAAATTATTAGTATTACAAGAGGGATCTTATACTTTTGGCTTATAGATTTAAGAACATTTACAAGCAGAAGAAATAAAACTCAAAATGAAAAGTTGCGGCTAAGTTCAGAATCTATGAAAAAAAAATCCAAAGTCTGGTAGCTTATGCTAATTAGGAGGGACTACATAGAATCAGTGTCTGCAAGGCATGTTTAAGGGCCAGGGTGCACATGTAACTGTTACTGCCATTTTCACAGGAGACAAATTAACTTACATTGCCTGGTAATTAGTGTAATAAAAATGATATTTTTAATTACTTTTCAATACTTAAACTGAAGTAGAATGAAGAAAAATTGTCTGGAAGCTTTTGCAGCAAGGAGTTGGTTTTCTGGGAGGAGGAATGGAAATCAAGGTAAGGTTGCAATAAGTGTTGCTACGTTCTTTGAGAGGAGGTATAGAGAAGATGTGTCTGTGTGTCTTCAAATGGGAAAACAATAAAGTGATATGAGGAAAAATATGTTCTTCCATAAGATAGCCCAGTGACATGTGGTGAAGATGTTGATGTAAGAAATGGCCAAACCTGTAGAGACCTTTTACGTTTTTATTTGAACCAAACTGATGACAATTGCTTGGGGAAAAAAAAAATCTCAACAAATTGAGAAAATGCTCTGGAGAATGGCAGTATCGCAGATTATTTTATTTATTTATTTATTTTCGCAGCTTATTTTATACATTAGAATCAAAAGCAAGGAAATGTTACATGAAACCCACTGGTGATAGATTAAGGGGGTGGAAGAGAGGAAAGAGGAAGAAATCTCCAGGGCTGGATAAAGAAGTGAAACAGAGAGACACATACTTATTTTATATTGGTGGTTACAGGATAGTTAACATTTATAGCCCATAGAGATGGATTTTGGGGAACAAAATAACAATGAGAGGTTCTGTGGTCTCCAGCTCAGGTTCAGTAGGTGCCCTGAGGGGTCTGAAAAAGGAGATAACTGGACATTTCAAAGGAACGTTATCTTAGATGCAAAAAGACAATGGACAGGTTCACTTAATGTAAAGGTTGATCTTTATCAAGGAAGCTACAGGACAGAGTGTGACTACCCACCATGACTCGCTTTTACATAGGAATTTTTTATGTTTTTACCATCCTATGTGGTTACTTTCAGTCTCTGAATTTGCAAGGCCTGCAATGCCTGCCTACCCTAGCTTGTCAGGTTTAGTATGTGGCCCCTTTTTCATCCACAGAAATAGAGACTAAAACACTAAATGAGTGAACCAATTAATAATTGACTGTCCACACAAGAATCATTAGATCAATAGATTTTATAGCTCTTTTAACTGAACCAACTCCAAGATATGAAAATAAAGCGAGGGAAATAAGATATTTGGTTAAGCACAGTGATTGTTGAAATAATTTATTCTCTCTTCTAAGTTTTTCTTGAGCTTTACCTCAGTGCTAGAGCTGTTTGACTACCACTTAGATATAGAGAGGAATTATGCACCGTGTCCTTTAAAACTCACTGAGAGTGTGGAGGAAACTTTTAATTACTTAAAATTCACTGATTATTATTTAGAAGAGGGGAAAGAGAGATAAAGATCTTTACTTCCCCATAAACAAAGTGGTGGGGGAGGCATAATTGAGGGTAGGGGAAGGTTGACATTTAAGTAAGACAGTTAAGGGAAACACCAGAAGAAAGGTGGCTGATTTATATAGGAAACTTTACCAGGCAGAATTTCCACTGAAAAACATTATTTTCCTTAAAGATGACATATAGAAGGAGCTACAGCTCTAAAATATAGCATTTAAAATTTAAAGGGAGTATCATAATAGAAAATTCATACAGGACACAAATAAAATTACATATTATGTGGAACTGTGTGTGTAGCAGGGTGTATCTGTAGAGGAGTACATGCAACTGATATAAATATACTCCTTAATATATATAACATAAATGTAAATTCATGCACGTATTTATATGAGAACATTTAAATAACATTATGCACATGTATCTGCAGATATACTCAACAAGACAGACTGTAAGTAGATTATTTCTAGTCAGAATTTGATTGTGACAAACTAAGTGTAGAAGAAGCCATCACAAAAGTCATGCATAAGTGGGACATTTTATGAGAACAAAAATATCAAAGTATAAATTGCTATTAATCAGCAAATTGAATGAATTTAATAGAAAATGTGTATTGTTTGGAATTACATCTTTACTAATAAGTTTCACCAGCAGGGCCAGCTTTATGACAAGAATCTAGTGTCGCACAGGAAGGGCCAGTGCTTGGGGTTCGGTGCTCTGTGGCTGCCAATTAAAAGTTCTTAATACTTTTACCTTTCAATTTAAGTGAAGTTCAATGGGCTCAAGGATCCTCTGCTGCCTGTTTCTTAGTTCAGCCCAACACAAGGCACATGTCACCACCCCTGTCCTCTAGGGGGCTTGGATATAGTGCAGGGAGGGTCTGTGCCCACCCTCAGCACCCATCTATTCCCGGGGTCGGACTAGGTGCCTCTGAGGATCTGTACTTGGCCCACGATTACCTCCTCCCCAGAAGGAGTGCAAGACTAGGTAGCAAGTACATAACGTCAGGAAAGGTCAAAAAGGAAAATACTGTTTTTCCTTCCATATAGAAAAAAGGCCCTGGCATTTTTATTTTGGACTCAATCCCATAAATTCTGTGCTCTGACCTGGCCACTAGTGATTATTAACCTTTCAGAGTGCACCCCCTCTCTTGATGATAGGCAGCAAGTTTTGTTTTGTTTTATTCTTCCGGGATCCGAACCTCATGTGATCTGCTCATCCGTGGAAGGGGCCGGGCACCCAGAAGGCAGCCACACTTTCCGCGTCCAAAGCGGCTGGTCCCTAGTGTTGACGGAATCCCTTTCAGGTATTGACTTCGCTGTTTTTGATTTTAGTTTTGTCTGCAACGGAAACTTGCTAAGTGGTGGCTTTTATCCTACCTTAACTGTTTGAACCGCGACTGAGGTAACAGGCATTAAAAAAAAAAAAAAAAAAAGCAGAAGGAAAAGAAGTCTCAATCCTACCACTTTGCTGGAGAGACTATGACTGACATTCAACTCCAAAATTCTTTTCAGGGCTAAGTAAAGATACGGTTTTGTAAAACACATGGAGAATCTGAGAAACGGGAAAAACATGTTTTAAATAAAATGTTGGTAAATAAAATTCTTTGGCATTTTATGGATGTACTTTTCATAGTCAATAAGTTCTTATGCTGTTAATGTTCTGTTAATAATAATTTTGCTAATTAAAATTAATAATAAAAAGGGACTATTCTTTAAAACTGTACACCACAGCCATCATAGTATTTAGAAAGAAACCTGAAGATTTATTATATACAGAAATGTTGAAAGTAATAAAATATATACCAATGCTGTGATATTTTTAAAGGTTATATTACTAAAAATATATCAACAAACAATAAAAGAGGCCATTACAGAATTGTATTTTAAAAGTTGAAGTTATTAAAAAATGTGCAGAGGAAGATTACAGTCATAATACTACTAATGTTACAAAATAACAAATCTAACGAAATGTGTAAATATATATATTTATTCATAAGTGACTGTTACAGTGACTGGAAGGAAACACAAGCAACAGCTCACAGTGAATTGCTCATGAAAACAAAATGTTAGCACTCTGTATAGTTATGGCTTTATTTTAATCTCTTAACATAATACACTTGGAAGTATTTAAATACTTTCAAAACCAAATGGATCAATATCAAAAATAGGAATAGTGAGAACATTAAATATTCTTCCATTTATATGAAAAAATTATATTCTACATAATCTTACTTTCTACCGAGTGAAGTTTTCCCTAAGAGTACGGGGTTTAGTCGAAGTACTCTGGTTTTACTCTGCAGTGTTCCTGTGCTTTATCTCCTCGACCTTGGAGCTTGTCTTGGGAGGAGCAATTGAACACAGACTGCTCTTCTTCTATGCTAATGTTTATAAATAATGACTCTAGATTTAATTATAAGACATAAAGACAGCCATGCAGCCAATAAATTCAATAGGATAAAAGATATTTAGAACATGTATATAATTTATATAGCAATATGTGTATATTTATTTGTCCCTGTGTATATGTATGTATATATATGTGTATGTATATATATGTATATATACATACACATATCATACACTTATGGCATTTTATAGCTTACATATAAACTATAAAAATATGTACATAAATTTGATATAATTTTATATTTGGAAAACATAAATTTATATAATGTGACATTTCTTCATATGTAAATGCTCAGACCAAGTGATCATCCAGTATAAACTGTGTTTTAGGGCACTAAATGTAACCTGTGTACACCACAATGGAAAGGTGAGAGAGGAATTAGTTTTTGCTGTTTTTATATGAGAATCGCTCCAGTTATGTTTCCTTCATTTCCTTCCCATATTAATTTTCACTAGATAAAATAAATGTCATGATATTTTCATTTCATATTCATTAACAGCCATTTTAGTTATTAAAAACAAATTATGTAAGTGAAAAAAATAAAAATTTGATAAAGGGATAATTCAATGTCAGGACTAAAGGCATAGTGTGCTATCATTTCCTTTCTTTGTTCATCTGTTTATTTGTTCCTTTCTTCTTTCATGTCTTTCATTATTCACATTAAATTCATCTTCAGAAATACTTTATAAAATTTATAGTCTATTTATTATTGTAATCTTTTTATTTATTGATTTTCTCACTATCCTGATTCCATTGAGACAGGTACATATCGTGTGCATGTGGGCATGTTCAGCCACCATCAGTGCTGATTAAATGGTGAGCCTTGATATCATTTTTCACTTAATGAATTTTAAATGTATCCTTAGTCCACTGTGTTGTATAAACTATGTGGAGAACTATCTCATCTTTCTCTTCATATATTTGTAATTTTCTGTTTTTACCACCAAAAATGGGAACACAAAAAGGTTGTACTCCCCTGAGTACCATAAAATGCATTTCATGAAAAAAATAAAATAAAATAGCTAAGGCAATTTTCCAGATCATTCAAGCAAGAACCTCATTTTGTTGGCCTGAATGACTGTGGTGTATTGTTTACATAGATTCGATTTGCCAGATAATGGTTTACCAACACTTGCCTATATTCCTGAGTGGATAGATGCTGGATGATTTACTTCAGACATACAAGGTGAAGAAAGAAGTGATAACTAAAAATGGAAAATGCATGTTCATGAAATAAGAAAGATATGTCTGTTGAATGTCAAAAGGGGGCATTAAGCTCTCTGGTTTCTAATAATCTTCATATAAATTTAAGAAAAATAACATAAATTAAATAGCAATACCAGAACTTAAACAGAGATGTTTAAATTCTTGGTATTAAAAAATATCCACTTGTTTAGGCGAGCACACACACACACATACTCCAGGTTTTAAGAAACTTTACACAAATGGCCATTTGGAAGACATGGAACTCAATGTCTAACTGAAAAATTGCTGGACATATTTCATTCCCTAGAAGTATTCTAAGCATTAAGCCCAGAATCAACATTTATTCTGCATATTTGGATTACATACTGTTTAGAACACTCAGGATTAAGAAATTTAAAAAAGAAACCGACATATTTTCAGCACATAAATTATAATTATTTCTGTTCTCAGAACCTATGATGCAGGTACACTATTGACACTAGTTTTCAGAGGAGGAAACTAAAAATGAGAGAAGGAATTTGCTCAAAACCACACAGTCATGAGGGCGATGGATCTAGAAATTAAATTCCAGTTCTCTGCTCCTATAGTTTCCTTAAATTTGTTGTTTCTTCTGTCTATAAAATACTCACTATTCACAGCTATGTAGTAGTTTTACCTTAAGTGTATTTTCCTCCTTAAAATAGCATAAGAACTCCACTTAAAGATGGATATTTCTGTCTTATAAAAACTGGGGTGTCGAATATTCCAGTTGTTTAGAGAAATATTTTTCATTGCTTTATAAAGAATATAAACTAGTGGAAGTTATTATACTACAGATAGACTTGGGCATCAAATTAAAAAATCCATTTTAGTGACTAAAAACTTGCAGGTAATGAAGTAAAGGGGACTGATTCATTTTGTGATATAAATCATTACAGGCAATTGTGGAGAAAATGCAAGTATCTTGACCTTTGGCCTATTTCTTCATATGGGAGAATTGAGACTGTTTCACCAACTTCTAATATTACGCCTTAAGTCTGGGTCTGTGTAATAACCATAAAATTGATTGACTCCATTAAATGTGCATTTGGGGCCTGACTATTGTGGCTTAGTGGGTTGGGTGTCGTGGGTTTGATTCCAGGGCAGGACTCATGCCTGGGCTGTAGGCCAGGTCACCAGTTAGGAGTGTGAGAGAGGCAACCAACTGATGCTTCTCTCCCACATTGATATTTCTCTCCATCCCTTTCTCATTCCCTTCCCCTCTCTCTACAAATAAATAAATATTTTTAAATGTGCATTTGGCTCTATTAAAAAAAGGAAACAAAATAAAACTGATTAAGTGCATTTCTGGAATGGATAGCATGAAATGTTGTTTGGGGGACTTTTTGTTACATGATACAAAGGTTTAGATAATTTCCACTTTCTCTTTCAGGTGATTATGTGATTCTACAATAGAGCAAAGCAGTTTCTGGAAAGTTAGTGAGCAACCTAGGTAATCAGTATACTATGTGAATATATTGTACATTTAACTCTAGAAAGTAATTATTACTCTGGGGATGAACGGGGCTATGGGAGAGGAAGTGGAAGAAAGGGAGGCTTGTCGGGAGGGATAGCGGGACTTCTCTCGATATTTTTCAAAGTACTCACGCCACCTTTTACCACCTCCACTGGACTTAACCCCCATTCCCCCTACTCACATGCAAATATGCATCAAATTCTACTGTTATTATTACCAACCGAGTGTATTATATGCCATCTGGATTTCTAAGGCATGAGGAGGGATGGGAATCAATAAGGTAGATGGAGATAAAGACAAGGAGTAGGGGGCAGGGCAAGACTGCCAGAACATAGAGAACTCAGCCTCTATGTATATGAATGGGAGCAAGTTACCTGCACATACAGCCTTTATTTTTCCTACTTAAAGGATGAAGAGCTGGGGCTTAATGAATTGTAATGGCCATTCCGCTTCTGCTATCTTCTGTTACTGTGTCCTTTAGAATTGATTCAAGACTTAGAAATCAGTAATTTTAGTACAATTCAACAGGCTTCACTTAGAAATACATAGCTATATTCAAGCTATATTTTTGTTTTAAATTTAAACATTTTTGGAAGTGATTTCATTCTGTCCCTTACTTGATTCTACTTCATCTTTTTCTCCCTTTAAACCACTAATTAGAAAATATGTCCTTTAAATAGCATAGTGTACATTTGATTTTTCATTGTCATGTCGATCATATCCTAGGTGTCACTGTCAGATGTTTTTCACATTTTTAACTGTATGCTTTTGAAGGCTTTAGTCTATTTTCTTTGCTGCCTAGAATTACTATGTATTATTTCCACCCTGAAGTTAACTTCATTTTTGTTTGTTTATATTCATTGATCTTTTTTTTTTTCTTCTCCTCTTAAACAGCATTCACTGTTAAGCAGTAACATTCTAGAGGCATCTGATATATATTATGGGCAGAAATTCAGCTTTGGAAAAAATAATAGAGTCATTCCAACTGGTTCAACCAGTGTTAGGAGGAGGGTTTTTATAGCATATGCAGTGGTCAGCACATTAAGAGAAATACTTTAGTCTGGCAGTGTCAAAACATTCATAACCTTGGCAATAGTTTTATTATCCAACTCAAATTAATGCTTCATTCCTAATCCAACGTAATGAGTAATAAATTTAAAATCATGATTAAGTAAAATGCCCTCCTTATAACTTATTGTCATAATGTAGAAATGCAGCGGAGCCCCTGGATTAAGATTTCAAGTGGAGGTACCAATGTGGCTGACTGTCCGATAAAGTACAATGGTCAAGCACTGCACCGTGGAAATAGATTGAGCCCTGACAGTGGTTGCTGCTTTAAAAGAAGAAACAATTTACTGGGAAGCGAGCACATGCCTAGCAAAATAGCCTGCTACAGGCAGGTCGTGAGGCTCAAAGAAGTCGCTGCAACTGAGCATAGGAAAAAGGTTTAAAATAATGTTGGTCATTTCATATTCAGGGCACATCTGCCCTTCAAACTTTCCCTTGAAGCTTAATGCTTCAGACCCTGCAGATTCCAGCCACGTCTCCTTTGGAGATTCTCTCTGTGCCCAGAGCTGTGGGAGGAGCCCAGGTCCCAGCCCTGTAATAGGAGCCTCATCCTTGGAACAGGGTGGAAGCAATGAGATAATAAAATAATAGAATCTCTGAGAGATTGTATTCTATTCGTCATCCCAAAGTAAGATTTCATACTGAAATATCTCTAACAAATGACCCTGCAAGCTCCAGTTGACATTTTCTGTCAGAGAGATGATTATTTGATTATTGGAAATCTCTTATATTAGTCTTTTTTCCTCTGATTTTACCCCAATGTGTCTGCCAAGTCAACCTGTCGGTTGTGTTCCTATTGTGTAGGGCAAACCACAACCTTTTCATGACTTATATTTAAACAGTATGATCTCACCTAGAAGTGGAACCTAATCAACAAAGTAAATAAGCAAGGAAAATGTAACCAGCAACATTGAAATAAAAAACAAACTGACAGTCACCAGAGGGGAAGTGGGAGGGGATGACAGGGGAAAGGGAGGGGAAGGGTCATCAAGGATCATGAATAAAGGATCCATTGACCAAGCCCAATGGAGGAAGGATTGAGGGTGGGAGGTGGGGGTGGGTGGGGCTGGGGAAAGTGGTGGCAGAAAAATGTTGACCAAAATAAAAGGCGGGGTGGGGTGGGGAGGCTAAGAATAGTTAGGAAATTAAGAAGCCAAAGAACTGATACATACAGACCATGGACATGAACTAAGAGGTGTGGGGATGATGGGATGGGGTGCAGGGCAGAGGAGATAAAGGGGGGAAAAATGGGACAACTGTAATAGCATACTCAATAATATATATATATATATATATATATAAAGAAAAATATAGACAACGGGGTATTGGAAGATGGCAGAGAAGTAGGTGGGAGCTTAAATCCTCTTGCTTATGCACCCAACTGGGACACCTAAAAACCGAGTGATCAGCCAATGAAATTCCAGCTTATTTGAAGTTTGGAAGCCAAAGATTGCAGAAGACAATAGAAAATGGATAGTAAGGAGGTTTTGTAGGCTGTTGGGAAGGTCCCCAGGTCCTGTGCCAGGGACCGCTGCTACTGGCTATTGCAGGAGCTTTGGAAGAGAACCGGCTCAGTGATTGTAACTTGCCAGCTCTCTCCCTTCCCAGAGCAGAGAAGTGACCTGGTTGCTGGGGGGTGGGAGACACAGAGCAGGCGGCACACCACAGCTGAAATAGTGGTCTCCAGCTAGGACAATACTAGAGAAACTGGGGAGCTGGGTGACACCTGGAGAAAGGAGAAGAGAAGGGCTGTGACTGACCATGACTCAGATAGTCCCGAGACTGGTCAGAGTTGGGCTGAGTGAAAATCCTGGTGATTGTTAGGAAAGGTTGCCTACAAACAAGGGGAATTCACTCAAAAAAAAGGCTCTCAGCTGCTGTGCAAGGACCTCTGGTGAGCTGTGGCCAACAGTGACAAAGAAGAAGGAGGAGGAGGGTGTGTGTTAATTGCTCTAAAAAAGGGTGCCCCAAAAACTGATCAAAGCAGGGCAACTGGGGCCAAAGAGGTAGCAGTTCCTGCAGAGACTTAATTTAATAGGGGAACTAAACTGTCCAAAAAGGACTTCGGGAGCATGCAGTGCCCAAGCCTGCAAAGAGTGAGGAGGAGGGGTGCAAGTTGCTCCCACTCTGTACGCTTCATAGACTATCAAAAGGTTGCACATTGAGGAGAATTAATGCTGGCCTGATGCATCGGACAGTGTGGGCCTTGCAGCACTCTGAGGGTTTGGCTAGAGGCTGTGAACCAGGAAAAAAGGCAGACCAGGCACAGCCCATACACAGCCCCCACCTCGCAGATCCATAGGAGAGAAAAAAATAACAGAGGACCAGAAACGGAGCCCAACCCCGTCTGACCGTGGCATCAAGGAAGAGGGTAGAACCCATTTGGTGGGTTTAAGGTCAGCAAGAGGCGTTCTTTCTTTCTTTTTTCCTTTTTTTTTTTCCTTGCAAGTGTAAGACAGTAAGACCTGGAGCTGTGAAGGGACCAAAAACAGATCCAGAGAGGGATCAGAAGGCTAACACCAACAACTGAGGAAAAAAATTCACTTTGATGTCCTTCAGAATTTGCATTTTTAAAAATTTTATTATTTTGGTTTTCTGGGTTTTTAAAATATATTTTAATTTTTAAATTTTTCTTCCTTATGTTTAGTTTTCTTTGTTTGCTTGATTTCATCATTTGACTACTTTTCCTGTTCTCCCTTTTCTATTACAATTTAATTATTTTCTGATACTGAACTCGTATTCTAATACCATACTACTCAATCTTTAAATTTTTATTCTTTTTATTCAGATTAAATATTGCTTGTCTTAATATTGTTGTTCCAAATCCCACACGGCACCCTACCTTCACTATCTTCCTGAGCCTTATTACTGTTGTGGTTAACTTTATTCTCTCCCACAGTACCCCAAGTTTCTATCACTTACTCTCACTATATCTCATCATCTAACCCCACATAGGCGTTCTGCTTTCTGGAGTCAGCTCACATTATTCCCTCCCACCCCTCCTCAATAACAGTCTTATCTATTTTTCACCTTTTATAAAAAGTGGTTACTTGGGTGAATTAACATGCTTATTGTGGTACTTCTGCAAGTTTCTCCTATCTGTTCCCTATTTATTAGTACTTTAATTCCCATAGAACACTCCTCCACTGTAACTCCATTTCGCCTTCACTCTGCCCCATCACATACAAGATAAGGTGGGAGTTGTGAATACCAGTAAACTCGTAGGAGGAGAGAACCCACCAACAAGGAGCCACCAACAGGAAAAGTCCAATTTTAAGAGAAACCACACAAACAGAAGAAAGGGCAAACCTAGAGCATCCAGACAGGGTGATCAAAGAGACCACACCCCTGAGTCCCACAGAACTCCTACCACAGGAGTTCACCCTACAAAGACAGTTGGTAAAGCAGAGTACCCTGAAATACAGAACCAAAGAAAAGGAATGACCAAAAAGGAGGAGACAAAGAAAGAACCTGCAATTGAAAGGAACTGAAGACTCCCCACTAAAAGAGCTAAATGAAATGGAGGAAAGCAAGCTATCAGATATAGAATTCAGAAGGATGATGATAAAGATGCTCAAGGAACCCACAGACAACTACAAGGAACTGTATGAGAACTACAACAGTATGAAAAAGGAAAGAGAAACCTTATGCAAGAACCAGGAAAAATGAAGAATACAATTTCTGAAATAAAAAATACACTAGAAGGAATTACAAGTAGGCTGGGTGAAGCAGAGGACCAAATTAGTGAGCTGGAAGACAAGGTAGAAAGAAATACCCAGGTAGAGCAGCTGCATGAAAAAAGACTAAAAAAATATGAAGTTATCTTAAGGGGAATGCAGGACAACATGAAATGCAATAACATTTGAATCACAGGAATATCAGAAGGAGAAGAAAAAGAGCAAGGGATAGAACCCTGTTTCAAAAAATCATGACAGTAAACTTCCTGAACCTGGAGAGGAAAAATACCACACAAGTTCAGGAAACACAGAGCGTTCCAATCAAGATGAATCCAAAGAGGCCTACTCCAAGACACATCGTAATTAAAATACCAAGTTTTAAAGACAAAGAGAGAATCTTAAAAGCAGCAAGGGGTAAACAGGAAGTAACATACAAGAGTGCAAAGAGAAGGCTAGCAGCAGATTTCTCCACAGAAACACAACAGGCCAGAAGGGAATGGCAAGAAATAGTCCAAGTAATAAAAAGCAAAGGCCTGCAACCAAGATTACTCTACCCAGCATGGCTCTCAATTAAAATGGAAGGAGAAATAAGGAGTTTCCCAGACAAAAGAAGCCTGAAAGAATACACTTCCACCAAACCAGCACTGCAAGAGATGCCAAAGGGACCGATATAAGATGAGGAAGAAAAAGAGAGAGGAACACAGTTACAAAGAGGGTAAAATTAATAAGTACCTATCAATAATGACCTTAAATGTTAATGGATTAAATGTGCCAATCAAAAGACATAAGGTAGCTGAATGGATAAGAAAACATGATGTGTTCACATACTGCCTATGAGAGACCCACCTCAGAAAAAAAGACCCACACAGTCTGAGAATGAAGGGTTTGGAAAAAATATTCCAAGCAAATGGGTAGGAAAGAAAAAACCAGGGTAACAGTACTTAAATCAGACCAAATAGACTTCAAAACAAAAGGCATAAAAGGAGATACTGAAGGCACTACATAATACTCAATGGAAGAATCCATCAAAAAACATAAACATTGTAAATATATATCCAACCAACATAGGAACACCCAAATATATAAGGAAAATCTTGGAGGACTTCAAGAAAGATGAAGACAGCAACACACTTATACTAGGGGAATTTAACACCCCATTGTCAAAAATGGATAGATCTTCTAAACAAAATATCAACAAGGATATTGTGGCACTGAACAATGTCCTAGAGCAAATGGACTTAACTGATATATAGAGAACCTTTCACCCCAAGAAGCAAAATACGCATTCTTTTCAAATGTACATGGAACACTTTCGAAGACAGACCACATGATAGGACACAAAACAAGCCTCAACAAATTCAAGAAAATTGAAACTGTATCAAACATTTTCTCAGATCTCAAGGGCATGAAACTGGAAACCAACCTCAAAGAAAAAACTCAAAAACACGCAAACTCAGGGAGACTGAATAACATGTTATTAAATAATAAATAGGTTAATAATGAGATCAAGCAGGAAATCAAAAACTTTCTGGACAAATGAAAAGGAACACACAAGTGCCCAAAACTTATGGGACACAGAAAAGGAAGCTCTGAGAGGGAAGTTCACAGTGATACAGGCCTACCTGAAAAAGGTAGAAACATTTCAAATAAACAATCTAACACAACATCTACAAGAACTGGAGGAGCAACAACAAACAAAGCCCAGAGCAAGAAGAAGGAAGGAAATAACCAAGATCAGAGCAGAATTAAACAACATAGAGACTAAAAGAACAATTCAAGGGATCAATAAATCCAGGAGCTGGTTCTTTGAATACATAAACAAAATTGATAAGCCTTTAAGCAGACTCATCAAGAAAAAGGGGAGTGGACCCAAATAAATAGAAACAAAAGAGGAGAGATCACAACTGATACCAGAGAGATACAAAAGACTGTTAGAAATTACTACAAAGAACTATATGCCAAGAAATTTGAAAACCTGGGTGAAATGGACAAAGTCCTGGAAAAATATAATCTTCCAAAACTGAATGAAGAAGCAGAAAACCTGAACAAACTGATAACAGCTGGTAAAATAGAAGCAGTAATCAAAGAACCCCCAGCACACAAAAGCCCTGGACCAGATGGCTTCCTAGGAGAATTCTATAAAACATTTAAGGAAGAGTAACCCCTATCCTTCTCAGACTATTCCAAAAAACCCAAAAAGAGGGAAGACTCCCAAACTCTTTTTATGAGGCCAACATCATTCTAATCCCAAAACCAGATAAAGACACAACAAAGAAAGAAACCTACAGGCTAACATAGATGCTAACATCCTCAACAAAATATTGGTTAACCGCATCAAACAATACATCGAAAAGGTCATATACCATGATCAAGTGGGATTCACCCCAGTGACGCGAAGATGGTATAATAGTCACAAATCAGTAAAAGTAATACATCACATTAACAAAAGGAAAGACAGAAATCACATGATCATATCAATAGATGTGGAAAAAAATGTTTGATAAGGTACAGAACCCATTTATGATAAAAACACTCAGCAAAGTGGGAAAAAAGGGGGCATACCTCAACATCATAAAGGCCATATATGTAAAACCTATAACCAGCATCATACTCAATGGGCAAAAACTAGAAGCTTTCCCTCTAAGATCAGGAACAAGACAAGGATGTCTGCTTTCACCACTTTTATTCAAAATAGTATTGGAAGTCCTAGCCACAGTGATTGGACAAGAAAAGGAAATAAAAGGCATCCAACCTGGAAAGGAGAAAGTAAAACTGTCCTTGTTTGCAGATGATATGATTGTATACATAGAAAATCCCATAGACTCCACCAAAAAATTACTAGACTTAATAAGTGAATTTGGCAAAACAGTGGGATACAAAGTCAATATTCAGGAATTGAAGGTATTTTTGTATACCAACAACAAAATATCAGAATCAGAAATCAGGAAAAAAATCCCATTCACTATAGCAACAACAAAAAATAAAGTACCTAGGAATAAACCTTACAAAGGAGATAAAAGACCTGTACTCAGAAAAGTACACAACGCTGAAGAAAGAAATTAAGGAAGATACAAATAAATGGAAGCATATACTATGTTCATGGATTGGAAGAATTAACATCATCAAAATTTCCATAGTACCCAAAGCAATTTATAGATTTGGTGAAATGCCAATTAAAATACCAATGATGCATTTCACAATGTAGAACAAGCAATTAAAACATTTATATGGAAACATAAATGACCCCGAATAGCCACCAGCAATTCTGAAAAAGAAGAACAATGCTGGAGGGATCAAAATACCCAATATCATATTGTACTATAAGGCTCCTGTAATGAAAACAGTCTGGTACTAGCATAAGAACAGATAGATAGATCAATGGAAAAGAATAGAGAACCCAGAAATAAACCCTTGTCTCTATGGTCAATTAATATTTGACAAAGGAGTTACGAACATAAAATGGAGTAAAAATAACCTCTTCAACAAATGGTGTTGGCACATTTGGACAGTTACATGCAAAAAAAATGAAACTTGACCACAAACTTACACCATACACAAAAATAAACTCAAGATGGATAAAAGAGTTAAATATAAGTTGCCACACCATAAAAGTCCTAGAGGAGAACATAGGCAGGAAAATCTCAGTTATTCCATGCAGCAATATTTTCACCAATACATCCCCTAAAGCAAGGGACATAAAGGAGAGAACAAACAAATGGGACTTCATCATTCAAAATGAAAAGCTTCTCCTTGGCTAAAGAAAATATTAGAAAAATGAAAAGGGAACCAACCGTGTGGGAAAATATATTTGCCAGTGATACATTAGACAAGGGTTTGATCTCCAAAATAGATAAAGAACTCACACAACTCCACTCCAGGAAGACAAACAACCCAATTAAGAAATGAGCAAAGGACCTGAACAGACACTTTTCCAAGGAAGGCATACACAGGGCCCAGAGACATGTGAAAGGATGCTCAGCATTACTAGCCATCAGAGAGATGCAAATTAAAATGACAATGAGATACCACAGCCAGAATGGCCATTATAACCAAATCAACAAAGAACAAGTGCTGATGAGGTTGTGGAGAAAAGGGAACCCTAGCTCACTGAGCCCACTGTTGGTAGTAATGCAGACTCGTGCAGCCACTGTGGAAAACAGTATGGAATTTCCTCAGAAAGCTAAAAATGGAACTACCTTTGACCCAGCAATTCCTGTGTTGGGATTATACCCTAATAATCCTGAAACGCCAATTCAAAAGAACTTATGCACCCCAATGTTCATAGCAGCACAATTTACAATAGCCAAGTGCTAGAAGCAACCCAGATGCCCATCAGCAAACGAGTGGGTCAAAAAATTGTGGTACATTCATGAAATACAATACTATGCAGCAGAAAGGAAGAAGGAGCTCCTACATTTGCAACAGCATGGATGGAACTGGAGAGCATTATGCTAAGTAAGATAAGCCAGGTGGTAAAAGACAAATACCATATGATTTCACTTATAAGTGGAGACTAATCAACAGAACGAACAAGCAAGATAAATGTAACTGGAGGCATTGAAGTGAAGAACAAACTGACAGGGAACAGAGGAGTGCGGAGGGGAAGATGGGCAGAAACAGGGGAAGGGTGGTCGAGGAACATATATGGGGGACTCATGGGCAAAGTTAAGAGGGGTGGGGTCGAGGGTGGGCGGATGAGGGAGTGGTGGGAGTAAAAATGGACAAAACTGTACTTGAACAACAATAAAAATTTTTTAAAAATATTGGCATGACCCTCTTCACTTTTTTGAGTTATGTGTTAAGAAGTCGATTTTATTTCTACTTTTTCTAATAAAGCCTCATATTCAGATCCCTTAACAGGGTAATCAATTTATATGCTATGGTATGAGAATCTGATTCCCAGATATATACTGAGACTGTAATAATTAAAAGAGAAAGAATAAAATCCTCACCGATCCCTCTTTATTTCACCTACTGGCAGCCCATTACATGGGTGTGTCACTACATGGTGCTCTCTTTTAAAGTTATCTTTGTTCATTTCAAAAACAGGCTATTGATTAGGCTGCTGTTATTGACATTCCAATGTCATTTAAGGTTCCTTCATGTTTTTACCACACTGAGAACTATAAAATAAATAAATACATCCATAAAGCCCAATACAACTAATCTGGGAAACCTACTTTCAAACTTATTTTCATTTACAATATCTTTTAAGGTAATAATTACATAAATTAATGAATATACAATGTTGCCAAAAGTAGGTTTAACTTGTGAGTGTGGGAAATACAGTTATCCTTATATAATTACGTGTTAATTATTGTATTATTTTCCATACAGACTATAAACCTACCTGTCCTCTACCCTGTATGGGATAGTTTTTGAGCATGTGTACTCATATAATATTTTTCTTTTATAAAAGAAATACCGATTTTAGAAGATTCAAAAACTCTAGAGTTAAATTGATGTATTTTATTGCTATCTAAATTTCTATCAAAATCAACTGATGCACATAATTCCTATTAAAATACTTTATTTTCTTCAAAATTTCAAACCACATCTTAAGAAAAAAAATATAACACCCAAGCTAATTTGGGTTTATGTACAAGCACTACCATTTATAATTATGTAACCCTGAAAGTTTTATTTAAGTTTTCCTGCCTTAGCTTTCTCATGTATAAAATGATTATAATAACAACATATACCTCACTGTGCTTTGGGGAGGTTTCAAGATAAAACACATAGCTTAGAGTACAATGTCAGCCAAAGGTGGTTGTCATCAATTCCCCAGTTGGGGTGTGGTGAAGAAGGAAACTATTAAGTGCAAACAGGTCAATTGCGACACAGCATGGCTGCGAAAACAACACTGCTGTTAGGAGGCCCTGGGGACAGGCCCCTTTCTGGCGAGGCAGCTCTGCTCTGCCCTTTGCTGTTCTGCTCTGCTCCCGTGTTCTGGCGAAGCTTCGCTGTCTCAGCTCAGCTGGGCAAATACAGTCTTCAGGTTTCGGTAGAGGAAGGGAAAATGCGCCCCACAAGAGCGGGAGCGCGCTGACTCACAACACCATTACGTCCTTGTAAGTCCTTGCCTCTCGTCCCGCATTGGTCAGTCCTCATTCAAAGGAGAGCTCCAGATCTTCACAGTTGGATTGGCCCAATAGGCACTGTCCTGATTGGTGAGAATGGAGCTGCTCTCATGGGTCAGTGAAGAAGCCGATGGTGCTATCGCTGTGCAGCTCTGGTTGGATGGGGAAAGCCTCGGTCCTAGTGGTGGAAGTATGATTCCTGGAGCTCATTACAAGAACTGGCTCAGACGGCAGAACCATAGTGCAGGCAAGCACTTCTGTGCAGGAGGCAGGCGGTTCTGGGAAGGCTTCTCCCTGAAGTGTAGTTTGCAAGAGAGGTCCCTGTTCAGAAATGGCTGCTAAGCTCTGTTTTAAATTTGAACCCAGTTTGCCACCAGGAACCCTTCTTAGTAGGTATCTTCTTTCTCAGGATACACAGTGGTAAACAGTGAGCTTAGTTCAGTATGTTCTAAATATGTGGAGAGTCGATAATGTGAAGATGATGATGAATCTAAATGTAATAATTATGATAATCATAATATGTTCAACTGACACAAGATCAAGAATGTAACTAAACAAAGAAAAATCTGGAATCTAATCATGTTTTTTAGGAGGCTGTGACAGAGAGAGAGAGTGTCAAAATGATTACATGAATTATATTTCTTTTTCATTCTAGGAACAGTGTAAGATTACTGACTTAGGTGAAACATGTATGAGGTCAGGGTAAAGTGTGACAGGGACAACTTAAACACAGTGAAATAACTACATGCATTCATCTACTATGACATCAGAGGAAATAAAATGGAACAAAATAATACCTTTACCCAAAACATACAACAAACATGAAACAAAAATAAACAAATGCAAGAAATACCAATGGATATGAGATCAAACATTTATTTTAGAAAGCAAACATTTATTTGCAAATGAAAAGAAATCATTTTAGGTGCCTATAGAGCTAGGTGGGCAATTGCCAATGCATAAGAGTCTTGGGTACCAAATATTACATGACGTAATGCTGAAATGATAGCAGAAATATTGTTTAAAACTTAATACATAAGCATGTTAGATCTGAGTTTCCGTCACCAATCTATTGACATGAATTGCTATGGAGAAGGGAGTTTTAATTTTATGTGGAGGGAAACCTTACTAGCCCCAAAATGGAGGTGTGAAAATGATTGATGGCTGGAACTAAAAGGATAAAATTAATTACTTGTGCATAACTAAGATATTGACTCTTAAAAAATAACGATAAAACTTAGTAAAAGGTATACAAAACAATAAGCAAATAACTAAGTGACTTTGCATTGTTCTTATTCATTCTGCAGTTTGGATTACAGTTTTTTTAATCATTTTTTTTCTTGCTAACTAAAATCATGTCAAGAAAAAAGCACAACTCATTTTAAGAACTAAAGCTAAGCCGCTTCTGAGTTAAAAAGATGTTTTATAAGAATCACAGTGAACAATTTTGTCCCTTGGGACCTAATTTGTTTTGCAAAGTGCAAGTGAATGTGCAAGAGGCAAAACTCAGTTTCTCCCTATGGCTCCTTAGCTATAATTAAGTTGTCAGTGACTTCAGTGATGTTTCTTTAAAAAAAAAAACAAAAAACTGTTTGGGTTCAACTACCTTAAACTAAAGTGTTTTATACTTGACAAAAAGTTTTTAAAAAATGTTCTTTCACTGTTTTCTCAACTTGTCAAAAACTATTCTAGGTATATGGAGTTCCATAATAAAATAGCATTTAGTAATTTCCATTACCAAATTCCATAAAGCAAATAGATACACATACATGTTATGGATGCCAGACTGACCACACAGCTTGCAGAGCCCAGTGCAAAATGAAAACATGCATCTCTTTGTTCAGAAGGCAAATAGCAAGTCTTTAATCAAGCAGAAGTCCTCTCCGAGCACGGGACCCTGTGAAACTGTGGAGCCCCGAGCCCATGAAGCCAGCCATGCTTGATGCAACATTTTCTCTTCTTTATGAATTCCTTCACCGCTTTCTACAGTATATCAACTGGAAAATATTTTAAGTTTTCCTCTTAAGGATTTATTTCTTCTGGTTGTCAAATTACCTGATAAGGACACCGGAGGATGGGGTAAGTCCATTTCTTAAGAACGTTCCGAAGCCTAAAATTACTAATCTCCCCTACTCGAGGGTAATTCTTAAATTACTTCCAGTAGTTTGTAGGCATGACCTCATCAGCTCCAAGAAAATGACCATGGACTGTCTCATTTACTGAATAAAACTCATGAGCCAAAAATGTGCTAGATATATAAGTGCAAAAAAAAAATTCTAGGCCCATAGAAAAATTGAAGATGAAGAGGAAAGAAAAAGAATTTTCTGAGTAGTCTATTCTTTCTATTGTGGTTATTTTGTTTTCTCTAGGTTTCAGTTAATGAGTTGAATTAGTGCTGATGCTACAATTGTTTTAGTTTTAATGTATTATTCAAAATAACTATATGCCAACTGAATATTTAAAGCTTATATTAAAGTGTTTGATATGAGAAGATTTTATTATGTTAAAATTAAAATTTCATTGATCATTAGATTAAAGTGTTATTATGAAATCATCTATTTAGAAATCTTATAGTTTTTGGTAAGTCCAAAAATCATTTGATAATCAATAAATGTAACTATTATTGGAGTTATCCTTTCATATGTTTGTTGATAATCAATTTATGTTTAGATTGGGTAATTCTATTAATTCTAAATTTTTCAGCATTTTACTTAGTATTTTAAAATATACTGGTGATTCATGACCTTAAGATGTACCTGACATAGATTTCAGCTATAAAGTATTTATGGAGAGAGGAAAAATAGTTGCATCAACACAAGATATATTTTAATAGGACTAACAACAATAAAATACACAATAAGTAGCATAATAAAAATAATATCATGATTTATTTCTTCTCATAAATTAAGTTAAACAGTAAGGCTTTTAGATTTCAGAAAACAGCTTTGCCACAACGCTTTTAGAGAACAAAGCTTTTTTCATCTCACTGTTCTAACTCCAGCGTGTTGTCTTCACCTTCGTCTTCCAAGATGACAGCAACTACATTCCAGGAAGCAGGAGCAAGGTAGCGATGAAGAAAAAAATACATTTGGCGACTTTTGTTAAAAGAAGTTTTCTGAAAGCTGCCATGGGACCTCTCCATTTTCATTTATGGGTCAGAAGTTATTCGCAAGGTCGTATCAAGTTCTGAGGGGCTTGGAAATAGTACCTTTGTTCTGGGGAGCCAGGTACTTGCCAAAGCATTTATTATTACAATGAAAAGGTTTGATGGATATCGGGAACAACTTCTATTTTTCTAGATACAGGAATACCTTGGAGGTATTCTAATATAGTAGGGTATCAAAAGTCAGAGGAGAATTTGGCAGAGGTTTAAATAAAAGGATTTTGAAGAAATCTGAAGGTTGAAAAGATAGTAGAAAGAACTAATGTACTTTTAAGAGGATGGACTAAAAATGCATTTGGATAATATTAACCTAGACTTGGTATGGGTATTAATAAACCTTGGTACAGACTAATATAACTCCTTGAGGAGGATCAGTCTGTTTCAAAAAGTGATTAACCAGTTATCCTTCCAACAACATATTTGGTATTGATGGGATTAAGCTTTAGCAACATGATCCCAGGCAGAAAACTGAGCTTAGGACAGGATACCAGAGACAGTAGAATGGATTGAGCCAAGCAGAGAAACTAAGACAAAAGCATAGTTATTGGCCTGGTCTGATATTATTGGACACATGGAAGACTATGCCTCCTTCGAACTGCAAAATATAATCCAACCCCTGAATATATACTCATCCTGAAGCAGCTATTACTTTATTCCCAATATTTATGATTGAATGAATAATAACCACAAATAAATATGTGCATATATACATTTTGAGCTAGAAGATTAATAAGAAAAACTGATGAAAGGTCAGTTTCTATTTGCTTCAGCAGCCATTGGAATACAGAAATTAATGCAAAAGTTTCAGTCTGTCACCGCTTGCATTATTTGAGAAGTAGCTGATTTATGAAAATGGATCTCATTGCATTACCTCATCGTGTTCTGCTTTGTTACTGTGACCCAGCAGCCAGTTATGAAGCTAAATGTTCAAAGAAGGGTTAATGTGGAAATGAACAGAAATGCAGTAAGGAACACTCAGTCCTCACCTTACTTGACCTCCCTGCAATGTCTCAGATGCAAAAGCCCTGTGTGACTGTGAAGCTGCTCCACCCTGCAGCCTTTCCACTGTTGGGTTCTATAGCTGCCCACTCTTTCTGTATTATTTACATAGACATCACATTTCTTACACATGAAACTTAAACTTAATAGTTTTTACAAATCTGTATTTTTTCCTGCTCACCAAGTATCTCAATCCAGAATCCGGGCTCATCCTTAGCTCATTTGTCTTCCTCGCTTCTCTAGACTCCAAATCATGTTGAATGTACCACTTCACTGTTGTTTGGTTAGTCGTGCTTTTTTGTCTTCTTATTACCTCAACATAGTGTTCTATTAGTTCTTTGCTTGTATTAGTACAACACTCACGGAGCTGATGATATCTTTGCTTTTTTCAAAAACCTACTCCCCCTGGGTTTCACTGCTCCTTTTTATGGTGCCAAGAGAAATCTTTCTAAACTGCGAACTTGATTTTGTTTCTTCCTTTAGGTCCTTCATTACTCTTCATTTCCTCTAGGATTAATTCCCCAAGACTTTGCCTAAACTACCAAGAGTATCAATGATTAAAATGTTCTTATAATATCAGCAAGTCATCATCATCAAAAACTAGGTTTAATCATAAAGAATTAGGGTGGCTGAAGTGAAGGGAATCAAAGGCTGCTATAAAAGTGTAGATAAGAGAACAGTTACTTGGGAATTCAGGCATGAGGTTATGCAAATACTAGTCATTAATCATGGTAGTAACAGAGAGGGACAGGGTCAAAATGTGGTAAGAATTATGAATCAGTAACTATGACTCAAAACATTCACTGGTGTCCTTTCTTGCCATAGTAAGCCTGCTGGGACTTGTTCGGTGCTGGAAACCACAGACTTCACCACAGATGAAGTGGTGGGCACAGGCTGGGGTCAGATTATCAGGAAGGCAATGCACAAGCAGTAGCTCTGGCATCCTGTTATAAAATAGTTCTATCGTATCTTAGTAAAAAGTTATGTCAGTTTAACTTTATTGCAAGTTTATACATGTGAACTTTTAGTGTGAGAAAATTAAAAAACGAAAAACTGCAGAAACCTGGAAAAAAAGAAGAGGGGACAGAAACACTGTGTGTTTCAAATGAGAGTTTCTGGAAAGATGAAAATTAAGAAAATGAATGTCGGAAGATGAAAAAGTAAAATGAAATGCTATTTATTAAAAGATTATTTTAAAGTAATATACTCAGATAGTTAACTCTAAGCCCTGGCTTATTCTTTATGGCCGATCTACCATCTTTAGCTGTTGTTCGATAGCCTAATATCCCAACACATCTAAATACTGTTTCCTGGTTAATTCAACCAGAAAGCCAGAAAGAAGATTTATACCCATATCTGCCTTTCCTCAAATCAGTTTCTCTGCTTTTCCAAATGTATCTCTCACCAATAACTCTCAGAGAGTTATAGAACTGAGAATCAACTATTTTCAGTATTCTGCTTTAATGTATATAAAATATTAATTTCTATGTTTGAGACTTGCCCAAACACAAAGACCTAAAATGTAATAGTTACAGAATTAGGAAACAACGTGGACTTTGTATTTTTTTTCCTCCTTCTTTTTTTATTCTTTCCTCTTTTTACCCTCTATTATCTCTTTATATAAAGCTTTATGGCAATAATAACCTGAACAGCCCAAGTGGCGATTCCTCACACATTCTTTGTAAGTCCGTCCAGTCATTCCATTCCCAAACACTTCGAGCTTCTGTGCCTGTTGTTGACTTTGGAGGCCTGTCTTCCACCTGCAACATCGCTGTTTGTAAACCTTAGTCTGCTATCAGGAGGCCTCTTCTGCTCCACAACACGCACATAGGGACCACAACTTACTCTTCTCTGAGCTCTGAGGGTACATAGGTGACTACACTTAATCTGATAAAAATAAAGCAACCCCAGATGTTAAGTGCTAATTAACTATTATTATACTGTATGAATATGGATTTGTATATCGACAAGGTCCGCTAAGATAATGAAATTAAAACAAAAGATACCAAAGAAGGAAAAGTCAGGATACTTTCCATGTCACTCCATAATAGGAAACACCTTCCAAAAGACAAATATTTTCTCACTCCAAAAATAAGTCAAAATAAATAAAAATCAACACAATGAGTAAACTTTAAGCAAAGAATAGTTTTGTCAAAGTCTCTTTGTCTCCATTTTTCATCAATTTCTCCTTAGTTTAATTCTATACTTGTCCTACTTCAATCTCTCCAATTTCATGTTTTTCCAAATCATTACCCTGACTCTTGTTATCTCTTTATTTATTTATTTATTCAAGCATTGACAGTTCTGAAACTTTCCGGGCTCAGCAATTTATGGATCACTCAACAGAATTTAACTGTCTTCTCAGCAGTGACCTTGGCATTCCCCAAAAAATGTACTCTTCCTCTGGACCATCAGGTCACTGTGCACGTCACAGAACAATTCCAAATCATGAGAGAAACTTGATTATTTTAAAGATTACATAATCTTTCTGGGTTACATTTTATAAATGTTCTCGTACAATTTTATTAGGAATATAAAAACAAACATTGAACAAAAGTTTAAGAAATCAGCAGGTGGTAGTGGGCCATTCTTTATTCTTTTTTGGGAAAATGAGATCTACTGTTCAAATTATTTTTTTCTAAAATATGTTGCTTACAGTAGAGCAGTCAGTAGAAATGCTCAAGATGCAAAGTTGCAAACAGGCTAAGCTCAGGCCTTGCGATTTGGATACTCGGGTTATCATACAAAATATATGTCCCTTTGCTCATGTTATTCTCTCAGATTGAAAAGTCTTTTATTTTTCTTATGAACTCCTTAGCTGTATGCCAGTGTATTTACCTGACTTGCATTTTTATAAAATGTCTAAAGTAAACAATATTTCCCTTACAGAGTCACTTTTAAAATGATAAACACTAGTGCCCTTGCCAGGTATCCCATGCACTGAGAGTTTCGCAGGTTCGATCTCCAGCCAGGGCACATACCTCCGTTGCAGGTTTGATCTCCCATCATGACTAATGCCTAGGTTGCATAACGGAGGCAGCAGATTGATCTCTCTCTCTCTGTCTCTCTCTGTCTCTCTCAAATCTGTGATCATATTCTTGGGTGAGGATTAAAAAATAATAAACATTAACTTTAAAGTACTTAACACATAGAAGATATTCAGTAAGTGGTAATCTTTTTACTATTTTATTTTCCCACTTGTTAATTATCTTCCTATTTCTATAATAATTATTTAGCCTTTTAGATTCTCTTGCTCCTGTGTGGGTATTAGCCCAGGCACACTTGAAGTAGAGCAGAAGAGACAGGCTGATGTGCTAATAATGGGGAGGTGCAAGCCCAGAGTGATGAAAGGGGAGAGGGGACACAAAGCAACAGAAGATGTGGTACAGTGTAGGGTTCTTCCCTATTGTTCTGGTGACCATTTTAAATACATCAGTGATGAGATACGGCAGCTGGAACAACATGCAGGACTTAGGATGGATTGAGAGAAGCACTAAGGGAAGTTGTCCTGTACAGTGGGGGAGATTGAAGTGTCTGGATCCTTCCTGTCTCTTTTTCTCATTTGTCTAAGTTCATTATGTGGGGAGATAGCACCTCCCATTACTGGGTAGAATTACCTGGTTTCAGTGGACACTCTGGAAGCTAGGTATTACACCCCTGTGGTGTGTGGTTTCATGCAAATCTGAAACAGGAGGGTCAGCTTGGAGAATGTGGGTACCAACAGAGCAAGAAAATGGGAAGTGGTTGAAATGTAAGAAAGCACACTAGGTTTACATGGTGATTCAGTATTTCTCTGTGATGTGGGACAATATTTGAGGACAACACTTTGTTTTATTGTTTTCTACTTGTGGTAGTTGGCTTGGTGCCTAGCACTAACTATATGCTTACAAAATAAATAAATGAGAGAATAAAAAAATATATACATAAACAATATCATGGTACCAAAATAGTCAATTATTTAATTTTTTTGGAAAATATCATAAAATAATTACAGTCAATGATACATATAGCATCAGTTGATTGAATTGGTTGTTAGTTCAAATTATTATTAGTTTTAAAATTAATTGCAGTGAGTCAACCACTCATTTGCTATAGTGGCTATCAAAACCAAAAAGAATCAAAACAAGGCAATCTAGTGTGATATTGATACATCTCGTGCACTGTGTGTTTGCAAAAATGATTATCTCTGTTCTCTTTTCATGTCTTTCTCTGCTTTGTGCTTTTTTTCTTTTACATTTACTGTTGTCATGTTTTCATCATAAAATTATGAAAAAAAGCCAAAATAATACATAAAAACACCCATTCCTGGCCCTGGATATAATCCCTTCAGTGTTTTCATGTTCACAATTTTTGCTTGTTTATTTCATTGTGTGTGCTCATGTGTGTGTATGTGTGTGTCTCTGCCAGAAATCACTAGGAAAACAATTACAATAACTTAAAAAAGAAACAGCCTAAATGCCACCCCTATTAACTATTTAAGGAAAAATGCTTGTAGCATGGAAAATATCTAAGTTAAAAGTGAGAGGCAGAAACAGTGCTTAGGAACAATCTTTCAAGTATTTCTCAGTGTTTAAAGGCACAGAAAGTAGAGACTATATTTGTGTAATACGTAGATGGATGACAATGAAATGAAATATATACTTCAGGAGAAAGTACCAGTCTATATCTTATGCCATGCATATGGCTGGCATGTTTCTTTGGTAAGATCTTTGTCAGGATGGCAATTAGGTGACTCATTTGCCATCACTAGCCCTTATCCCCAACTGGCTCCTCAGCCTGACACCCATAGCGAGACCCATCATTCATTTATGCTCCATTTGTGAACTTTGAAGTAAGGGTCTTAATGCCATTCTTTGATTCTGGTGAGTTACTTCCCCTTTTGCTGATTTTTTAGACAGAGCTTTTATCCACCCCAGATTAATGTTTTGTGTTTATTTACTTCTGGTCAGAAGGATTTGGGTTAGAGCTTAAATACCTCAATGCAACATTTTCAAGCTTTGACTTTACTTAAATGTGTGTACCAGAAATGCCATCTTTGAGTACAGAAAAAATACACAAAATCAAAATCATCTGCTACATAGGTAAATTTTCCAGAAGCAAAAGTGCAGACCAACATTTCCTAAACTGGAAAAATATGTTGTACTATGCAATTCTATTAAGACTGTCTTTCAGGAAATACTATTTTTATGTTACAATGAGTTTTGGTGCCTGCATACTCTCTATTTCCCTCCTCTTTCCCACTCCCACACACACATTCATAGTACTTATGTGTAAATTAAAGCCTCAGACAAGACCTGCAGGAAAGATACCTGTTTGGTATCATATATTTCAGGACTTTTCAAACTTCTGAGTTCAAAGAGACCTTGAGTCAAAGTATATCTATAAATAGAAATGGAAAAGCTCACTTTGGGAAACACTAGGTTATATGAAGCTAGAGCAGAGAAGTAGTAACTGGTTGGGGCTATTCCTCAAACCTTCCCTCAAAGACACTGCACCCAAGAAACCACCCTGCATCTCTTATTTGTGTTTATATTAGTAAATTGTTGAATATCTATTAGGCCTGCCATCATAGTATGCCTCGCCTAGCGTCATGGTGACGTCTTTGTATGGATCACACTTTAAGTTGGTTCTGAGCTTATGGGCAGAGATTCCTTCAAACTGACATTTGATTTCAGTTGTCTCCCCACCAGCTGCATGAATCGTCTTGATGATCCCCTGGGACACTCTCTCTTTGGTAGTATACCTCTGTGTTTATATTTGTTTGTATGTGTATAAATTTAATATAGACAAATTTAATGATTACCATAAAACAATTGTTAGCAATGAGGAAATACTGAGAAATTCTATCCAAAATGATGAAAGTTGTAGTTCTAAGAGGTGACCTTTTCATTCACCTGGGTTGTGAGCACATCACTAGAACAAGTGTCAATTGAACCGCTAATAAGAAAAAAAAATAGCATATTTGAGAGTGAACATACACTATGATCAGACATTTTAATTATGTTATTGATTATAATTTCTTTCTTTTTAATTTTTTCTTCTGTCTCTAAGTTTAGGGCCCTAAACACATGTCATAATTTACCTATGAGAGTGGTTTTCAACCTGTGTACCACAAGGATTTTTAAAACATGCAATACCTGATTATTGAGTCAAGGACACTGACCTCTTTTCCCAAAAATTGACAACAGTCAACACAATAACATCCACCTAGTGTGAATGACCTGTCTTAAACCATAAATATATAGGTCATATAATAGAATTGTGTCTTATTGATCACATCACATAGTAAAGTTGCCTCTGACTGGTTAATTTTGCTTTTCCAGTTCTATATCCCAGATTAAGTTAACAGAGTGAAATAGCTTAAGTAGCATTGAGTATATTCCCTTCCTCCTCCAGACTCCCATTTGTTTCTGAGACTGTCTGATATCACTCCACATGGTGTCCCTCTTTGGAGCCAAATATTTTCTCTGAAACCTTATTTTTAAAGGCTTATTCAGGTGTTTAATCCAAGTTTTCTTCATAGAGGCCTGTGAATTTTAATTGAGGACACTTAAAGGGGTTTAATAACAAATCATAAGTTTTTAAAAGTAAAATTTAGCATAATAGGAAGAGAACACATTTTAAAGGGATATACATTCTGAGAAGCCTTTAGAAAATGGCCCAGAGACTTACACTGCATTTGTTGTTAGTATCTGGAGAAAAGGTCCGTGATGCACACTAGAACTCAGATGTAAGTTTTCAGCCAGGGCTGTTCCTTGGTAGAGAATTGAAATATTGCTCAAGTGAGAACCTGAGGCCTTAACCAAGTCACACGTGCTAACCTGCAGAGTTGAAAGATGGAATTTGGACCAGAGGAATTCTTTGAGAGGAAAATCAATTCCTTATTACAAGTGAGGAGGAAGGGAGATAAGACGGGAGGTAAAAATGGAAACAAGAATTGAGATTTCAAAGTGAGCTACCCTCACCTAAAAGGAGTTCTTGACATTTTTTCGAAGGCTATTACTACATTTAGTTGCAAAGCGTGTGCCTAGGGAGCATGTCTTTTTTTTTTTTTTTTTTTTTTTTTTTTTGCGGGATGGAGGGAGCATGTCTTAAAGTGGATCAGTATAAAAGGAATCCTAGCTGTGAGTGGACTGTGTTCAGAATGATTGGTTAAGAGAAGAAATAGTAATATAAACTCTTTATTAGCAGAGTTGAATTAATGGAGCGATGAAATGGAAAATAGTAACATGTAGAATTGTAGAAAGGTAGTGTCTGGAATATCTGCATGATTGATTGATTTTTAAACACTTTTCATTTGTATCTTAACTATTTAGAAAAGTGGCAGCTTCTCCTTGTCACACATCAGTTTCAAAAGCTGGTGCTACGCATATTAAACAATGTCCCTTGAAGGGTTTCCTTAGATATACTGTCAACATTACTGTAAGCTCTGAAAATAAACCATTGAGTAGAAATCACTAGCTGTCTAATTTATTTCTTATTGCTGAAATAAGAATCTCATTTATGCCCAAGTAAAAATATAGTTCTCATAAATGCCCAGACTGAAACAAAAGACTGTTTCTACACGCAGTGACACTACTGGACCAACTTCTAAATATGCAGATAACTTGGCCTTATGATGCCTTTGTACAAATAAGCTTAATGTGTGAAAAACAAATGATTGAGGTACGTATGTGCATTTTCCAAGAATCATTATACCTTCAAGGTCTTTATTGTAATATAAACCAAAATGAACATAGCAGAATATAGAAAGCAATTCTTAGAAGTGGTCATGTTATCAATGCTTTATTAATATATTTATAATGGCAGTTCATTTTTCCATTATTAAAATATCTGTAACCAACATCAGATACATCATAGATCCTTATGCTGAGAACAAAATACATGAGGGGATTATGTTTATTGTATTTACTTATTTATGTATGTATGTATTTATTTATTTTTATTTGAAGTTTCTCTACTGTCAGTAATGGCTCAGAGTTGACAAAGAATGCACATGTATGTGTTTACACATTTGGTTGTGTCATGTGTTCTGAAATAACAAACACAGAAGTGAATTCTTGGTTGTCTCATTAATGCACACTTTTTATTAGATGGAAAGTGTAGAGACATTCCTTAGCAGATGACAAATTGCAAGCTTTTCCATTACTTTCACAATGTGTTCATTGGCTATTCTGTCTTCCTAACATTAATACAGGATATAGCAGATGCCATGATCTATGTCATTTGGCTTGGGGAAGTAAGTTTTTGAGTTATTCACAAGTCTGCAAAAAACCTGATGATATTCTTGATAAATGATCAATGCAGCTAAAGAAGGCTGTCTCTTCAAGCTATGGAATTCAGCTAGAAATAGTCTAAACATTTCTGACCCAACTTCTCTGAACATACTCCATCATTTATAACCAGTGAAAAATAAAATGCCAAGCACTATAGTAAATAACTGATAATGTCCATGTTAAGATGATCATTAATTTTGGAGTGTGAGCATGTTGCATAGTCAATTTGAATAAAGAGAGGCTCTATGTAATCATCTCTATGCAAATAACTTGTAAAGAATTAAACAGCTTTCCAAAGAGCCTCTGAATTGGTCAAGTAATCTAAGTACCTGCAGAATACAATCTACTCACCCTTGTTTTTGTGTTTCTGTTTTGCCTCTGCATTGCGGTGCAATCTATTTTCAACCTGTAGTCTAAAGTGTCATAGATCCAACTGTTCGCTGCACTATTCTCATTACTTGAGTTCTGGTCTTACAAATTTTTAATGTACACTTTCATCAAAAGTTGAAGTCCCGTGAAATATAGAATGGATATTTCATCCAGCTTAATTGATAGTTGCCTAAATCTGGGTGGGAGTAATTCCATTTCTATCCAAATACAAAATCAGTTTATATAAATGCACATCAGGGGCATGGAAACATAGAACAGGTTAATTAGAAACATAGAACAAGGGAGAGGGGAGGGGGAATGGAGAGAGGAAGGGAAATGGCCTAGTCAAAGAACATTTATGAATGACCCATGGACATGGACAATGAGAGGGGATTGACTGTGAGAAAGAGGGATGGGGTGAGTAGAGGGGGGCAAAAAGAAAAAAAGAAATTGGGACAATTGTAATAGAATAAACAATAAAAAATAAACTGAAAAATAAAAAAATAAAAATAATTAAAAAAAGAAGTTCTGAAATACAGAGTCTGGCACATATAATGCCCTTTTTTATTACAAAATCATAAGCATATAATTCTGTAATATAACAATATCACACTCAAGTACACCATATGACACTTTAGGTGAAATGTTCAAATTAAAACTAAAAATTATTACACCTATATTATTACCCTACCAGCCACACTCAAGCAGGCCTTAGCTCTGCTGTACCCTGTATATGAAATGATAAGAAATGAGTAAAATCTTCTAGGACCTTTTTATGTTTGCCTTAATTAATAACGTTTAATGTTATTATGAAAAAAATTTTAAACAGTACTAAAAAGTAGATAAAATAAAATAATATATGTTGTCATTAATCAGTGAATTTTATACTATATTTATTTTAAGTCTTTTATTCTATCAGAAGCATACATTTTTATTTGCATAACTATTTTCCTACCATATATAAATAAATAAAATTTTATAACAAGTATTTTTATTTAACATGTGGATTAATGCTATTCTTTGAAACCATAAAAATATATTTAATCAAGTTTAACTAAACCTCTAACTTTTGACATTTTGATAAATTCATTATGATGCTTGTTTTAGAATAGGTTTTATGTTATTATCACTATTATTGTTTTTACAATTAATAATTATATTAGAAACTTAATTATTGATTTTACTGGGCTTTACTGAGTTTGTATAAATATTTCATCAAAATATTTTCTTACATCTAGGATGAAAATAGAGTTATTATTCTCTATTACAGATGAAAAGATGAGGTTCACATTAAAATTGTTTTTCATGGCCATAAAGAGAATAAAGAGTGACATAGGAAGCTGGTATACATCTTATGTATTTTAAATTAAACACATACTTTATTGTAGGTTAAACAAAGTTGAAGCCAGTAGATGCAGAGAAGGTGAGGCATGGGTCAATAAAAAGAGAAAATAAACAAAAACAGAAGCAAACACAATATATTGACGAATGACCCACTTTTCTTTTGGCTGTTATCAGATGGAGTTCTGTGTTTTATATTCTTCTATCTTAGCTCATTAAACTTTCTTCAATTGCAGAAGTTTATGCTCTAGTTTTTTCTTATATCTAAAATTTAGGGAATTAACTCCCAAAAGGAATGTGCTCTGGAGCACAATTTACATTCCTGACTGTGGTTATCTCTTAATGAATGGCACACAGTAAATCAAGAAAGTGGTGCCTGTGTCCCAAATTAAGAAACTGCCAGCATCTTTTGTGGAAGATAAAGGAGAAACCAAGTGGTGAATGCAAAGTCAGCATCTAAATTCACACATGGTAACAATGTGTATATGAGGTTACTTAATAGAAAAATAATTTTGGATCAATAAAAATGTATGCATTGTATTTCAAGACATTTTAAGCATACAGGGCTCAGAAGTAATTCTGAAAATATTTCCTTCATGAAACAGCAACAAACTGCTCAAAAATGCCTACATAAAGTATACTTGATTAAAAAGAATATTTTGAATTAAAAAATCAATGAAATAAAGACCATTATTAGTGAAAATGGGAATTCACTTTAAATTTTTAAAAATTAATGTAAAAACCCTTGTTAGGAATATAGAACATTACTTTGAGAATGTTATAAGACTAGAGGAACATATTGTTTTTAAAAAAAGATGACAGAGAAAATATAACAAAAGTAAATCTCAAGTGTTTAAAACAGAATTAATTATGTCCAAGAATATAGAACAAATGGTTGTGAAATAATATTTTAAGAAATGTTTCTAGATATAAAATTACATTAAAGATTTCACATTAAGAAACTTTATACAATTCCAAACAAAAGTAATGGCCAGAAATTCATGTCAACAAAATGTTACTTAATCTATTAAGAGCCCTGGCTGGTGTGGCTCAGTGGATTGAGCTCCAGCTTGTGAACCAAAGGGGCACTGGTTCGATTCCCAGTCAGGGCACAGGCCTGGGTTGGGGGTCAGGTCCCCGGTAGGGAGAGCATGAGAGACAACCACACATTGATGTTTCTCTCCCTCTCTTCTTCCCTCCCTCCCCCTCTGTCTAAAAATAAATAAACAAAATCTTTTAAAAAAAATAAACTATTAAGAAAATATCTTCAAAATTTGTAAGTAGGAACAAATTGCCTTAAAAAGCATTAAATTCAATTTAATCTCTAAGTTTTATTTCCTTATCAATATGTTCAATTACTGGGAAAATACACACAAAATCATATGGGGAAGCTGTATGGACTCTGGATTTTATATTTCTTCTAAGCTGTAATTTGCATGAAAAGGTGGTGGAAAAATAATTCTCCAAAATGAGAACATGAAAAATATAACATGAAATAACCTTTGCCGTAAAATTACCTAAAAGTATTCTCAACATTACTGAGCAATAATCATAACAATAATTAATGAATGGAAGTGTTGCACTTAAAAATATCTAGAGGCATTTTTCTTCAAGTAGTAAAGTACTTACATGTCTATTTCAATTTATTTTAGGACTCTTCATACAGATCACATATAGTCATTCTTCAGGGGATTTAGTTATGGGACCTTTCGCACATCCCCTTCTCATTTCTCCTCTCAGATATCTCGTAACCATCTTAGACTTTGGATTTAACTCTGGGTATGCCTCCCTTCATGGAATCTCTGCCTGCCTTTCTTCATTGTGGCCTAGAGTACCTTACATAATAACTTACAGTATAACCTACAGTTATTTAAGCCAGAGTTTGGAATCAAATTGATATTTCAGTCTTCTGTTTCTCTAAACCACCACAAAGTACCAATGATTCTACATCCAAACTACAGCTCGGTCCTAACACCCTTCTGCTTTTCTATTGCACATCTTAATCCAAAGTCTCCAGTCATGTGCTTCAAATATTATAACATATTACTAACTGAATATCTCTTAAAACCTTCTGTGCATTCTCCTGCAGTAAGAGACACCAACCCAGAGAGGTCAGAGTGACTTTTACAATTCCGGTTGTTATATCTGGTTTGAACCCACCTGTCTTGCTTTTTTGCTGCCATTGCTTGGGTCTTAGATTAAATTTCCTTCCACAGAGTCATTCCTTGACTCCCAAATCAATGTGAAGTTATCTTTCATAATTTCCTTCATGTTACGTTGTAGTTTCTTTCAAAGTGCTCATCACGATTTGTAATCATATACTTCTTTCACACGATTTATCACAATTTGTGTCTCTTCATTTCATAACTTGTTACTCTGCTGTATTGTGAGGTCCTTGGCAAAAGAGTCTATATGTGTCTGGGTGGATCAGTACATATTCTTGCCCAGAGTAGACACTCACTTCTACAGTCACACCTCGGTAATCATTGGCTTCAGAACTCGTCAAACCCTCTACTCATCACATTCTGACAAGAAAAAAAAAACTGTTTCAGCACCTGGTGCTTGCTCGGGGCTCATTGCACTTGCTAGAATGTGTATGAGTCACGACCACCTAGAAAGGGAACATGCTTCATCAGACCTCTCTTGCTTGGTACATGGCGGTTTTGGCATGTGTCATGAGTTTCAGAACAAATTAAAGACGAGTAAGAAGGTACCACTGTATAGGATGAATTAATGATTGGTAAATATTCCCCTTTATATTGCCACTAAAGAACGATTCAAATGACATCAAATAGGCATATAAAACATACTGTGTTTATTCAGAGGAAAGAAGACATGCATTAAATGATTTGAAAGCTAACCATTCCCCATTTGCAGTAGATCGTAAACTACCAATGGGATCGATTTCAGTGAACTAAATTCATGAACACTGCATTCCAAGGCACATGGGACTCCTTTGCAAGGACACTTAGATGGACATGCTTATGAAAAAAAGCAACAGATACTTTCTTAACAATCACTTTAGGATAGACATTAGAAGGGAGAAAGGGTGGGATGAGAGGAGCTGCTGAAACAGAGGTTGTGACTGTGAACTTTTTTTCCCCCTCAAAAAACCTTGGGTGCCAAGAGTTTGGAGCTTGTATATGCATCTTGTTTTAAAGTGCTAACATGTGCTGAATTAATGTAAGGTACATCTTCATTTGAAAGAAGTAAGTGGGCACTGAGAGGTAAGAGCTTGTGCACATCCACCTGAAATCACCCTCCGCAGCAGGAAGTCAAGTTTTAAGGGCATTGAACACACATCACATGGCAGGGAGCTATCACCACTATTTAAGAAATAACCAGGTGATTAAAATTCAACTTTTCATCCATTGCGTAAGAGTAATCAGTTGTGACCACAATAAAGTGATCTTGTTTTTCTCCACCAATATTTATGGGCAAGAAGTTATGAGGGAAATAAAATACCTTTAACACATTTCATGTGATAGAAAGTAAAAAGCTGGAAACCTCCTCTCTGTGCTTTGTCTCTTGGGTGAATTTAGACAAATAATTTACCTAGCCACATAACCGCGGCATTCTGTTATCGGCTGGGTAAGAAGAAATTGTCTCAATATTAATAAGTTACTGGCTCCAATGGCATCAGTGTCATCATTCTATCCCCATACTAAGTACCCAAGCACATTGCAAATAATAGACTTTGCAACTTTTATTCATGTTTGACACAGTTTATGGTACTTTTAGTCTTTGGAACAGTAAACTGTCTGTTCTTTTCAGATTAAACACCAACTACCAGTCCAAAAATAGCTGCAACCTTTCTAACCAAGTGACTGGTGGTCACACAAACACAGTTTTGCCCTTTACCCTGGCTTCCACCCTGGTATTACGGCACCCTCCCTGACAGCTGGCTTTCTTTCACTAATGTACAATATGGAAAATATGGTTTTTCTGCATTTCTCAAAAGGCAAAAGTGAACAACTATTTGCCAGTGTTTTCTGTATTCAAATTAAATACCCCAACTCCCACCCCAGATTTGAGCATTATTTTTCAGAGTTACCAATTTCATTAGCCTATTTGTGAGTAGGAGTGTGCAACACCATCATTATAGGTAGCTAAACATTTGTGCTTCAAAGAAAGTTATACATTATAACAAAAGGAGCATAAATTGGAATTGATTTCATTAAAGGAATTTCACCCCCAAAATAATTATACTAATTTTTCTTTAGGGGCACTATTGCATTACAGTTTCACTTCACTAAATTAAAAATACCATCAAGATGGTAGTAAATTCTTAAGTGCATTACTGAACAAACTCTAAAGGCCATTTAGAGGCCTGGATCACATACATATCAACAAAAACAAATTATACACAAAGTTTACAATTTAGCTTTCATCACAGGGAACTGAAACCACATGAATATTTTATCCTTTTGTTGCTGCTAATGCTCTATTTTAATGACTCAGCAGATGACTCTACTGCTATTTAGCTTCTGAAGGAGGTAAATTTAATGATGCAAAATATTTGAGAGTTCAAGAATATTTGGACTGTGGACCTCTCTACGATAATTGAAATTTATTCCAAATGAGGTTTTCTATGCCTGTTTTGTAAATGAGTGCCTAAAAAAGTCTTGTAAGTAATCCCCAAAGAATACTCTTAAGAACTGGTCAAATGATCAACAAGTTCCCCAACCAGACACCCACCACTCTAGGAAGCTCAGTGTTAATGCTCTCGAAGTGGACAGTTTTCTAAACCGGCGCGTGGGGGGAGCTGGGGCGGAATACTAAACTGAAATAAATGACTAAATCACCTTAGGAGGAAGCATTCTATCTTACTTTAATTTTCATAAATAGTATCAATAAACCAAAATGTCACAAGCATTAAGGGTTGCTGGGCAGGGACTGCTAAAACAAAAGGATAACCAGGGACTAAAAAATGTCAGGTTATGAGAAGAACTCCTATACCAGGGTAAGCACGCACAAGCTAAACACCACACGAAAATGGGGGGTGCCTTTCCACTTGGTGACAATGTGGTTATAAGAAGATAAAAATGAAATGTAGGATACTGTCTGGAAAAACAGGGTAATAAGGAATTATAAGTCTGGATGATGGCTTATTAGTAAAAATGGGCCTTGATGCTAAATCTAAAGCAGTTTTCCCTTTTTTTTCTTGGTGTGGAATAATAAAAAATAAATTTGCTACTCTCTGACCTAAAAACATCTCTGGTTAATTTTTAATTTTTCTGTAGTTCTCTTCTGTATAACTTTCAGCTTTAAAGGTATTTTCACTTATAGTTGAATGTTCCTTTTTATTTTAAAATGAATTATATGAGATTATTTAATCCTTTCATAATTTTATATAGCCCCAATTTATCAGACTATGAACTTACATGCCAATCAACAAACTACATTGTAATGTCTGTACAACACCTTTCTGTTTACACAGAAAAATGAGGGTTTTTTTTCCTTCTAGAATTTCTGAGACTGTTGTGTAGCTCCTCATTGGTATATTTAAATATCAAATTAAATACTTACTTGTGTTCTTTACTGTGTGTTTTTTAAAATACAGTCACAAGTTGTTTCCTTAATTCACTCTAAGGATTGCAAAGAACATACTGCTACTTTTAACAGCAAGCATGGAAATACAACACAATGTGTTGCCATTTTATTGGTTCGAAAACCCAGGTTTAACTTAATTTCGGACTCTTTATGCTGCTTCTGCACTTCCACATGTTACAACGATCCACTCTCCACATCAAAACAATGCTTACTCCGGAATATTCCTCAGACTACATTTTCAGAACGAAGACACAGGGAGACGCTTCAGCCTCCCTTTAATTACACCCTATCTCAAAAGCCCTTATTTCTTGATTGTTCATTAACCCTCCAAAATAGTAGTGACTAAGGCCCAAGATAAACAGATTCCTTCAGGGAAAATCCCACTTTAGAAATGTATTCATGCCGGTAGCTTCCAACAGAGCACTGATTTCAGAGCAAGATAATGCAACCTGAGGCTACTTGTAACAAAAGAGTACCTTGTTTGTTTAAACTGTGCCAAGACCTGTCCCTTTCCTATTCATAATCTCTTTTACAGTTTTAAATAGTGACAACAATTTTAACTCCTTTGGCCATCTTCCCCATATCTTCTTATCACTAAGCATAATTCAAAAATAACAATTAAAAAAATAACAACCATATGACAAAGTGAAAGACATGTTGCTATAATCTGATATCTAAGTCTATGGAGAGGGACAAAAAGAAAAAAAAAGAAATATTTTTCTCTTAAAATAACACCAAAGTGTTTTGAAATGTAGCACTACCTCATGCATATTTTTTGTCATTTATTTTGCTGAAGTCCTCAATTTCCAAGTCCAAAAATTCACAATTTTCTTTAGTATTGATGACTCATTGCTTGATGATTTATTTCTAAAATGCTATTTATTTTTAAAATGCTATTTTAAAAATAAAGTTATAACAACTACCTTTTTAGAAAGTCAAATGCAGTCAGTCACGCACCACAACCATGGAGATAGAGTCTCAGAAAAGCATTGTTAGGGGACTTTGTCGCTGTACAAACATCAGAGCGTATATTTACACAATCCTAGATGGTATAAACTACTGCACACCTAGGGTACATGCTATAGTCCATTGCTCCTAGGCTACAGGCTTGTTACTATACAAAACAACATAAGACTAAATCAAGCACGAGGGAAATTGGGCAATCAAGAGACACATTAAACAGTTGTGTGAGGCTGCTGCCTGCATAACAAAGCACACTGTTTACAGCGAATACGTTCTTTATAAGTAGAAATGTTTCTGAACGGTTTCTGCATGGGGTTGGGGGGACTGGCTCTGCCCCTGCCCCGTCCACGACCTTTCACACGCCAGGTGACCTCCAGGGTCTTGACTCACGCAGGAAAATCTTCAAGGAAGAGTCAGCAAGAGAGCAAAGCAAGTTTTTGTCAGGTAGAAAAGCCAGAAAGAGGCCAGGAAATAGGAATCACTCTGAAAGAAGGAAAAAGTACATGTCCCAGTGGCGTGCGCCAATTCACTAGCTGTACATTTTGGCGGTTAGTTCTTGGAATTTTATGTGTTCCAAAGGGGGTGGGGGTTGTCCCCAAGGTTTTTTGGTGCCAAATTCTGATTCTGCCTTTTAAAAAGATTTTATTTATTTAATTTTAGAAAGGGAGGAAAGGAGGCTAGAAGAGAGGGAGAGAAACATCATTGTGAGAGAGAATGTCCATCGGTTGCCTGTCACATGACCCCAAATGGAGATCTGACCTGCAATCCACATATGAGCCCTGACTGAGAATCAAACCAGCAACCCCCAGTTTGTCGAAAAATGCCCAACCCAGTGAGCCACACTAGTCAGGGCTTGTTCGCCAATTTCTTAAATCTCTGGCTGTCTCTCTTTCTCTGTCTCCCTCTCCTATATATATAAAACGTGTGCATGTGAGTGCACACACACAAAGTCCAGCAGAAGTAATGCCAGCTTGAGTGTGGTTGGTAGGGTAATAATATGGATGTAATAATTTATGGTTTTAATGTGACCACTTCACCTAAAATATCATGTGGTATGCTTGAGTGTGATATTGTTATGTTACAGAATTACATGCTTATGATTTTGTAATAAAAAGGACGCATTATTTGTGCCGGACCCTGTATTGGTTTTTGGTTCTGTTGGTTTCATTTCTCCGGAGAGCCCTAATACAAGTTTTTCATTTTCAGGGAGCTCAGGATTCTTCTGTTCTACTTCCCAAAAGGAGTAATATAGAAGTGAATACTTTTGATTCTTTTATTGACTTCATAATTTACCTCTCAACCTCATAAGGAGGTAAGCAATTTATTTAATTGGAGCAAACAGAGCGTTTTTGATGTTCACTTGGCCATGGACCTCTGAGAATAGATAACCACTTCTCTGCTTCTCTTGTAATTAGTAAGAACTTGGCACCTGTAACCTTGGTGCAACTCTGACAGCAACTGGGTTTATGAGGCAGGATGTGATACTTGCTGCAGGAGTTAGGTTATCTCTGAACAGGTGGACACTAAATTTGGTCTTCTGCTTTTGGGGATAATGATGGGCAGAATAGTATCATATTCCATTTTACAACGTGAGTCTTAAGCCATGTTCTCTAGTACAGGTTAGATATTGATACTCTTCGGTACTCATATAGTCTCTATTTTCTATTTCTAGTTGGTTAGAAATTAGTAGAAAGTTATTAAGTTTTCTTAAGCTCTCAACAAACTTTGCCATATCATTAATCATAAGACAGATATTGGGGTTGAAGCATTAACGTGGAGCGGTTAAGGGCCTTTGGTGCAGCGTGGCTGCCGCATGTTGAATAGTGCTTGCAGGGAGAAAATAGAGCTTTATGTTTTTCTTTAGGCCTGTCATCATTATTAGACAGAGAGGAGTGCAAATTTTTAAAAATATTTTAAAGGTAGCTTTATGTGCCACAAGAGATGGATTAAGAATGCTTTGGATTAATAATGTAGCTGTTTTTTATCATCTAAAAATTGGTGCTATATAAAGATGAATGTTATTTTGTTATTAAAACCCTAATACCAAAGTAAATTCTCCTTCATCTATTTAAATATTATGAGGAACAAATTATCCCAGTAGTTGTGCCTAAGCTTTGCTCTCTGCCTATCTAACCTAAATTCTAACTTCTGTCATTAGAGTGTGTCCATGGTCCTACATACCGATAAGCAAGATTATGATGAATTTTTTAAATCACTGAGAGGTACAACAGACCCTTTTGTATAATAATTTTAGTATACAGGCTGACCAAGGTGAGGTAAATTTGAATGAGATTTTCAGAATCCAACGAGCAATATATTAATAAAGCAAGCCTATACTCAGTAAAGTATACCTGTACATCAGTGATGGAAATGTCTAGGTAATGGGATTCAGATTGACCTAGCACAGTGCAAAAATGTTAAATAATAAATAGGAAAAACTGAAGTATGTTTCAAATGAACATAAAAATATATATACCTCAGAAGATAGTATTAGCATTAAAAAGAGGAAAAATTGAATCTGATGAGTATATTTACAAAAGGAGGGACTTAGGCCCTGGCTGGTATAGCTCAGTGGATTGAGTGTCGGCCTGCTAACCAAAGGGTCACCGGTTTGATTCCCCAGTCAGGGCACATGCCTGGGTTGCGGGCCAGGTCCCCAGTAGGGGGCACGGGAGAAGCAATCACACATGGATGTTCCTCTCCCTCTCTTCCTCTCTTCCAATCTCTCTAAAAATAAAATAAATAAAATCTTTTTAAAAAAAGAGAAGGGCTTAGGAGGAGTCTTAAAGTATCAGAGTATAAACTACATGTATATAAAAAGAATCAAAGTGGTGATGCCAAAAGATAACCTACCTCAAATATGCAATTAAACATTTCTTAAGGATTGATAAAGCAACATATCTTATAAATTATAAAATATTTATAGGATCCAGAAGAATGAATGAGGCTCAGACAGATCTCAACAATTAACAGACTAGTTATGTTATTGTTATGGTTTAATTTTTTTTTTTTTATGTAACTAGATTGATTTCCACAGCGAAACTCTGATCTACGAAATTGTAAAGAGTGTACAGGTAGAGAGGCAATACTAAAAAGATAGTAGAAAATTTCCCTTGAATTAATAGAATAGCAGAAAAAAATTACTTGATATAGAAAGAAAATATTTTAAGTGAATTTTGATCTGGCAATTGTTTTAGATGGGAAACATTTATAAAATATATCCAGAAAGAGAGGGAAATAAAATACAACTATACAATAATAGTATTTAGTAGAGGCAGAACCATAAATAGAAACCAGGCCTTTGCCCCTTGGATCCATTCTCTGTTCCGTTTTATAATATTCTTTATTTTATACAACAAAAATATAGTAAGCACTTTTTAAGTGCTCACTGTCATGTTGATTACTATAAAGAATGTTATGAAAGCAAACTGGATTAAAGTCAAATAGAAAAATGAAAGCGGAAAATATAGTTTAAGTATAAGCAATGTTTTTTGTGGGTAACCAGAGAGGGTTTTACAGCTGCATTCACGGTCGCCATTTCAGGGGTTGATGAAGAGTCTCTGTGACTCAGACATCTCCCAACTTATTTATTCCACCTCCTAATCAATAAGTAAATTTCAAAATTATATGTCAGCATAAGTAAGAAGTAAAGGTTAATTTCACCATGAAGTATCCCTGGCTGGAAAGGTAGGACATAGAGGATATTATAAAAATATATATACCAGTTGTTAGTCAACAGCATTTGCCTTAATAAAAATCTGTAATATTCATTCTCAAACACAGTTACATTCAACATTCAAAGATTTAATTCTAAAATAAAACAATTTCAATGACCTCAAGCTTTTCTTTATTGCAAACACAATTTACATGACAAAATGAATCACTATACGTGTATGACTCTGAGAGACAGAAAAATAGCAAGTGTCATTTCTTACCCTGAAAGAAATTATGTTGGAGACTTTCAAACATTCAGGCTAAATAAACAATTGTATTTTTGAGTTCAAGATTTTCCTGGGCTCACAGATAAAACCTTTATGGGTATTTGTACTAATCTGGGGGACCTAGCTTTCCTAAGTTTCCGTGGGAGCATGTTTTCTTTTATGCGGTTTTGCTATGCACTGGTATAAGGAATATGTGAATTAGCCTAGAAAGAGGCATTTTACTTACCAATATCAACAACTTTATAATTACAAACTTTCAGTGCACACAAGGGCTCCATGTTAAAAAGGGAGGTAGTATCCTCACCTTTATTGACTGGGTTGTATGATATCCACCAGTTTAATAGAGACATGGTCCATTTTGAGAAGGGAAGTAAAACTGACTCTCAGGGCTGAACTCATAGCTGGAAGAATGGAACCATTTATATTTGCAGCTGTGCTGTGTTGTTACAAATATCTTCTGGGAAAACATTCTGACATTTTCCCTGAAATGATTAGCCCATCATCTTCCTAGAAGTGGGCTGGAGGCCCCCAAATAGCACATTTATTCTGCTTGCCTAAGGATCTATAGTTCAAGCTGGAGCATTAAAAAGGTTGTTATGTTACACAGAGCCTCTAACCATATTCTAATTTTCCACTTCAAAGCTGTGGAGTAAAAGGTGTCATTGTTAATTGCTTTTTAAGTTTGTGTTTAAAATGTAGGATGAGATGTTTGAAAAGAAAGACAATGATTTAACCTTCAATACAAATAATACAAACTGCAATCACATATTAAATAATGATAAAAGGTATATTTTTATCAGGATATGAAAATATAGAACCATTATTTTAGAAGAGTAAGATTATGTTAATTTTTTTAAATGAAGAAAAAACAAAGCAATTTGAAATGATTTTCAAGGGTAGATTTAGCCTTACTTTTTTTCCCTCTAAATGTTTCTTGTTCACTTTTTCTTTCTGTGATAAAAACACTTAATATAATCTCTATTTCCCCTTTTTTTAAGTCTAAACTCTTACTGTATGATTAAAGGTATATCTCTCTCTTTAGAATTTATATGACTATAACGGGGGGTTGGCAAAAGTATGTTTACAGTTGCGAGTACATGAAACAACTGTACCTGCATTTATTCTTGCATTAGTATTCATTAATTATTGTATTACTTCCATATGAAGAAATGTAAACCTACTTTTGCCTCCCCCTGTGTCTGCGTATATATATATATGTGTATATATGCGTGTTTGTCCTGGTGAACAAGCTTACTGTCAGCCAACTATACGTTATGATTACTTTAAAAGCCATATTAATCACTTGATTCTAGGTGGCATTAATACAAGTGCGAAATCATGATGAGAGGATGAGTTATATTATATTTCACATAGTTCACATACATTTGTTTGCAGTTTATATTTAAATCAGCATTATATGAAATTGATTAAAAATCATTTCTAAATAATTAATATCAAACTGTGCTTCCAGTATAGTTTACATTTCTTTTTCATGTAAATAATTTCATTAGTTAGGATACTTGACTGCAAGTAATAAAATATTTTATTAAAAGTGAGTTATAATAAAATGTACAATTATTTTATTTAACACCATGTCTGGAAGTAGACAATTCTGGGTTATTTTAACCTTTTTACCCTCAACACATCAAGAAAATATCGGATTGTTCACATAATGGCGGCACAAATACTCTCACCCACCCAAGGCACTGTCCACAGCATATGAGAAACAAAGATAATTCTTTTCACTACTTTGTTTTATCACGAAGAGCATCTTTTCCGGAGGGAGCCTTGTACCACACAGCTGTCTCAAGAAAACTTCCCATGACTGTGTCGTATAGTTAAACTGTGTATATAAGGGGGTTTAACGGTACATTTTTAATCAGTTTGACTTGTATTGGGAATGGACTCTGTTCGCTAGAAATAAGGGAGTCAAGGGTTGCTATTGGATAGGCAGTCTTTAGTATCTGCACTAATAATCGCCTTCATATAACAATGAGGAAACTGAAGCTGACAGATTAAGATCAATCATATAATCAATTTTTAAAATCAGATTGGTCTGTTTCCTAAGTCTTTGTTTTTCCTACATCACCATTTCACCTTACCATCCATTATGTTTATCATAATACCAAACCTAGACGAGAGCAAATGTGTGTGGTGTTTAGCATGTGTAAAGCAAAATTAAAGAAATACCTGCTCTCTACCTTTAAAACTTTCATACAAAAGAAGAAAATTCAGATTTTTTCTTTATTTATGTAATCAGTAGATGTACCAATGGATATAGTTACAGACTTACCAGAGTCAGATTTTAAACATTCTTTGGATACATAGGATGTTCTATCAGTGAAACAAACTGCTTTAGTTGCTAGGGAGTTCAACGTAACTGTGTTTTCAAACAACCCCAAATAACAACCCTTTGCAAGCAGTTCAGCAATCCCACCCTATAGTGCTTTTACCTCTTCTATTTCAATAACCAAAGCTCCTACAGCCATGGCTACGCTATTAATTTAAACATAATTTTCCATGCTTAAAATCAAACTCTGATGTTCTGTCTTATTTTTACAGTTTACTCAGTTTCCAGTCCTCTTAGTCTTCTAGTAATTTGACTCACAATTTTCTTTAAAACAATCAGTTTCCTTCCATGCATTTCCTTTCCTATGTGATCTGCATGATAATGTCCAACAATCCAAAAATTTTGTTGCCAACTCTCCCCAATTTATTTCTCCTTGTTTTTCTACTATACTGCATATACCAAACAGAAAAACAGTTCCTTCATCATAGACACTATCCACCCTACAAAATGCAAGGATTAGATCCTGAACACTGCTGAGGAAAAAAGTATTCAACTATGTGTAAAATGATTCATTTCCAATCATTAAAAAATGGTCAGCAATTCTTTTACATCTCAACTAAGTATTTTACTGCTTCAAACAGCTACAAAGCTAGAGATGGGGAGGGATTGAAAGATAGAGAGGACTGATAGGTAGATGATAGATGGATAGATATGTTACAGAGCCCCACCACTGCTGTTGTGGAACTCTTGTGGTGTGTTCAATTGTCCACCACCAAGAAGCATGACTCCCAATGCAAGAATTTGGTGAAAAAGGAAAGGGGTTGTTTACTTAAAGGTTACACAGGTTTAGAATAATGGCAGATTCCTGCCATTAAGTCCTACTCCCTTCAAAACCACCCAAGAACATAGTCTTGACCCCCTTTGCCAACCAGGCCAGTTTCAGGACATGCCAGTCAGAGGTATCATCTTTCAGAAAAGCAGGAGTCTGCGGTTCAGCTTCTCTGATCACAGTTCGGCTCCAAGCTTCTCTCACGAATCCGGGTAGCTAGGCAGGTCTCATGCAGCTCCGCCAGCTCTACCACAATCATCTTCTTTTTTACTCCCGACTTTGTGGCTTCTTCCTTTTTCTTGCTCCAGACCACATGGCTCATTTTTTCTCTTATTTCAGACATTATGGCTTCTTCCTGACTCCGGGTGGACCTCTTTTCTTATGCTCCAGGCCTCACAGCAGAACCCCTTCTCTTTCAACCCACCCTCATTTAAATGCTTGGCCAGGAACTTCCTTCATGACTGCATATCTGGCCCCTCCTATATGTGCCATTTTTTCCAGTTCCCCCTGTATCTTTTACTTCCTTTTGCCTTCCATCTTCAGTCAGGGCAAAAGTTCCCAAGCGACTTCTGGGGTGGACATTTGCCCCCTGCCTCCCACACAGGCACTGTAAGTCAGCTCTGTCACGAATCCCTGAATGTTCTCAGAGTAATGAACATGATTTGCCCTAGGCAGCAGCCCTTTTATCTTCAGAAAGGCAGGTTATTAACTTGCCATTGTTATCCAGTGTATCTTAAACACTGCACCATCGGCTCTTCTCCCCCCCAATCGATGATTGTGGGGGTTTTCTCCTATTTTCAGGGGACCTTTGCTCTGTACCCTGTTACAGATAGATGATAGATAAATAGATAACAGATAGATAGATGATAGACAGAGAAATATAATAGTTAAAAGCATGAATCCTAGACTCAGAATTCCTGGTTTTAAATCTGGCCTCTGTAATATTTTAATTTTGAACAAATCATTTACACATTGGTTTCCTTGCCCATAAAGTTGGGAATTAATAGTACTTTTTCAGGGGAATGAAAGTACATGTTTAGAAAAATTGTAGCATATAGCAAGGACTCTGTGAGTGTTAACTAATATTTTTTATCATTTTCCACATCTGTGTGTGGAAAAATGTATGTCTTTGTTGTTGTTGTATCTAGTTCTGCTACATTCTTTCGGTAATAGTATTCTTTCTTGTGCAGTGATATAAAGTAATTCCAATCACAGTAACTGCATTTCTAGTCCACAGGCTATGCCACTGTTCTTTCATAGAATATTTAAAATATTTTTATAACAAATAGTTTCAACTTTTAAAACAAAATGCCATTACTAAAAGTACAAATAACAGTGCATTAAACAAAAACACAATATTTTTTGTCCATGAAAGTTCAAGATGCACAGTTCAAGATTATTCTGACGCCTCCATCATGTTATTGTCTGGGACCCTTTTAACTTTAAAGTTCTGAGATTTTCCATCTCATATGCTAAAAGATCTATTCCAGCTTCTGTTATCTTGTTCATTTTCAATGCATTGCTCTTTCGATATATGCAGAGATAATATAACCTCATTGAAAATAATCCTCCAACTCCTTGCACTCCCTTGATATTAACAATCCTATCTGTACCTAGCTTTTACTACCTTCCATTCAGTTACAGTGATGAGGAGGGTTATTTCTCTTGTGAAAAAAAAATGTTTTTCCCCTTGTACTCTGAAAATCCATTATTTTTTCCTCCTTATTGACCCTGCTCTGTCAATCATATTCTCTCCTTTTACTTTCAAAGGATACATTTCTTGGTTCTTTACCATTAACAAATAAAAGAGTTTCGATTTCTCCCCTTTGTTCATAGCTACCACTGCTTCAATGGCTCATGTCTCCTTCACCACTCTTCTAGAATAAGGACAATATATTCTTACTCTGCATCTTCTCAGCTTCCAGTCACTTCAGGACTCACTGCTGTCTCCATTACATTAAAAATGTTTCCTAAGAAACTCATCAAATACTCTAAAAGTGCAAAACTTGATCTTATTTATTTAGATTTCTTACTATTCTATTGTTTCTCATTTTTAGTACAATGATCCCATTATTTGAAACTTTTACTTGTTTTTAGACAAAGGTTTTTCTTTTCTAGCCATTAACCTCTGCATTGTTTTCCCTCTTAAGCTCCATGTCTTCTTCTTTTCATATTAACAGATGATGTAAAAAACACACACACACAAAAAGAAATTTGTGACTTTTCTTAAGCCTTATATCTTTGTCAAATCCTCTAATTAAGAACACTAGAATACAATCCTCTTTTTCAGTATCTGTAGAGAATAGCTGGCAAGAAGTTATCTAATAAATATTTTCTCAGAGAATGAATAAATGAATCTATCAGTCAATCAGTTACAAAGAGATAGCATTTATTAAGTGGGAAGTAGTTTTTGATTGAAGTTCTTCAAATTCTTGCACAAATCAGGCAATTATGTTAAATGGGAAAACTGGACCCAGAGGAGAGCAAAAAGGAACTCTTGCATGAAGTAAACTGGGGGGCTCGTACCCTATCTAGAAGACATATCTATTGAGCAAAAAAAGGATTATTTTCATGGGTGATATTAAGCCTACTATTTTCATATGCTCTTATTTTTATTTTTAGAAGATGTCAAAATTTTTAAGTTTTAATGTAAACAACCACAATGTTCAGAACATGGGTCATGCTTAAAAACATGCTTTCTACATGGAGGAAATCTATGGATGACCACATTTTAACCTGTAATCTAGAGAATATTAAAGTGTATTCCAACACTAAATTGTATGAAGTTATTAAAGAGAAATAAAAAGGTTTTAAAATCTAAATTGGAATTTTCCTAAATTGAATTATTATTAGTTGGACATATTATTGCCAATCTAGGCAGATATATCAATAGATTGGTATTCTTAGTTATCATAGATACTAAACAACAGATAGAAAGAATGATAGATTCAGATGCTGAATTATTTCCCACTCTTTATTACAAAAATGCTATACTTCAGAATAAATTTATCGCTTTAGGGAGTATACAGGTAATAGTCACTATGATTGGTTTCCTAAATTCAGGGTATTTGTTTCATACCAGGTATCAGCCACACAGCAGTGGGATGGTGCTGAGAGTGGGGAAAAGTTCGTACTCCCGTGTCCAAGGGTTAATTCTAATAGTTCTAAACATGATACAGTGATTCGTTGTGACCACTCAAGCCCAAAACAATGCAGTGAGATCTAGCTCAAACTAATCATATGCTAGAATACGGTTACTCATTCTCTAACTCCCCATAGCCAATCTCTGTGCTCTTCTGAAAGACAGGAGAACACATGTAAATGTTTTATCATCTTCAGAGAGGACAGTTTTATCATAAACCTGCTGTTGTAGACACAGTGCAGAGAGATCAAAGAACAGTGAGACCTTGATGATATACAGGAGAATGTTGAATTAAACTGTCCCAGAATATATCCCTCCTTCTGGACCATTCAGGTGTGTGTACCACAAAGCTGCCTTTATATTTTATTTATTTTGAATTACAAAAAGTGACATAATTCATTACAGAATGAAAAATCGAATTGTTTTTCTGTGGTATGACTTATCTCTGTGATTGATTTAATTTGCTGGGTTATCTTGAGCTGTATAAACTCAATAATGTATTTAACTGCATAAAAAGTTAAGTGACTTCAATATTGCGAATGACTGGCTGCATGTCAATATTATATATTATATCATACTAGATTTATTCCTATAGGCAACATAAATGTACATAATAAAAACACACTCTATATTACCTAATTAAGTATAGAAGTTCCAAAAATCATCACACATAAAAGCCAATTTAGGTGGAGCTAAATGGTGATTTAAACTCTTGACGAGTGAACTATACATTCCCCCTCACTTGCTGTCCTTACCAGCTAGAACAACCTTATCCTGCCTCTCCGTTGTCAAACTTAAAATTATTCACGAAGACCCAAACTGAGTCCTGATTCCACCGTGAGACTTTCCCTGCCGTAATACACCTCTTCCTTCCTTGACCTTCAGCAGCACTTTTACTGAGGAATCGGCTCCTGCCGTGGCTTTGAGTGGCGGTTTCAGCCACCGTCCTATTAGGTTGTGAGTGTTCGGCAGCGGAGTCTGGTATTGCTGCGTCCTCACTGCCCAGAAGAACAATAGGGATTTAGTGAAACCACGTAAAAAAGATACCTAAAATTTATTTTAAGATCATAATTATATAATAGTAGAGTTTGAGCTTAATTTTAATAAAGTAGAGATTGGTAGTTTGCTATAAATATGACAGATAATTAAAAATCTAAAGATATGAAGGATTTTTTTTCTTTTTACCAAATACTTGATATTTTAACCTTTCAGAAGAATGAAGATTTATCATTTAGATTCATATAACTGATATTTTTTTTCTTTCATGAATTAAAAAGAGTGTTTTGCTTTGTTCTGTTTTTGAGGGGGGGTGGTTAAACATAGCTTCTGCCAACCCCTTTATCCAGTATTTATTTGGTCACTTTATTGTGACTACATATATAATATGTACACCCTAGGCAGTTATCAGATAATATCTATGCAATTTTTAGTTCTCAAGATTCTACTACTAAACATCATATTTGAGCTCACTGAATTGGCAAAAATGAGAAGGAGAAGAAAACAGACTTATTGAATGTTAATATCCCCAGTTTATTCTAACCTCTCTTGTATCTATATTCAGACATATGATTGAATCACATTTCTCCAATTTTGCCTTTGATCACACCATGATTATACACTAAATGATCTAATCTGTTTAATACATGAAAACTGGCTATTCATAAAGAATGAGTGGAGGAGTTAACAATGAGCCTTCGGGACATTTTTTAAAATATTGGAACAATATAAGTTGAAAAAAATGTAATGGAGTCTTTAATAAAAATTTTTATTAAGTTGTGTTGAGTATGAAAATCTAGAAGAGAGGTATGCAGTATAAGACTGTGTTGATCTATTTTATTTTAAAAATAAATTTATCACAAAAGAACACATCGACTTGGCCTTTTAAGGCCTTAAGTTAAATAAAACTGAGAGGGACAGCTGACATGATACATGATTAAATCAATATTTAAAATAAATCCAATAATCTGTAACAGAAAAATTAAATTAATAAGGTACATGTTACAAAATAAATGTAAAGATTTGTGTTAAAAATCAGCTTTGATTATGGTAGCATTGGGTGACAAAGCCTAGAATGGTTTAGGTGAAAACCTCTGTGGGTGGCTATTGTGCCTTTGAAAGTCCAGTACAAGGCATGAAGTGACTTCTTAATATGCAAGCCCAAACAGAAGTTCCATTAATTAAAAAAATTGTATTTTTTATGGTGAAGCTTAGATTTTTTTATTATTAAATTTATTGGTGTGACATTGGTTAACAAAATTATAATGGTTTCAATATAAAAACTGCATTCTTTTTATGAGAGAAAATAACTTTCTAGTTATTTTTGTTCTGATTATGTTGTTTTACAGTCATCAAAAAAAATAACTAAATTTTTGTTCTAAATTGAATGGTCCCTACTTAAGAAAGACAAAAAAAAGTTGTCCAGATAATGCTGGCAATGGTGGTAAAATTATTTGGAAATGTTTAAAGAACTCTGAAATATTCAAATGTGTTTATTTATATTTGAAGAAGTGCTGTCATAGACAAAAAGACTATTTCTCCCAGTATTTTTTTTTTTTTTTGCAAGGGGCACAGTAGGACTAAAAGTTGAAATCTACTACTAATTAGATTCTTTTTTATGGAAAATTTTGTATGTCATTACAGCTGTCCCAGGTAGAAATGAATTACTTCAAGAAGGATATTTGATATCACTGTTGTTTTTCAGTTATTCCAGAAGAGGTAAATCAAAATATAAATTTCTTGTGTAGTTATTATTGATTTATTTTTGGGTTATCAAATCATATGCCTAAGAGCATCCGTTCTATGAATGATGAAGCACATATTAATAACTCTGTGCCCATGGTCCTATATGAATTACCCCTTGATCATACACAGCCCAGGAAAGACAGAACCCCTTAGTGATCCTTCAATAGTAAGTTTATTTCTTTCCTCCTGAATTGCTGTGTCTGCTGGCTATATATAGTTTTCCTTTTTTTTTTTGTTATTATTATTACATAACCAATGCATGTTAAGTTTCTGTGATCTGCTAAAAAATGCCTTTTTAGAGAAAAATTATTCATTTTTTGTGTGTCAAGGTAAGTCATCACATTAAACAAATAAATTACAAAACTTTACACTGAGTGTTGGGAATATATAATCTAATACATGGCTCTATGAGGTCAAAAGAAAGCAATATATGATGAGCTTTCTCTAAAAAAGAATTTGTTTATTAAAACAATATTACCATTATTTTATTCTCACCAATATAAAGAAGTTCAATTAAGCTCCCCAAATACCAGTATAATATATTACTCCTCAAGGTGTTTGGGATACATAGAAAATTAATATGAAAAATATTTCAAATTAAATTTATGATTTAAAGTTATGCAAACATATAATATTAGTATTTAAGTTAACAAAACAATATATTGGATTTTTATATAACTTTAAAAAATAAAAATAAAGAGCTTTCTTTGTAGATTCTCAATAGATTCTCAATAAAAATTTTTATTATATTTTTTAAAGATTTTATTTATTTTATTTTTAGAGTGAGGGGAAGGGAAGGAGAAAGAGAGGGAGAGAAACATCAATGTGTGGTTACCTCTCATGCGTCCCCTATTGGGGACCTGGCCCGGAACCCAGACCTGTGCCCTGACTGGCTGATAGAACTGGCGGCCCTTCTGTTCTCAGGTCGACCCTCAATCCACTGAGCTACACCAGCCAGAGTGATTCTCAATAAATGTTAAGAGAAAAAAAGTGTTTTTAATAGTGGCCCATAACTGCAGATATAAAACCAGAAAGTTTCCTGACCTTCAGTTTACATTTTATTCTCTAGATTTCTATTATATTTACAGACCACCCAATCTCACATAGCTTAAAAGAAGCTTTAGCTCCCTGATGGGGAGTATTGCACTGTTTTTGTTTGTTTGTTTTTGTTTGTTTTCACAAACCCAATCATGTACAGAAACTAGTGGATGTGTAGTGAATATATATTAATAAACTTATTCTTCTCATTTAGGTGTAGACATTTCTGAACTCCTAAGAGATTTTCTTTTGCCCAGCAAGTATTTTCTCATATTGTTATATCCAGAGATGAATGTAGTTTAAGGTAAATTAACAGTGCATGTGAAAAGAAAAAACACCAGGCAATTTAGAAGCAGAAGATAGTGTACACTACCATTGAGTTGAAAGAAATTCTAAAACATTTTCACCGAAATTCCCCACAACTATTAGAATCTCTAAGTTTCACATTGTTAGGCCACCGGAGGCAGGATTTTATCCTGGTAAAATGCAAATATCCCATTTGTTTTGATGTTCTATCTTTGGCATGTCTGTGTGTGTGATAGACATTATGAGGAGGGAGGCCAAAAAAAAATTTTCATAATGCACCTGTCCATTAGTGAATCCTCATGCCTAACAGAAACTTTCTGGCACCATCTGGTTATAATCTTATGCTCTGAAGCATGAGAATTGATGGACCTTTTAATTTTTATCTCAGCTAGTATAATTGCAGGTGCTATTCTTATTCAAAATGGGCCACATTTTGCCCAAGGCCAAAATCATACAGTTCCCATTGACTTTAATATGCAGACAGGCACAAGAAACTGACAGGAGAATTCAGCCTAATGCTTCTAATTGCTTTATGAATCTTAATAAGCCTGTTTAACTTAATAACGTTCAATTGTGAAAACTTGCAGAGGTTATTTATTCATTTACTATAAAAAGCATTTTCTTGAACCATTTCAGAAAGGGCTGTTTTTTCATTACAAAGCAGATTCTTTGCTTTGTGTGGCTAAGAAGCACAGTGTTGCGTTCAGTTCAGTCACAGGTTTTGTGCAAACAAAAGCAACCTGAAAAAAGACCGAAAATATTAGTACCAACATTCCCACAGACATGGAAAGTGCATACCCCTAAAGATGAAGGATTAAGGGAATTTATACAGTGTGTTTTCCACACAAAGACAAGTGCAATTTGTACAGAATGTAAAGAATCCTAGCTAATTACAATGGTTTCAGTTGGGTTTGTGCTAAATCCAATGCTTTACAGAACCATTGATGCTGAAGAAAAAAAAGATAGTCAAGCTATAAAACATACAGGGATGCTGACTACAAGGAACTAAGTGAGATAAAGACAACAATCCCAGTAGGAAAAAAACATCAGCATAAAGTAAGAATCGAGCAAACATTTGTAAGGGGAAATAAAGGAGGAATCAATTTTTAACATTAAATATAGTTTAAATCCGCATTTCTACATTTTAAATACTTGCATATGTCTGTAGATATGCCTTTTCTCAAACACACACACACACACACACACACACACAAACTGCCTCGTGCAAATATGAGGTTATGTTCCTATTACACATATTGAACACTGATTTTGAAGCCAAAAACATTGTAGGGTGATGACAACAAGGGTGAGTGGTTAAGGCGAGTTGATTTATCCTACCCTTATGGAGCAGCAAAAATCCATCGACAAGAGATGACAAGACCTTAAAGCATAGAAACAGGACAAAACACACACATGCACACAGACAGAACAAAAAATATATACATCAGGTCAACCTACTCTTCAAATTTTGGCAGACAGACTTACCAGGTTTAATGATTAAGAGTAATATCGTTCATCTTTTTATGAGCAATCAGGTCTTAATATACTGCAGCATAATTTTGAGGTAAAAGATTCATTAATTATCTTCTTTATAGTTTCCTTAGTGAGTGAAATACTGATGTTAAACACATTGTTGTTAACATGTTCAAATTTAACAAATCTTTTTTTTTTGTATTAAAGACCCACATATCTGATGGGAAATCTTTAATGGCTTCATGAAGGGGAGAAGGGAAGGAGGAAAGGTTTGGGCTCAAAAGCACTGCTTTGTTTCATTTTGTTTTATTTTGTTTGACATTTAGAAAAGTCCAGTTTATTTTTTAAATTTAAATTGTTTTATTGCTTATGCTATTAGAGTTGTCCCAATTTTTCATCCTTTAACCCCCTTTAGCCAGCCAGCCTCCCACTCCTACAGTCAATCCCCACACTCTTGTCCATGTCCATGGGTCATACATATATGTTCTTTGACTAATTCCATCACCATCTTTCAACTAGTCCTCACCTCCCCTCTCCCCTCTTACAGCTTTTTGAAAAACCATTGGGATGGTGATCTCCATTACATTCAAGAATCACAGAGAAAGAGATTCTACAGTATCTGATACAGGCACAAGTGTATATCGTTATAAGACTGTAAAGATTTGCACCCTTCAATTAGATTTCATTTCTCAAAGTCCACAAGTGGTCATTCTGTTGTAGTGGAAATAGGGTTCTTCCACGGAGTCACAAAAAAAGCATTTCAGGGTCTCATGCATAGAAGTACTTGACACATGGTGGGAAGGTTTACTGGTATGAAAACAAAGGACTGCCCCCAGGTGCCTGGTGTCTCATCCATGACCAGGTGACTCAGTTCCATCCCTTTGTGGTGAAAGTCCAGCCTCTGATGCTGCAAGCCTGCACTAGCACCTATCAGGTCCAGAAGAAACAGGATCCAGAAATCCAGGACTTTCATGTCTCATTCCCCCATCTGCTTATCTGCCATCACTGCTCCATGGTGCCCTGGCCACAACTGGCTTTTGGGTCCACACAGCTGCAACAGAGGGAAAACACACAAATGGCCTGGGACTTAGTTAAGCCTTGATTGCATTATCTTTGGTTCGGGAAGGGGTAAGCTTTCTTTCAAACTAACCGATCTGTTTCCTGGCTCTCTGTGGGTTTGTGCTTAGTCCTCCCACCGTCAATCCCTTTTCTGGATGTTCCAGAGATTCGTGTCTATTATCACATCTGATCCTTTTCACGGGCTAGACACCTTTCCTTATTGTTGCCATCTTGGCTCCTACTGAGCATGTCTCAGCAGAGGAATTTCGCATTTACTGGTTCTTCTTCCCCTGCCCTCCCCAGGTAGTCAGCAGGAATGGACCCATTGTTCCCTAGGGAGACTGGAAAGCAGCTGGCCCAGGGATTAAGTCCTTTTGGCAGAGGATGTGGGTGTCCCCTGTGGTGTCTCAGGCTGTAACTTCCAGACTTAATCAGGCTAAGGCTTAGCCAGTTTTGTTCCCTTCTGTTTCAGTTAATATCTAACTAGCTGCCCGTGCTAACAAATTTACTTTGCATATTTTAATATGCCAGAAAATATCCTGAAAAGTTTTGACTGGTCATATAGGGCTGTTATAGATACTGACTATAGATTGGGGGAGTAGCTGCAGTGTAAAATTACAGTTGATCAAGGAAATAGAGCCACTAGAGTACAATGAGTTATTAAAGGCAGATTTCAGGTTAATAATAAAACAGGAAGTTCCATTACACAAATAATAATAAATTAAACATCTAAAATCTTTGAATCAATATATTAGCACATTATATATATTAATTGTATCATAGATATCCACATGCACACAAACATGTGTGCTAGTTGATGCATAATTCGCTGATTTTATAGTTGAAGAAAATATTTCTTAACTGAGTTGTCCAAGGACATCATCTGTTATCTAAGATTTATTCTGGCAACATTATGCTAATGCCTGCAGCAATTTTTTGGAACTCGAGCAGGGCAAGCAAATTCATTTGGGTTGTCTATGCAATAATATATTAAATATGATTTGTACACAGGTTCTGGAGTCCTAAAACCAAGCAGATTGTCATTCCTAAAAGAACGCTTATTGGTGCTTAACATAAATTTAGTTGAAAAAAGACTGGTGCATACGAATTTAGTCAACAACAAAATCTTATTGAAATGACCAAATTATTATAAAAATCATGTAAAATTCAAATAGATCCTGGAAATTTAGGGAATGATAACTTCCACATACTATACCCACATACATACAGAGCATGTATGTATTTGAAATGTTGAAATTTATTAACCAACAGCAGAATTATATATTAAAATACACCCTCCATGTAGGAGGACAGTGAGGGGTATCAGTGGTGCGAATTCTGTGACCTTTGCATTTTATGCTAGTGGAAGTATAAAATCACTCAACCCTTATAAGAGAGAAATTGGAACAATAATGGAAGAAAAATCTATGTATGCTTATCATTTGATACAGCACTCACAATTTTGGAATCTACCATAGTCCAGCAAGTTAAATATTTATATTTTGTAGCGATAGAAAAGCTGATTCTAAAACTTAAATATCATTTCAAAAGACCTACAATTGTCAAAACAACTTTCAAAGAGAAAACAAAGTTGGATGAGTAACACTATCTGATTTCAGGACTTATTTTAAAGGTACACTAATCAAGATACTATGATATAGTTAAAATAGATTAACACTCAGAGTAAAAAGGCCTGAAAGTGGCCCAAGTGTATATAACCTATTGATTTCAACTTTAGTACAAAACAATTTAGTAAGGAAAAGATTGTCTTTTTAATAAAGCCCACAACTATCTGTAATAAAATTAACTTCAAACCATATTCTACACCATATACAAAAATTAACTGAAAATGGATCACAGAACTAAATGTAAAATTTTAAACTAGAAAAAATTACAAAAGAAATCAAGAAAAAAATGTTTGTGACATTAGGTTAAGTGAGATTTTAAATATAATGCCAAAAGCATGATCTCTGAGAACATACAAGTACTTATTTTTAAATCTACCTTATAGAAAATTTGAATCAGTACCTACAATAGAAACTTAGGAAAGGCTTCTCAGAGGCAATGACTTCTAATCTTGGCTTGGCATTAGAAGGTGAATGGTAACGGGATTCCATCGTTCACTTTTACTGTATGCGTGTGGGAGGGAGGGGGGATGTATTTGACTCTATGCCAATAGGATCTGTTGAGACAGGCACTTATTGAAATACTTTTACAACTTTTATTTGCCTCTACCTACTTATTAAAAAGGCAAGGCTAATTGCCACTTTATCTCCCAGGGTGCACTGTTATTTGCCATCTTCACAATAAACTATGATTTATCCAAAGATGTTATGAAATTGGTGTTAAGAAGATAATACTGCATTTGAAACTTAACTTTGATTATTGGTCATTGAAGCTGCCTCCTGTAATTACTTTTGGTTTTATTTTAAAAAATGGTCCCATCTCTCCTCCTCAATTGTCTTAGAATTAAAAATTTAGACAGCCTGTTTTCATCAACTGCTAGGCTAGTCATTGGCACTCCACTCCACTCCACTCCATTTTCCCCCCTCTACCTCCAGTAACTTATCTCAAATATTCCCCTGATATGTCTATCTTCTCTGTGAGACTTGGAACAGGTAGGACATTGTCTCTTAACATGACATCCTGGATACTTCGTTTTTCATAAATATCAGATGGAATCCTTGGAAGGGGATGTCATGGCATTATAACTCTTCTTGGAGGAAGGAGGAAATCTCACACTCAATCTACACCTTTTTCCATGAAAAGAAAGTACATTTTGGAAACTACTCTGCTCTATGAATATTCTAATTTGATCCTTATTGTATCTGTAAAAACAACAACAAACAGTGTTAAAATGTATACACAATAGTATTGTGATAAGATGCAAACAGAAAATGTATGTTGATTGTCTGTTATAGCCTCCGAGTACTCATTAAATGTGTTAATTCTTTCCTTCAATCATTTTTGAATCTGCAAACACTGAGGGTTCTTTTTGTTTGTTTATTTTTACTGTGCGTGTGGCACTTTGCTAGACGTGATGAGGAGAAGATCAATAATGCATAAGTCTAGCTTCAAGTAGCTTGTAGTTCACAGTGTCAAAGTTTTCACTCATACTGCCACAGAGAATATTTCTATTTACAATTCTACTTTGGTTTGAAATTAGGGCACTTTTTCTGCAATATTTTGACTCTCCTGTTTCAGATCTGCAGGATCAGCAACATCTACAGAAGGCCTTTATAAATTAGTTAGCAAAGTGAGGCAAACTCATTGTTGGAATACAGCACAATGTTCTTTGTGTAATAGTAGATTTGATTACTTAGAAGTAAATGGATGTAAATAGGGATGGGCTTAATTATGCTCAAGAGATTTCTACTTTGACACTATCTTTATCTCTCTTCAATGTAGATGACAAAAATTTATCTTCATATACTTTACATTATTATTGGTCTTACATTGGAAAACTTCCCAGAAAATCAAAAGAAGCATAGACTGGCAATTAATTGAAGCAGAACAATAGGAATGCACTCATTTTCATACTGCAATTATGTATCATTTAGTGGGAAGATAAGCCTGAACCTGTAATGATGATTTTCTGTTTTTTTATTGGGAAGATGCAATCTGTTTTGAATAAATATAATATTTAGCCATTGATAGTAGTTATGACATATTGAATGTGAGTTTCTTATTTCTAATAAAATATTTTTATATTTGTTATTTTTCTCCATTGGTTTCTCAAATAGTTTACGCAAACTAGAATAAATCACATTTTTTACCACCGTTCTATGGCCTTTTAAGTTCATCATGGAGGGTCTTGTGTCTTCCCTGCTCAGGAAAAGAACCCAAATCCTAAAAAAAAAAGAAAGAAAGAAAGAAATGGAAACAAGCGCTAAATATACCTTTTAACTTTAATTCAAAAGTGCATTCAAGGTGATATTAAGTCAAGGAGGAGAAGAAAAAGGATATAAAAGGGCAGAAGCTATCTCTGAGAAATTGTGGTGTCAAATGAGGTCCTCATGCAAATGTGGCCCAGTGTAGTCTTTGTTGAGAGTGGATGTTCTAACCTTGACTTGTATTTTGAAGTAGACTCAAATGATTTCTTCTGGAATTTTTTAACTAGGTAAGTGATCACAGGATATCAGCATTTACCAAGCTTATAGTTGGAGACATGAAGCCTAATGAATAAGCCTATATTAACACATTGATGGAGACTTGACATGTTAGAATTAACCAATAGAGATTTTAAAGCAACCATGGTTACAATGTTTAAAGAATTAAATTATAAGCTGAAATTTATTATAAAAAAAGAAAACTATAAAAGCAGCAGAGCTGATCTCAGAAAGAACAAAGAGATCTTCTGAAGTTTAAGCATTCAATAACCAAAACTGAAAACCTTTAAAGATCATATTTGGAAGTAGATTGGGATAGCCAACAGGACATAGAGTAGAAAGAACTTGTGGATCAGATGGCAGTTAGTGGCAGGAGAGGTTGGTGGGGGAGGGGTTGAGCAAAACGGCAAAAGGACTCATGGACATGGACGACAGTATGGTGATCACTGAGGGAAAGGGTATGTAAAGGGACTGAATGGTAATGGAAAAAATACAATAAAGATTACTGACTGTGGGAGTAAGGGTGATGGGCGGGACAGTAGAGAGCAATGGGGGGGAAACTGGGACAACCGTAATAGAAAAACAGTAAAATAAAAATAAATAAAAAATAAATTACTCAGAATGCAACATAGAAACAAAAGGAATTAACACTATAAAAAAAAAGAAATAAAAGACACAGGGCTTATAGAAGGAGAGTCCAGTATACTTTTTTAAATAAATGCATTGGAGGTGACACTGGTTAATGAGATTATATAGGTTTTGCGTGTACAATTTTATACTGCGTATGTTTGAAATGAGTTCTAGAAGTGAAAACAGAGAAAGAACATAGAACTAAGACAAATTTTGAAGAGATAACAACTGAGGACTTGTAAGTGTTAATAAATGATGCCAAGCTGGATTTAATACTTAAGGATTCCTTTTGAGAATGCTGTATAATCCAACCTTCACCCACTTAAAACATTTGTGCTCTTACAACACCCTATGGCTACTATTAACACAGTGTTTATTACTCTTTTTCATTATAACCTATTTACTTTCTTCTGCTTTGATTTCAAATTCAGCTATGGTAAGACACTGGTTTCTATATCTTAATTTTAAATGCCTAGATAAATTCAGTTCACCAAAGAAGTATTTATTTAATAATTGCTTTTTGAACTAAATAATTTCTTCCTGGGGCCTAGAGCTCTTATTCAGTGCAATGGGAGGGTATCCAATTCGATTGTATTGGCTTTTTTGAGCAATCTCATCTTTATCTGAGGTGTTGTCTCTGGTAGTGTTGGTTTTCTCTCCAGGTTCTTTTCTTCACATTTTATTCAAAATTATTTATTGAATGCCTACTATGTAATGCATTGTTCTGTATATTGGAATAATATTTATGACCAAAGGGCAAATTTAATTCTTATGTATAATTAAGGATTTAATGATGTATGGCAGGTGATAAAATTGTACATTGACTGTGGGATTGGGGGCATCACGGGGTAGGTATGAGCAATGGGAACAAAGGCGGGACAACTGTAATTGAACAACAATAACAAAACAAAATAAAATAAAATAGTATATAAGTAAACAAATTAAGATAACTTCAGAGAATAATGAGCTCTATGAAGGAAATAAGCTGAGTATGCGATATTTAAAGCATGGGTACCCTAAAAGGGAAATCCATGTGATAAGCATAAAATATATGTTGTAGAGATAGAGGAAGAACAGAGGGTTTTTCTTGTATTGCTTCTAATTGCAAAAGGCTATTATAAAAGGCCACAAAAGGGTGTGTCTCTGATGTAGGCATTCTCTGCAGGGATTTTTTAATAGGTCAATATGTATAGTTAAATGGATTATAAATATGGAAATATCAAAATATACATTAATTCATAAAAATTGTACTGAATATATTACTTACCCTATGTTAAATAAGTCCTTAAAATCTATTGAGAATTTTATAATCTAGTTTAAGGAAATAAGATTTTTAAAAGAGAAGTTTGTTATCAATCTAAATTAGTAAAGATATAAACCCAGTACTCAGTTGTATGTGAGTTGACTTATTATGTGTCTTAGTCTTTGTTGCCGTTTTACTTTTATTGATGAATGAAATTCTCTTTTAATCTCAGTTTGTCATACTTCAAAGGAATAATAGAGACTTGCAATCACCATGATAAGAAGGCAATATCGCTATGCCACCTTTCAGTGAAGTTACTTTGAATACTAGGCTTCACTTTTTGAAAGGTATAATAAGGTTAAAATAATGACTTATTTCCTATAATTTTTGCTTTATCAGACAAGAAGACAGGCAAGTCACAAATGCTTCAGAAATGTTTGTTCATTCAATTCTAGAGTTCCAGTGCCTTTGTTTTTGCTGTTTTCACTTATTGGTGATGGGAAGAAAGGATTTGTTCAGTTCTAACACATTTCTAATAGTAGTTGACAGCTCTCATAAACAAGGTGACTTAAAAAAATGGTTGAAATAAGGGATATTTATAAATTTGTATAAATTGCAACTTTAAATTTATCTTTGATTTAACCACTAACGTTCTCCGTGTCTTCTATTATTCAGTAAATGAGATTGGTGCATTTGAATAGGATTTTGGTAATTATGGTAAGCAAATTAGGTTGTCTTTGATACAGAAAATTGTAGGAAGTCACAATGTACTGTTAAAAATATTTTTCATGTTGAAAGAAAAAATTAGATGACATCTTAGGTACATTGTTTTCCATAATTGTGTTTAATATTAAAATGGTAGAAAAAGAGTTATCTGTAATTATTAGTTTCTTATACACTGCAGCTCAATTCAGTTTGAATAGAGGACACTTATTTGAAAAGCAAATGTCATAAGACTGAAACCAAACCATTTGCATATCTAGTGTATAAAATTTGCAGTACTGTTTCAATGACGGAACACGAGCAAAGTATTGCTAGGAATGCCATTTATACAGACTTTAAAGTACCTTCGGTAGAATTTATCTCATAAGAAACAGGAGGTAACTTGAATAAAAGAAAAAATAAGTGAAGATGAGAAAATGATATTATTAAGGAAGAAAAGGCAGAGGATAAAATAAATGCATGTAAATTCATGCTGTTTCTTTTTCTCTAATTGCTGCAGGAGTAATGATTGATAGAGGGTTGGGAGACTTAAGAGCTTCTAGACTTTCAAAAATATAACTAATTCCTTTTAGAGGTGGTATAAATCGGTATATCCACAGTCATTGTAAAATTCTGAGGAGTTTAAATTGGACACTTCTCCTTGGAAAATTTGCTGACTCTAGGTTTAGGGGAGGAAATATACAAAATGAGTCTCAAGTTTCTTATAGTGCCAAAAAGTAAAGAAATACTCCAAAAATAAATGATGAACCATATCAAAAGGATACAGAACACAGAAAGAACTCCCTATGATCAAAGCTGAATAGTAGACAAAAAGAAACAGAACAAAAAACATGATATTGGATCATAGCCCAAAATATAAAATAAATACCCACAGTCCATTGTTAACAAAAATAAATGATGGAATGAATTAATAAATAAAGAAGGATGGACAGATTCTTTTTATGCAAAAGAATTCCCAATAAATCATGTAGATACTCTGCTCTCAACCCTGGTACTTAACTCACTCTGTAAGTGTGGGTTACACATAGCAGCTCGCTCCCAAAGTGTATGTGACAGAAAGGGAATGCAAGAGGAACTTTATGTTGTAAGACTTAGAAACATTATTTCAGGAAGGTCACCAAAGTCAACATTAACAATAATGTTATACTAATAGCAGTTACCCTTAAAATAATCTGATGAAAATGGAACTTTACCTTCGTGGTTTTCCTTCCGAAACCTGTAACACCTGCCTAATCAAGACAAAAACATCAGACCGATTCTACTAGACGAAAGCCTACAAAATATCTGACCAATATTCTTCAAAACTGTCAATGTTATCGAAAACAAGACACGTAAGAGAAACTCACATCCCAGAGGGTCTTAAGGAATGCGAACAAATAAATGCAACATTACTATTTTAGAGTTGGACCCTGGAACAAGAAAAGGGCATTCTATGAAATGTAAGGAAATCTATATAAAGTACAGTTAATAATAAGGTATCAAAATGGGTTTATTAATTATTACAAATCAATTAATAATTTCTAGAATAAAGTCCTAGAATAAAGTAGAATGTTACTAATGGGGAGAATCTAGATGTGAGGTTCATAAGAACTCAAAACGGTATCATTTTTGCAACTTTTGTGTGGCTCTAAAACTATTCTAAAATTAAATGTTTAGTTAAATACATATGTGTATAAAAACTTGGCCTCTTGGAAATTTCCAATATTTTATTCTTAGAGAAAAGAATTACATTATCTCTCCCACTACAAAAAAACTTCTCAAAATGTTCAGAATACCCTCAGGCTTTTAAAAAATATTCTTTATTCTGCACTAGAGACAACATCCAAAATCAGGTAAAGTATATTTTCCTTAGACGATTTAAAGGATGATTTTTTTTTTCCTGGCTGGTGTGGCTCAGTGGATTGAGTGCCAGCCTGCGAACCAAAGTGTCGCCGGTTTGATTCCCAGTCAGGGCACATGCCTGGGTTGCAGGCCAGGTCCCCAGTTAGGGGCACAGGAGAGGCCACCACACATTGATATTTCTCTCCTCCTCTCCCTCCCTTCTCCCTTCTCTAACAATCAATAAATAAAATCTTTTAAAAAGGAATGAATTTTTTATTGGAAAGGCCTTAGGCACCAACTGAGAATAAACAGTTAGTTTACTATATACTTAGAAATCTTCTAACTAGTGGAGGAGGTATTTTAGAAGTGCTCTTTAGTCAAAACATACATAATATACATAAAGTGGTAAGACTAACATAAGTAGAGAACAGATAAGTGTCTTAAAGAACACAAAACACCAATGGATCAGTAGCAAGACGGTAGGGTTCATATGTTTGCTTAAAGATTACCGTATAGAGAAACATGAGGAGCAGGGTGGGATTTTCATGAAAAGTATTATCATAAAAAATAGTAAGATTACCTAACTTGATCCATTAAATTTGGGTAGATTTTAATCAAATGAAATGATTTAAAAAAGAAATAAATAAAAACAAACAAAAATAGAAATCTTTCCCATTTCCAGATAGGAAGAATTGCATGAGTAAAGGGCATAAATAGGAATAAACAAAAGAGGGGGCGTGGGTATGTTAGAGTATGCATGTGGGCAAGGTCAGGTCTCAAGTAATGGTGGGTGCATTGCGGAAGGTAGTTTGGAACTAGATTACAGAAGATCTTTGCTGCCACAAGGAAAACTAGAGAAAACAAATGGAGAAATCTGCATTACTTTGGAATCAACCATAATCAGCTTTACCCTGAAATTTTTGTAACCATTTTTTAGCGTTATAATGTATGACCATAGCTAGGTACATAAATAAAATAGACTTTGCTGCCATTTCACATATGTATTTATAGGAAAACGGATCCAACATTATATAGTACAATATTTACGAGCAATGAAGAAACCAATTAATATATGACATAGCTAGATCTAGAATTAAAACCTCTTATTTGAAGGCTTGTTTATAAATCTTTTAAAATTATCTCCATATTTCAAACCATTTAACATTATTCTCTAACATCAATAGACAGTGCTCTTGATTCTTCTAAATCTGAAAGATACTGTATTTCTTTAGGATTTCCTGGGTAAATAGATTATAGAAGTGCAGGTTATTAGCCTCATCATAAGTGACTTTCAACCAGTTCGTCCCCATAAAACACAGTATATTAACAAAGGTGTTAGTCCTTAAAATTTCCATCTTAATTGATGTATTTACTGGCAATAATTAGAGAGCAATAATTTCCAATGGGAAGTCTTTCAGTTGAGAGAGAGAGAGAAAGATTGATTCTGTATTTTTTCCATAAATGAGAGAGATAATTAGAACTTCAGAGCTCAGTTATCCTGTTCATCCTCTCCTATGCCAACATTTACCAAAAGTCCAGGTTTAAATAAATTCTACTTCGGAGGAAGTTAGTAGGTACAGGGGTACAGAACTGGGCTGTTTCTATTGAGCTGTGCCTAAGATCACTTAAGTGCTTTTGAACAAGGTTATCTTCTCCCTGCTTCAGTTTCTGAGTTTATAGAAAGTAAAATCAGGTTCTCTTGCATGTGAAATTATGGGAATTTAAAAAAATACTGAATTGTTTTATTGTCTTTCTGTCTATACTTTGTCATACAGAATTTATTTTTGTCTTTGCTTCCTTACTCTTCTAAATGATTTTCTAGTTTTTCTGACTTCCAAGCCCCACAGTAATTTCTGCAGGGAGTTGTTTAAAGGTCTAAATATAACCAGCAGGGTGCGGGCTATCAATGACATGGTGCCAGTGTGAGAAAGCTGTGACTCTGGCCTTCAGTAACCTCTTCACTTACCTGGAACACCTGATAACCAGTTGGAACTTATTTTTTCAGACCAAGTTACTCTAACCGATGGCTTCTTCTGAATAATGCTTGAGCTTTTTCTCTTCATAATTGGGACATGTTAATATAACCTACAACACCTTGTTGTCAGCAGCTAGTATAAGGTAACTGTTTAGAAAGTCTGAAAAACAAACTAATCAAGCCTGCTTGACCTTTTTAAACAAAACGTTGTTAACAATGATCAAAGAAAGTGAAGTGCCTCTGTGAGATGTTGAGGTGATAGCATTGGATTCCTCCTTAAATTAATTATATTTGGCTAGTTATATAGGACAGAACACTGATGATCTAGTAATTTTTAAAAGAGTAAGAAATCACTTCTATCAATAGAAATATTTAATTAGTGAAAAAAAATTTTAAAAAGGGAGTTCCAATTGAGGGTAGGAAGTAGAGATGGGTGGGGCAGGGGAGAGTGGTGAGGGGAAAATGGAGACAACTGTGCTTGAACAACAATTAAAAAAAGAAAAAGTCAATGGACATGTTGATTACCACTTTAGATGCTAATGGGACTATGTGTAAATATTGAGATAAAGCTGAAAATATTATTAAAATTAAGCTGGAGAAAAATTTATATAAAAAATAAAAGAGAAGCAGAAGATAGAAGAATATAACACCATATAATAAAAAATCCAGGATAAGAGAACAAATGTAATGAGGATTTTTTTTTCCCGCAGTGATTATGGATGAGAAACAGTGTTAAAGAAAGACAAAAGCTCTAAAAGGATGAAAATCAGATTGGTCACAGATGTCTCATCAGTAATAAAATCCATAATGATATAGAATATCCTGAAAAAGCTGAAAAAATAACTCTCAATTTAGAATTCTACATCCAGCTGCATGGTCATTAAAATGTAAAACTCATAGGAAGAATTGTTTTTAAGTGAACATTGTAAATATTAATCAAATATAACATGCAAATATTGTCAATAAAAAGATGATGCAAGAATCAAGAAGAAATTAATATTTGGGAGAAAAAATGGGATGTAACAAATTCTGGTAATCAGAAATGCTGGGATAATGTTTACTTTAACTATCTTACAATTTCATATGTCAATTATAACTTGATAGGTTTGAAAAAATTAAAACCAGAAGGATAACAATAACGACAAAAACACTGGCAAATTTTCAGTAATGCAAATGATTCTTGACTAAAATTACTAAGTTTTAAATTTAAAAGAAAAAGAAAATTAAACATTACAGCATAGTAATAATAGTTGACATATATAACACATATAACACTTAAATTGTTTTAAGTTGATTTACATGCACTCGTGCACTTAATCCTCATCATGGCTCATTGAACAGAAAAACTGATAGTTTTTCTACAGTTTGTGCATGAGGAAAATACGGCATGGAAGTTTTGTATTTTCCTACGGTCATATGTAAATGAAGTGAGACCCGGCCGCTGGTGGTCTGAATTCAGAGGTCGCACTTAACTGCTGGATCCTACTGCCTCCCCAAGAGCTGAGTTCTCACATTATTAGACTGTTTGGGGAAAAAATGGAGATTTTGATTAAAATGTACATCTAAAAATATATGTGTAGCTAATGTAATAGAAAATGAGTATATAAATTAAAATTAAAAAGAGTAAAAATATAAAAATGATCAAATCACTAGTACTTAGGAAAATGAGAAATGGTTCATTAAATTATAATATACAATGATATATATATATCAGAAAGGAAACAGTAGTAGAAACAGTTGAATAACAGTAATTCATTTATTTAATGTTTTTATTGAGAGCATGTGTGTCAGGATTTTTTTTTACTCTGGGAAATAAATTGGTGAACAAAAAAGGAAAAAACTGCTTGCCCACAGAGCATATCTTTTAGCAATTACAATAAATATTAATCTTTTTCACTATTCAGGTAAAATGTTTTTCACAAATGTGCTAAGAACCAAAAATCTGCTTCATGATGTTTACATGAAACACACAACCGAGGAAAACCCACGATGGTTAAAGATTAAGAAATGGGAAGTGTGCACAGAGGGAATGTTAATTAAAAGTAAGAGTATGCAAGAGCATTAAAATCAGACAAAATGTGCTAAAGGTCAAAAAGCCTTATTTGAAATATCAAAATTCATTTCGCAATGTTATAATGAACAAATTGTCAGAAGCAAGATAAAATAATGAAAATTATAGCAACTAATATATGGAAATAAGTATGCAGAAATATTTTAAAATGATGAATATATAAAAAAGCTTGAGATTTTATCAGATTTTATCAGACCTTTCTCAAAAAGTGATAGGCATGAAGAAGAAAAAGAGAGGGGTAAAAAGGGAAGGAGGAAGAGAGAGACAGAGGAAGGAGCGGAAGGAGTCCGTAAATAGAGTACATTTGAATATAATTAACAAGCCTGATACAATGCCTACGCATTATATATAGCTGCTTAAATAAATCAGAGGGACAAAAATAACATCAGTTATTATTATTTTTATCTCATTTTTATTACTTTTCATTATTCTGGGGATTTACTTGTGCCTCTAATGTGGCTGTGCTCAATCGATGACCAGGGTCAGAATCATAGGTATCTTCCTTTCTCATGGGTCTGGTGGTTGAGGCAGGCTGTGGATGTCAAACAGAACATCTGTGTATGGTTTCTCTTGGTCCTCCTTACAGAATGGAGACTGAATTACATGAACGGGGTTCTCAAGAGAACAAGCCAGAGGGAAGATACATTTCTTTTTTATTACCTTACCTCAGAAGTCATACAGCCACAGTCTGCTACTTTCAATTCATTAAACTCAAGTCATTAAATCAGCCCATATTCAGAAAAGTAAAATTAAAAGTAGACTCTTGATGAGAAAAATGTTGCAGGATTTCAGGATATATTTAAAACCACCACACATAAACAACTACAACCAAAAATAAATGAAAATGTTTAGTTTCAAAGAATCCATAGGCTTTTCTAAAAATGTACCACACAGTATATCATTCTCAATAGCTGGGAATTAGTGATAACTGACCTCTTACAAATAAAAGGTGATATCACCAAGGGAAAGATAGCCTAAGTAAATCTTACTGTTAGAAATAAATGTAAAATATAATTCTAAATATCTTTAGATGAAAATAGAAATCATGATAAAATGACAAAATATTTTGTGAATAAGAATACTACAAATAAATATTGTGTTTTTATTATGTATGTATAAGGGATATCCAACAAACCAATTCATCAACACATAAACTATGCTAGAATAACTGCCGAAAGAAGTTTTTCAGACCAGGGAAATAATAAACTATGGGAACTCACATCTATACAAAGCATTGGAGACCACTGGTAATAAACAGAAAATATATGGGTGTATATTAAAGACATTATTTTTCTTATTTTAATATACTTAAATGACAATTGTATGTTTAAAGCAAAAATACGAGCAACTATATTTTGGGTTTATAAAAAATAGAGGTAAAATATACCAAAAAAAAGCACAAAGAAAGGAGAAGTGTAAAATTGAAAACTATATTTTTTGTGAAGTTCTTATAGAACATGAAATATTATACTATTGTTTCAAGCAAGACCATACTAGTTTGAGTATATATTTTAATGTTGGAGCAGATAAGTTAAATGGATCTTGATTTTTCTTTTAATTGGAAGGTACCCCACGGAGAGAGAAAGAAGGCAGTATTTCATTTTAATCTTGTTAACTTGGTTTTTAAGTAAATAAAGTTGATATTGATGAGAGAATCTTATAGAGAGACTGCCTACAGCAGCATGTCACTTGCTACAAAAGTAGTGTAAATTAACCCAGGATCAGTGGATTTTGTAAAACACGAGGTGTGTTAAGATGGTAGGTTTCATGTCAAATTTTCTTCCACAGTAAAAGTATAAAGTTTATTTTTAAAAAGGAAGACTCAGACAGACTAGGTAAAATATCAAAACCCACAGATATGCCATTTCTAAGAAATGTACATTTAATATTTAAAAAGTAGGTTAAAAGTACTTAAAACATGCCAAGTAATCTTCAATTATAAGAAAGCTTGAGTAGTTATATTAATGTCAGCCACAGCGCATTTTGAGATAAGGAATATTATTAGAGAAAAACTTATATTTTCTAATAAGGAATGTCAGTTCATTAAGAAATAAAACAATCCATCCTGACCTGTATGGCTCCATGGGTTCGGCGTCATCCCACAAAGTGAAATGTTGATGGTGTGATCCCCTAGTCAGGGCATATGCCTGGGTTGCATGTTCGGTCCCCAGTCTTGGCATGCATCAATGTTTCTCTCACATCAGTGTTTCTCTCCCTCCCTTTCTCCCTCCCTTCCCCTCTCTCTAAAATTAAATAAGTAAATGAAATATTTAATAAAAGACATAAAACAACCCTATTGGGCCTTTATGACCTTATCTATAATCCTATTTTTTATTTCTAATGAAAATTTAATAGATGTTTGGACAGAGTATGTTTGCACTCTTTGTTGTTAAATCTGAAAATTCAGATATACATCCTTTGTCTATTCTTTGTGCTTACTGCTGTTTAGCACTACGTTACAATGGTATGTGTTTTTCATGGTTTGGAGAAGGAAACAATTCTACGTGAAAGTAAGAAAAAAATAACACAGGTTGTTGGAGATAAAGAATATGCCAATCCTGTATTGTTTTAATAGAATGTTGTCCCAGATGAATTGTCCTGGACCTTGATCTATAACAATAACTTGGCTACAAAACTGACTGAGGCCATCTTTATGGTCCAGGCTGGTGTTTGTTTTTGAACTTCTGAATGAATTCAAATAAGAACATTTAAGGTAAATTAATGAATAAACAGTACAAATGAGGCTACTAATAAAGTCAGTACAGGAAAGATAGGCAGGAAATAAATGTCAGATTTATAACAAGGGCTAAAGAAGTGACCTGGATGAGTAAGTTTCAATAGTATTATTTGACTGTCTTTAATTCTAGGTAAAAGGGGAGAAAACAAGGGAGAAAAAGGGGGAGGGAAAGGGACACAGACACAGAAACAGAGACAAAGTGACAATGACAGAGACCAACTAGAGTGATAACCTTGTATGAATGGAAACTAATGAATGCAATTTGTACTTGCTTGAAATGAAAAAGTAATGAAGCAAATGTGCTTGACTTTAAAGTACCTGGGTTATCAAAGTGAAAATGAAAATAAAAGTTTTAGGTTTCAAAGCATTGTAGAAGTCAATGATATCCTTCTTTTGCACTACCCATGTGTGGGCAGCTTCAAAGTCTCCTTCCCACATCATCTAACTTTTCTAGAATCAATGTGTCTATAAAATATATAAATATTTACACTGAAAATGTTACAGGCTTACCAAAATCAACAATAGATTACAATACAATGTTTAAGAAGTTTTCATGTTTTATTGAAAGCATCATACCTCTAGGTTTCCTATTTATGTTAGGTTAAACTTTTTAATGTAATATTTATATATAATACTTTCTGAGTACTACACTGGGCTTGCCCTGTTTTTTGCTTCTAAGCATCAACATGAAATGCTGCATTAAGATTGAACGTAGTATAGGCTATGTTAAAAGATAAGACTATCTTTGGTTTTCCTCTGTATTAATTCACCTCTCATAAATTAATTTTGTTTTTCTCCTGTGTTTTTCTATGTTTCTGGCTTTCGCTCTCAAGTAAGAATAACAGTTGGAAATAAAACACCTGTGTGTATGTGTGTGCATGAGAAGGAGAAAGAGAGAGATTGAGGTGCTAGAGACTGAGAATGTAGTAGCTTCCCTTTGCTGGTGGCATAAGTCACATAGAAAATGAGAACCATATTTCTCCGTAAAGATATATGTTTTGTACATATATTTACACATTTGTGGGGAATTATACTTCTTTGCAAATTTTCTGTTATGTTAAATTATATCAAGTTTACCACTGAGCTCCGTGAGGTGACAGAAACTATATTCAGTCTCAAAGATCAACATCTTTCATTTTGCCATATATTTAAAAACACTTTCTTCATTATCTTCTCCTTGGCTGAGTAAAATCAGAGGAGACAGATTGCAGCCTGTTGAATTCTTAGCAAGTGAATTCATTTGAGAAAAGAAATCTAAACAAGGTAGTGACCCCATTATATCAATCAGCTCTGTATTTGGAAGCTAGAGTAGAAATGTCAGGTATTTTCTTAAACTTCTTATTGGAAAATGAATCAGGTCCTTGAAGTCGCTGTTAGGCATCTTTAGTCGCAACTGCAATTCTATAACTGCTCTTTCAGTCGTCGGTGGAGTTAGGCTCAGCAAGAGGCAGTCCAGCCCTCTAGAACTGTACTTGCACATCCTGGGACTCACTTATGTAAGTTCCCTGCGCCTCCTGCTCCTCAGCTGCTGGGCTTGAAATAGGGCCTGTGTGGAGGAGCAGGCAGGGGCTTTTCCTAAAGCATTTATGGGCTGGTTGGAGAACTGTCACTCCAGGAGACACCCTACAGAGTGAAATCAGATGACTGGTTCTTGGAAGACTCCGGAAGAGTCTCCAGTAAGACAGTCGCTGTACTGTCTGTGTTACTTCTCCAAAGTTTTAATGATTCACGTTCTCTCAAATAAAACTTTTGGTAAAAAAAAAAAACAACAAAAAAAACTGACTAATGACCATTAAAGGAATTGTAAGAGTGCTGGTTTTTATTTTTTAATTTCACCAAGGTCCACTGATCAAGGTCTATAAGAAGTACCCAGAGATGGAAAGGAAAATGCATTTAGTCTGTGCTTCTCATAAAATTAAATTTTGGTGCAGATCAAAGGGTATGTGTCCTTCCAGGCTGCCATTTAAGTGTCTTCCCTAAAAAAATAAATGTAAGGGGAAATAAATGCTCATTCAGTCCTTGAGTTGTTGACAAATAAGAAAAGTAACTGTAGAGGGAATCAAGGCTGATACCAAAGATGAAACGCTAATTGCCCTGACTTATGATGTAAATGCTTCTCTCTCACCTCTGTAAAACCTTTTCGTGCCAAATCTATACCACTCCTCCCAAGACCCTTCCCCCACTTGGCCCAGCATAAAAGGAATGCGGGGCTATTGTTCTGGGCTCAGAATTTGGAGTTTGTCTCCTCTGGGCCCGTGCACGTAAATAAAGATCATGCTCCTAACCCCTCGGTGTCTGGTTGTTTCATTTTTCCGTAACATAACAAGTCCTGACTGGTGTGGCTCAGTGGGTTGATCCTTATAGACATAGTTTTCTTTCCAGAAATGGGCTTCTCTTTCCCTTCTCTGGTCCCAAAATGATACATTTCACCATACAATTCTAAGAATTGTTTAGATCACTTATCATACTATATAATTGCCGTCCCTGCTAAATATAGCTGATCTGAAATTGCTACTCCACTTTGTACAGCTGACCAATGAAGAAAACCAACTTTTGCCTCAGGAAGAACACAGGTGACCAGAAGTGGCTGCATGTATAGCCCATGGACACATGGTTGAATTAAATCCTTGCACAGCTTTCTCTAAGAGAATCGACTTAAATCAGAGTCTTTGCAACAATTTGGCAGCCTCCTAATACTGGGAATAATACCATGCTGTCCTGTGGTTGTGAACAGCTTACCAAACCATCCTCCCAAGGCGACCACATAGGCATGAAGCCGATGTGCTTACAGTCATGGAGTAGGAGGTTGTGGAGTACTCTGATATGGAGAAGCAAAGACAGCATCCCGTGGTTGCAGATCTAGCCTCAGATTACCTAGCTCAAATGGCACCACTGTTTTTGGCTGGTCCCAGCCATTCGAAAAGCATATAAAACATTTTGAGAAAGGTGCTTCTGGAGGCCAGGCTTTACGTCTTGTTATGCAAAGGATATCTCTGCCAACCAGGAAAGCTCAAACACCAGGATGGTACATAGAACATTTCATAAAAAGCACTCCACAGGGTGGACCACCCTAAGGTGTGGCACCCAGGGCAGGAGTCAGCATGCTGAGGTCTAGGTGGTATAGTTGCCACCATGGTGGAAACAACATGGATTCCGTGTTATTTCATATATTTTCTGCACATCCATTGTATTGCATCCATTATCTATAAGTCAATAAATATATGTGCACAGTTGCGTAAAGACATATGTATATATAATAAATATTTATACATATCTATAAGTTGACATAGACATATGATATATCACATAGACACATACATACTTATAAAAATATTTAATTCACCTACCAGGGTAGAAATAATTTAAAATAGTACAGTGTTGATTCTTGATAATTTTAAAGTGAAATAGCATAACATTGAGGGATATTCACCAGACCACATTTGTTTTAGGAAAATAAAAAATATCTTTGGATTGCCAAGCAGTTAATGCATCACATTTTAATTAGCAAGGATTGTTCTCTGTGGTATTGGGATGCAGAATTCAGTACTTAGTGAACCATTAACTTCTTCACTGGTAATTATCACATAGGTAGGTGGATATGCAAAAAATGCAAAATATTTTATTTGTTGTTTTTAATCTCATAATAATTAGCTACTATGTTACAGAGATCAAAATACATCATTGTTTATTTTTACTCTTGGTTGTTATTAAAAAATGTAATTTCTTTCTAATTTGAATCTATACTTATTTTTTAAATCTGTATTTTGTGTGCTTGTGCCATTAAATTTATGTCATGTTAGGGTCAATCAAAAATGGTATACTGTCTACCTGTTTTTGACAGAGATGGCATGAAATAAAATACTGATACTACTTTTACATAAGCCTACAAAATGTTGTAAATTTAACCCTTAGATGTTCAGACTTAGTGAAATGGATAAAGAGAAAAGGTCATTACCTACAGGTCTATCCTTTTAAGTATATCATCAAACACTCCCCTCATGAGGTGACATTATGCCCGAAATCCCTCTTTCTCTTCTTTCATAATTGAAATTTAGTCATAATATTTAGCCTCCATTTTGAGAATTAAAGACAAAAACTACAACCCCCTCAAAAAATATCAATATTGTCCTAGAACAGCTTATTAAAAACACACAGGTTTTTCCAAAAGCAAACAGCTCCATACTCAATCCACACATGTTCATTAATTTTTCTTTCCTTTTTTCTTTTGTAACTATTTTTGCCTTATATCTTCATTTCCTAAACTGATACACTGTATCTTATGAGAAAATAAAAAATATCTTACTATTTACACATGAATTTACTAATCAAATATTTAACCATACACTGCATTGAGTTAAAAGCTCCCTCTTTCTCCTGTAACTTATAACTTTACCTTCATTTTTTGTCAGTTTTGGGAGTTTATTAATAAGTTTTAGAAATATACTGTCAATGGTAAGTCAACAGAGTGCAGTGGTGTGGCTATTGTGTGAAAATACTTAAGAAACTATCAATATATTCTTTAAAACCTAGTATTGTGAAAATATTACATATGTCAGCGTCAAGCTCACCAGTATATCTTAGTGTATTAAAATCCATGCTGCTTTGTTAGAGTTCAGGTTTAGTTTCCTAAAACTCTGTTTACTTATACTTGTATAAAGGTTTCAATGATTCCCTGTTAACCATGTGACAAAGAAAAAGCTCAGGCGGAGATTTAAAGACCTGATGCCATCAGCTGTCATGTTTTGCATCCTCACCTGCTCCTGATCGTCAGTGTGGCTTGTTTGCTCTATCTGTTGTATATGCGTATTTCTCTCTTTCGTGAGTTTTTTTTTTTTTCCCCTGCTTTCTCTTGAGTATGTAGCTTTAACTTCCCCCTTACACTTTGCTGTTTTTTTCCTATAAGGATCTTGTCAATTCTGATATTTGAGGAGCTTTTATTTTACATTCACTGACTTGGAAGGGCCATTGCACTATTCTAATCTGCCCTGCTATCCATATGTACTGTTTATTCATCTGTTAAGTTTTCTTCATATATAAGAATATTAATTTTGTAATTAGATTGTATCCTTCTTGAGAGGAGACCATGACTGATATATTACATTGCATGCTGTGCCTTATTATATTTTACATAGACATCTATTTTTTATTTATTCATAGTGCTTAAAAATACTAAGAATGCAGTAGAATGTAAATTAATGTTATTGACTGATTGCCTATCATCTGAATGAAATACTTTGACATTCTGCACATATAAAAGTCATAACTCCACTTTCCTGCAATTTTCAGAACAGAAAACTTTGTTGAAGAAAATAGACAATGGTGTCAAGAAACATGAAGAATCTAAAATTTTATGATACTTATAAACTGTCAAGTCAGCCTGCCAGAGTTACATGAGCACTGGTGGAAAACACAGAACTTTAATACAGAAAACCAGCAAGATAAGAATTGTGACTGCGTTTATTCTCCTTGCCCCAAATCAGATAAGAACATACAAAGAAGGCCGACCGATTCCCACACATGGAAAGGGTGTGTGACAGAAGAATTTTGAGTTAAGGGAGTCTATATTTTTTATAATGAGCAATGAGCTTTCCCAGGTCTTTATTTCAGAAGGATCCATTTTCTCCCTCTTCTAAGGCAGTTTACTACAGAAACATTCTTAATAATAGAGTCCTGAAAAAGGTGGTCATTGTTCCAGCTTGTAAGATGTTCAGAAATATGAGAGTCTCCTAAAATAGGGCTAGAAATAGGGCCAAACAAGAAAAGGAGACTGAATTCGACATAGGTTGTTCATGAAAATGACAGTTAAAAAGTTACTCATAGACATGTCTTTCTTTCAACTTTCTTATTGTAAAAATGAAATATCCAGATTCTACCTCAGCATGAGTAGAGACCTGACCATATCTCCACACAATCACCACCATCTTTTTTCTCCTCTCAAACTCATAGTAGTGATAAGTCAACCAATTTTTTTTCTTGTAATTCTTTTCTACTTTACCCTTCCATCTTATTGAAGTGCTAGGGGTGATGCACCTGTATAAGATGAAAAATGGCTCTTTCACTCACTTATTACCCTTTCTTCTGTCGTGTAGCAACAGCTACAATTATATAGACTGTCAAGCCCTAGGACAAATAATTCTAGACTTGAGTCTTCCAGCATAGTAGTCTTAGTCACATGTAGCTACTGATATTTGAAATGTGTCTGTCGCTATGTGTTATTTGAAATACACCCAAAATTTAAAAGATTTACTATAAAAATGTAAAATGTGTCATTAATAAATTTTACGTTAATTTGTACTGAAATTATATTATTTGGAATATATTGGGTTAAATAAAATATATTATCAAAATTAACCATATTCCTTTTTACTTTTTAATGATGTATTACAAAATTTAAAATTAAACATATGGCTTCCATGTGTGCCTTATTTATATTTTATTTTTACAGCACTTATCTGGAGCTATTCTATTAAGATGTTTGGTCTAATTTACTCCCTCTCTGACTACATGCATATTGGCATTAGATTTCTTTGGGCCACAATTTTTATGCAAAATTGACTTAGAGAAAAAATGCATGTTTTATGTGTCCATTTATCCCTTCTGCCAACCCATCCCATGTTTGGGGCTTATACCAGCTAACAATTAAACAGTGATTAGCTTAAATTTTTATACACTTTCCACAAAGCTCTTTCACATATCTGTTGTTAAGAAGAGGTTGTCATTTGAGGCAAGCATTCATTGGCTTCCCAATAATTATAATATCCTAATATTGATGTTAGAAGCACTACAACAGACAGGAATATAGAGCTTTAGCATTTATCCACATTACAAGGAACCCTTGGTTATCACCAAAATGGCTCAGTTGATTCCGGATTCTGTTAAGTGAATTAATTACTGGAAATTAAATTCTAAGATGAACATCTTGTCTATAGGGAAGTAATTAGTTATACATACTCAGAGTTCATTTTACTATTTCCTTCTGAATTCCTTTAAATTGTATCTTTCTGTATTTAACAGGCATAATGAGAGCTTAACTGAAGATTTTGTGTTTGTATTTTATTTTATTTTATTTTTTGATTATTCAAAATGGAAGAGTTCACAGAGGAATTGAAGTTCATGTATTATTTAATAATAGGGCAAAGAATCATAATATCTTTTCAATCCTGTTCTTAATGGCTAAATAACAATGATTTAAATAACTTCCTTATAATACAAACGGAATATATGGACTTTAGATGATGCTTTAAAACACAAAGCTTATCTAATATTTTATTGTTCAGAATTAAGAAATACAATCTGACTAGAATTCATTATAATTATGTCAATCATTTCTAGAAATGTGTTTTAGATCTTTGCTGTTGTTATACCTCATACTTAGGAAGTGGGGGACATATAAAGATACCACCCCTATAAATGGGAAGATTAGCTTCTTGAAAGGAGACTCAGTTCCATCAGCTGTTTTCACTAGAAACCAGGTGCTCTCCTAGAGTCTCAGAGCAGAGTTTACCCTTCTGTGCAGATAATGTTATTAATACTTTATTTCATATGACTGTTGTGAATACTTTACCTATATTAAAGCAATATATGAGCCATTATCTACTGTCTCCACAAAAGTATTCTCACCCAAAATGTTTGGGTGAGAAATGGGTATTAATAAAAAACAGTGGTAATTAGTGGTGGTCATCCAAAAAATAAACTTCATATCATGTATCATGTATTTTGTTGGTTGCCTCTTGTAATATAGGAGTGTTATTATACTTATACTAAAATACTGTTTCTAAAATTTTTGACCATAAAATAATACCTATATATATATATATATAATTAGGAAATGAAAAGAAAATGGGGAAGAGAAACATCTTATAGTAATAAATGTGAAAATTAAAGAAATCTCTATAACTCAAAGCTATATTAAGCCCAAATACTATCAAATTCTAGTTTATGTGAAAAAAAAAATAAATACCCTCTAGTCAAACTTTAAAGATTGAGTATAAGAGTTCTACAATATGTAGTTTTAAATGTACCTCTAAATGCTGATTATCTAGATTTGATTAAAATATTAGACAGAATTAACAGATATTCTGTCTAATTAGACAGAATTAGACAGATATAGACAGAATTAAGCTAACCTTTTAGAAAGTGAATTTCCTCAAAGGTAAATTTTTAAAAATTAGTAAAAATCAAATAATCAGTTTCATATTAATATCAGCATTTTTCTGTTAAGAGCAAGCATATTTTGCCCTCATATCAGAAAATATTATTATTATTATTAATATTACTTTATTGATTACAAAGGTATCTTTTTATGGTGGAACATCTAGAATAATCCTTCACTTATATCATCAAATGAGGATTGGGCTTTTGAGGTGTGACCAGACCAACTGTTTTACAAAGGAAATCTCCAGTTAATGCCTGTTTCTTGCAGTGGTGTCCAGCCTTTTGGCATCTCTGGACACACTGGAAGAAGAGTTGTCTTGGGCCACACATTAAATACACAAACACTAACAAAAATTGGTGAGCAAAAATAAGGTTTTAGTAAATTTACAGTTTTTTGTGTTGGGCTGCATTCACAGCCATCCTGGGCTGCATGCGGCCCGTGGGCCACAGGTTGGACACCCCTGCCATAGCACCCTCTTTTATTCTCAAGTGTTTTGAAACTATAAAAATCAAGCAGATTGAGATTATATGCTTCTGTTGTTGCAAGGGAAAACGTCTTTGCTATCTAAATAAAATAGTCTACCAAGGAGGCTGGACATCAACTATACATGAATTAGTCACATGAGTATTGTGATTTATAACAAATGCAAATTAAGTTAGGGAGAAAATTGTTTTACTAAAGCTAGTCAGAAAGTGAAGGAAAATTAAAATGGGACAGCAGGTAAGCAGGAGGTGGGCAGAGATAAATTCCAAAGACATAGGGCAGATATCTGCTACATTTTTTATTGAATTCTCAGTGCAAATTCATGGGTCCAAACCAGGATAATTTAAAGAATACATAAAAATAAGTAGATCTTCTGGTCTCCGTTGTTCTTCTCAAATTACTAACTTAAAAAAGAAACTACACTAAACTACTTTGGCAGCAGCTGAACAACATCTGGCAAATTTCATTTTGGATATAATTTAATGTAAACAAAAAAAATGTAAACATCATATAAGGTAGGTGAGATGATGTTCAGATTGCCAGAAGAAAATGATGTAATTGATCCAAAAAATAGTTTTAAACACTGAAAACCTAGTTAAATCGTAAGCATGACATTTTAAGAGGCATACCGACAAATCAATATAGATTTTTAAGGTTCACAGAAACAGTAACAAGGTTATTTTAAACCATAAAATTTGAAAAAGAAAGTATGAATTAATGTCATTTCAGATTGTTATGGACTGAATACATCTGTCTGAAATTTATATGTTGAAGCCCTAATTTCTAACATGAAGGCATTTAGAGATTAGATTTTTGGGAGGTAATCTCAGTTAGATGAAGTCATGAGATTGGGGTCTTCATAATGTGATTAGAGAAAGAGGAAGTGCAACATAAGTACAAAATTTGAAGGGGTCAGTCTACAAGCCAGGAAGAAAGTTCTCACCAGATACTACCTCTGGCACCCTCCCTTATCTTGGATTTCCAGGCTCCAAAATTTGAGAAATAAATGTTAGTTGTTTACAGTTATATGGTGTTTTGTTATGGCAGCTCCCACTAAAACATAGATATATGTGAAAAGGTAGTATTAAAAAGAAATATATATATATATATATATATATATATATATATACACATAAAGGCCTGCTGTCATACACACTATACCATATGGCTACAGACAGCCAAATTTTAGGATCATTATGTGGCATTTCATAATACCAGATTTCATTTTCTCAAGGGAATAATTTTTTTTAATCAATGAATTCTTCTGATAGTGGATTTCAATGGTTTATAAAGCAACTATTTACTTATAAAATGAGTATTTTAAATAAATATGAGACAGCAATTTACCAAGGATATTATAGAAGGATATTCTAAGTAGAATGGAAGATTAATTAGACCACATGATGTTTTGAATAGCATTCAATTAAATATATTGTGTGAGACTTTTCTTTTTGGCTTAGTGTAAATAAGACATTGCATTTCCATTTTAGTGTGTTTCTACTGCTATCAGACTTAGATACACTTTATCTCTGAAACATGTATATGATTGAAATCTATATGTATATTTTATAAAAACATAAACATAGAGTATGAGTTACTGATATCATTGTATAATTGTGTAGTGCAAATATTCTTTAATTAGAATTGCCACATGCAGCACCAATTTGCAATAAATTAAGTAGCATTCTTAGTCAACACCATAGGGCCATCACTGTTTTGTACTCCTTGCCAATAAACACCAACACTTTCCACAATGTTAATGGAGATTCCCAGTCTGACATGTATTACTTGCTTTCTTTTCTTGCTGGATGATGACAGCCTTCTTAATAACATTTCAGTTCAGAATGTTTAGTCAAATTTTTTAGGTCACATTTTCTCCAATTTGATCTGTGCACCCAGAGCCTGGGCCCTCTAACTCATACATCCCTATGGCTCTGCAACATGCCTGTGTACCAGTAAGACCTAATTTTGTATCTCTCTTAAGCCTTGAATTTGAGGTAAATAATAATGGACCCTTTAACAGTGACTCTTCTCCATCTTTTCATGTCCTCACAAATATGCTTTCCCAGGGTTTTTTGGTCCAATTTTTAATTGTTCTATTATAGTTGTCCCAATTTCCCCCCATTGCTCTACCCTGCCCCCCATCTCGGTCCCACCATCAATCTCCAGCTTGTTGTTCATGCCCATGTGTCATTTATACTTGTTTTTTAACTAGACTCTTCACCTTCTTTCCTCCCTTATTTCCCTCTCCTCTTATCCCTGTCAGTTTGTTCCTTGTTTCCATGACTCTGGTTCTATTTTGCTCATTTGTTTTGTTCATTAGGTTCCTGTTATAGGTGAGATCATATCATATTTGCCTTTCGCCATCTGGCTTATTTCACTTAGCATAATGGTCTCCAGGTCCATCCATGCTGTTGTGAAAGGTAGGAGTCCCTTCTTTCTTTCTGCCATGTAGCATTCCATTGTGTAAATGTACCACAGTTTTCTGATCTACTCATTTACTGATGGGCACTTAGGCTGTTTCCAGCACTTGGCTATTGTAAATTGCACTGCTATGATCATGGGGTGCATAAGTTATTTAGGACAGGTGATTTGGATGTCTTAGGGTATAGTCCCAGCAGTGGAATCATTGGGTTAAAAGGCAGTTCCATTTTTAGTTTTTTGAGGAAATTCCATAATGCTTTCCACAGTGGCTGCACCAGTCTGCATTCCCACCAACAGTGTAGTAAGGCTCCCTTTTCTCCACAACCTTGCCAGCACTAGTTGTTTGTTGATTTGTTAATTATGACCATCCTGACCAGTGTGAGGTGACATCTCATTGTGGTTTTAATTTGCATCTCTCTGATGGCTAGTGATGTGAGTATCCTTCCATATGCCTCTGGGTCCTCTGTATGTCCTCCTTGGAGAAATGACTGTTCAATTGGATAGTTTTTCTTCCTGGCATTGAGTCATATGGGTTCTTTACATGTTTTGGAGATCAAACCTGTCCAAGGTATCATTGGCAAATATGTTTTCCATACAGTTGGTTCCTTTGTCATTTTGATGATGTTTTCTTTAGCCATGCAAAAGCTTTTTAATATGATGTAGTCTCATTTGTTTATTCTTTCCTTTATTTCCCCTGCTTTAGAGGATGTATTGGTGAAAATATTGCTGTGTGAGACATCTGAAATTTTACTGCTTATGTTTTCTTCTAGGACTTTTATGTTGTCATGGTTTATGTTCATGTATTTTTATACATTTTGAGTTTATTCTGGTGTGTGGTATAAGTTTGGTGGTTTAGTTTGAGTTTTTTGCATGTACCGGTTCAGTTCTCCCAGTACCATTTGTTCAAGAGGCTTTTTTACTTCATTTTATGCTTCTGCCCCCTTTGCCAAATATTAATTGGCTATAGAGATATGGGTTTATTTCTGGGCTCTCTGTTCTGTTTCACTGGTCTACATGTCTGTTCTTATGCCAGTACCAGACCGTTCTGATTACAGTGGCCTTGTAATATAGTTTGATAACAGGTATTGTGATTCCCCCTACATTGTTCTTCTTTTTCAAGATTACTGATGCTATTTGGGGTTGTTTTTGTTAGAAGAGATGACTATCAGAAAATTGGATGACTAATAAATTATATATTCATGCATTACATCTGGAACCTCTATGCCTGTGTTTTAGAGATGGAAAAAACCTGATTTGGAGGACTGACTTTTCTTTATGAACAGTGCTCTCCCCAGATTTGATTATTTGTTTTCCTTCTCTAATCTTTCTATAGTGTCACCTTGAGTGGTGGTAGAGAAGAATGTGCTGAAATTATTTATCTTTGAGTGGCTTGCATTTTCAGTTGTTGGTCCCACTTGACAGTTTTATCACTAAATTCATAATAACATGCTGTTACAATACCTTTTTAGTATCAATCTTAAACATTTGAATCTTATGATATTATACTGACTATAATCTACTTAAATAGTAATAGTTTTTTTTTTCTTAATAAACACATAGGATTATTACATTTAATGTAAGATCCTTAATTTTCTGTTTGATTTTGTGGTTTATACTTAGTCATGGTCCCAGTAGAAAAGGCATGTCACATTCAGCCTAGATAAATGCGGACAGTTTAATAAACAAGTTGTTTACAAGGCTTAGGGAACAACAACAAAAATGGATAGTGCATTACCCCAAGACTAGGAGCAGCAGAGAGCTGTAATTAACCTTAGACCTGGAGAGATAAGGGAAGGGGATAATTGATAGAAACCAAAGAGGATAATTTTTATAAGGAGAAATCAACCTTAATTTTGTTATACATAGCAAGAACTCAGCTAAGTTAGCTAGGAATCAGTAAGGAAAATAAATAGCCGTACTTGACCTTCTTGCCATATCCACATTACCTACCAGTGCCTCTCACTGGTCAAACACAAGGGAAGACAGAGAAATAGACTTTTGGTGTAGTCTACCATAGTACATTCTCAGATATCTTACTGAGCAAACAGAAAATATTGAGCCTAATGAGGATATATTTCCCATTTTATTTTTGTTTGTTTATTTGAATTCATGCCTTAAATGGGGGGCCACCCCCCCAAAACAGAATTATCTCCTGGAGGGCTGTCCCCTTGTAGTACAGGCTTCAACCATTGAGTGAGTGTTCTAGGAACCTGTCTGTATCAGTGTACTAGCTGGCACTGTTGTCAGAAGCTGTGTTTGGCTGCAGTGAATTTTTTTGGAAGGCTCTTGCAGTGGGTTTGCCCATTTTGCGATGGGCAATTTAGGAGTGTACCTGCCCCCACCACCCTGAGCATTTTTGAACAAAAAAATGCATGACCCCTGTGCTCCACCCTCCCTATTCACTGATCTTACCCCAAGTGACTTTTTTTGTTTCCTAAAATGAAAAAAATTCCTCAGTGGAAATGTTTTGCTGATGTGGAAGAGGTGAAACAAAAAACGATAGAAGCACTAAATGGTATCAAAATCAGCAAGTTCAAAAACTCTTTTCAGCAGTGGGAAAAACATCTTGATAGGTATAGTGCATCAAATGGAGAGTACTTTGAAGGTGAATGAAGGTTAAACATGTAAGAATAAATACACAATTTTATATAAACAAATTCCAGTTTTTTTGAGGGGTACTATGTATTTAGTATCATTATGATGAAAGTGGTTTCTGAATGGTTAAATTGATGTTGCTTTGCATGCAAGAATATAAATGCATTTATCTCCATTGGAATTCTCTTTATTTGTAGACCTTATTATGCATTTCCAAATAAATGGGAGACCTCCAATGAGGATACTACGGATATTTGACTTTAGACTTCAACAAGAAAAACATTTCCTTTATTATTCATTCTTTTATAATAGTTTACCATATTGATTCTCAGGATCCTCTACTTAAATTTTAACTGTTCTGTTTAGCTCTGCGGAGTTCTCACCTGCTAGCCAAGACCTAAACAAGTCAACTATATCTTTCTTCCTCATACACTGTCTTCACTCTGGTTCCTCCAAGCTTGTATTTAACTGATTCCTAGATACCTGGTGTCCTCATTTACCTTCTGACTATCTCATCTAGAATTACTGACTGGTTGACCCTCCCACCACAGGCTCATTCATCATTATTAGCCTTAAATATTTCCAAAACACAATTTCCCTTTCCTGAAGACAATAAAACTTTTACTATGAGATCAGAACAAAAACACTTAACTACAATTCAAATGGAAAGTCTTTTAAAATTAGAGTATGCTAATCTATAGAAATACCCCTTTATTTATGAGATTCTGTAATAGGATCATAACCTGTTCTTGCTGATAAAAAAGAGCCGTGTGCCAGTAATTTGGGGCTGGTAGTTTATTGTGACCCATGTATGTTTTCTTGGTGACATCCTCATTTCAATGTAGCTATATTTATGAACAAAATTACTTAGTCTAGAGCTGCATTTTGATAATAAGAAAATATCTTAAATTCATCAGGTATGGGTTTCAAGTGCAAATAAATGTTAGATAACAACAGATTTATTTTCCTAAACCCCTACCATTATTCTTTCATTTTCTTTACTCTCACTAATAATATTCTTAAGTAATTTTTCAGAGTGATCCAGGTTTAAATGTATAATTTGTGTGTGTGTGTGTGTGTGTGTGTATATATATGTGTGTGTATATATATGTATATATATATATATATATAGTGTCGTATATATGCATTATATGCATATGCATTAATTGAGAAGTTAACGTCCTCAGTTAAGAGTAGGTTCTATGCCTCCATGTACAATATAGACTTTACCTTTTCACTTCCTTTGATAGTTAGAAAGCCTGAAAATTTGATGAAGGAAACACATCCAGTCAGGAGTCCCTCAGTGATTGAAGTCAGTATATATTCTTCTTTAATATTTAGGTAGGTTCTACAGCTGAGCATTTCATATTTTCCCAGGAGATCACATTAGCATGGTGCTCATTATCTCCTCAGCTAATGTTTCCCCGCTTTCCTGAGTGTCTTGAGCAGCCAAATTAGAGACTTTGTTTTCACAGTCTCTCACTCTGGCCTCTCTTTCCCAGTCACTGGATTTCCCTACCTCTAGATTGTTTTTTTTCACCATTTAATTTCCCATTCCTTCTGGGATCTATTAAATACTCTGAAAACAAAAATTATCCCCATTGGAGTATAAATGCATGTTAATTTAATCACAATATTTATATTTCCCTGAAGTATTTACATTTTCATAAAGAAATCCTTGGATGGGGAAGATATTTGAAAATCATTTAAAACAACATCTGTTTTCAATAAGATTATATTCTAATTTGACTAACATCCAGAATAAGGTATAATATAATTGGGCTAAATCATCTTATATATGGTAGAAAATATTTAGAGTTTTCATGAAAAATGATATAGGAAAATAACCATATTTTGAAGGAGGATTTTCAATGAGATTAAAAGAAAGGCAAAAGGCCACAATAACAGAAATATAAACAACAGGTTTTTCAGATAACAAGATGTAACTTTTAGAGCAAGACATTGATGATATGGAAAATAAGAAATAAGGTTGATAGTTTGGTATTAGAATATGAAAAAACTTGATGGACAAAATCTGAAACCTGTCTTTGTTTTGCTAGGAAATAGGGAGTTACTGTAGTTTCTTTAAAGTACATGATGATGATGTTTGAGACTGTACTAAGGGTAGGGATGACTGTAGCCATTGATGGTGTGAAGAAAAGTGTCAGTAGCTCTAGGACAAACATTGAGGATGATGCTCATAAGAATAAAAAAATGTAAAACTGTAAGTCAATATGATTTGTTACTTCTCTAGATATAAGATTTGAAGAATAACAGATACGATTTTACTCCGAAGTTGAAATATTGGAGGAATTTTGAGAGATATAGAATGTTGGGAGGGAGGGTAAAGGGCAACAACCAATTCATTTCAGATAAGATGGTGGGACAGAGTGATTTGCACAATTATTAGCACATTACTGCTGTGTGAATATGTGATAAACCAGAACTAGGCAAGAGAAGGAAATGTTATTTTGAATACTGTATGAGAAAGCAGGGCTGGAGAGGCATAGATTAGGAAATCATCTTCGTGAAGTTAGTTAAAAATATTACTTAAACAAGAGGAAGTCTTTAGCATGGCAGACCTATCGAATATTTCTAATTAGTAGGCATTCCCAGTGTCATTGAAAAGATATAGAAAGAATAAGCAATTTAATAATTTTATATTCTTCTTATAATGAAAGCAAATCTTAGTACTGCCTACATAATATGGGTGCAAGGAATTTTCAGCATTTCATGTCTCCCCTTGTTAAAAATAAACTTTTTATTTTATAAAAGTTTTAGATTTACTGAAAAATTGGAAAGATAATACAGAGTTTTCCCATAGTAGCATCTTATATTAGTATGACATGTTTGTCATACTAATTATTTATAACTCTTCAATAATAATACAGTGTTATTAACTGATGTCGATGTTTTATTTAGATGACATTACTTTTCATCTAATGTGCATTTTCTTGCCTGGAAGTCCATTCAGCATATGCCATTATATTTAACCATCATGTCTCTTTAGATTCCTTTTGGTTATGATGGTTTCTCATAAGCACTTTTCTTGTTTCTGATGACCTCGGCAGTTTTGAGTAGTTCTGTCAGGTCAAATAGTTTTCCATATGTCTTTTTATTAGAATTTTTCTGATTAAAAAATTATCATGATTATACATGGGTTATGTTTTCTGGGGAGAAATACCATAGTGATAAATTTTATTTTCATCTTACCATATCAATATGACTTCATTTTTTTATGTTAACTTTAATCTGTTGGCTGTGGTAGTATTTGTCATGTTTCTCTACTGTAAACTTATTCTCCTTTCCCCCAATCACCATCTCTTTCTAACGGTTCATAGATCTTACTTACCCAGTTGTGATTTGGAAAATAATATACCCACAAGTATCCACAATTTTTTGCCCACTTCCCCTCTCCCAAAACTAACACCATAGATATACATTTCAACAAACAAAATTTTAAAACTGACACTATGTGAGTTGTCAAGAACACTGAGAGATGGGAGATAAAATTATTAAGCACATACACATACACACCCAGTTTTCTAGACATAATTCCACCTTGGATGAGATTTGATATTTAGAAAACAATATCAAGATGATTCTCAAATTTGTCTGCACATTGAGTTACTTTAGAAGCCTTAAAAATGACTGATGGCTGGACCCAAAGCCAGGAGTTTTCATTTCATAGATCTTAGGTTTTCCTGGGTACCAGGGTAAAGGGGAAAAACCTCCCTTACTGACTCCAATAAACAATCTAGTATGAAACCCACTAGCTTGCAGCAGCTAATTGACCATGACCAATTTGGCTTATCGGCTATAACAAGTTAAGCTATACCAAAGAGGTAATTAGAAGGGGAGAGGGGTAACTTTACTTTGTTATTCTATTAACAACACTTGGTTCAATGAAGTGTGGCTACAAGAAAGCACTTTAAAAATATAATCATGTTTTGGAAATGTGCTTTAATTATGTGTCGATTATATCTTAATAAGAAAATCAGTTGAATAATTCAAAACCTTGTCTCATTAGTAAAAAAAGCAATCATAAAACTACTATTCTGAAAAAATATTGCAATAGGGAAAAATGATAAAAATAACATATCTGTCATTAAAAATATATATCTTTGTTAATTTTCAAGTCATGTATAGGAACACATTAAAGTCACCAGTGAAAGCAATCCCTTGACTGTGCCTGACACAAGCTGTACTGGAGCCTGGTTAAAGTGAATCTTTTTTTTAATGTAACAAGGAGATTAAAAAAAATACTGGGAAAACACCAACAGTAAAGGCACTCTGTTTTGCTGATGAGAAATTTAAGTCACTGAGGCCTTTGCGTGATTGCAAGAGTTGGGAGCAAAGGTTCGGTTTGTAGCTAGGGGCAAGAAGGGCTACTGTGGGAAAAACCCTCCTTGCTAAGGATCCCCAAGCTGAGACGGGAGCATGGCTATGGGGCCATGTCTGGAGCTTGGCCAGGGGAAGCTTTGGTGAAGGGGACTCATTCAACATAATTTGACACCTCTGTTCAAAGGCATCCCTATACCGTAATGAATAGGGCGTCGGTTGGTGTGGTGCATTATAACTACATGTTAGTAAGCCCCGTTAGTTAGTAAGGAGAAAAAACTTAAATGTATACCAAAATTTAAAACCCGAGCATTTTCAGGAGGAATCAGTTGTGAAAGTATGGAATAAATCTGTTCATTAACACATATGGAGTTTCACGATGTGGGTACTGGGTCCTGCCTGACCTCCCAATAGTGGTCAGGTTAGCAGCCAGGACTTGACCAGCAACCAGGACATACACCTGCTAGAGCTCTCGGAGCAGGGCCTTCTGCCCACGTACTGCTTCCGAGAGCCAGGAGGAACTGCCAAGGCAGGGAGCTGGAGCCCTCCAGCAAAACCAAGATAGAGGCACCAGGCTCCATCTCCATACCTCTCCTCCCATTGTCAAGCAGAGTAAGTTGCTCTGAGCCCAAACTAGTGTTCTTACAGCACCTTTCTATTGGAGTATTTATTTTTCTTTTCGGCAGGAATGGAGGGAATGTAGAGGGGTTCAAAATGTCTGTCTGATAACCTGAAGCTATTTACATGAGGGAAACCAGAGCTGCTTTTATAACCTCACTGGGTGGTAACCAGTATTTTATCAAAGCTTTATCTTTCCATTTATGATCAAGGTTGGGGCACAAGTTATATTCAGGATCATGGGAAGAAAGCTACAGCTCTCCAAGTATTTGACTTTCTCTGAAAAGTGCTATATATGACAAAATTAGAACATCACATCTCTCATTTTTCTTCCCTTATAAATAATAAAGTGTAACAAAATAAAATGTTATTCATATAACTTTCAAAGCTTTACAAAGAAGTCCTAGAGGAAAACATAGGCAGGGAAATTGCAGATATCCCACATAGCAACGTTTTTACCGATAAGTCCCCTAGGGAAAGGGACATAAAGGAAAGATTAAACAAATGGTCCTTCATCAAATTAAAAAACTTCTGCACGGGTAAAGAAACATCAGCAAAATGAAAAGGGAACAAACTGTACCGGAAAAGATATTTGCCAATGATACCTCAGAGAAGGGTTTGATCTCCAAAATACATAAAGAATTCACACAACTCGACTCCAGGAAGACAATCGAATTAAAAAATGGGCAAAGGATGTGAAAAGACACTTTTTCAAGGAGGATATGCAGAGGGCCCAGAGACATATGAGAGGATGTGCAGCATCACTAGCCATCAGAAAGATGCAAGTTAAAACCACAATAAGATACCACTTCACACCAGTCAGAGCGGCTATCATAAACAAATCAACAAACAACTAGTGCTGGCGAGGTTGTGGAGAAAAGGGCACCCTAGTACACTGTTGGTGGGAGTGCAGACTGGTGCAGCCACTGTGGAAAGCAGTATGGAATTTCCTCAAAAAACTAAAAATGGAACTGCCTTTTGACCCAGAAATTCCACTACTGGGAGTATACCCTAAGGATCCTGAAATACCAATTCAAAAGAACCTATGCACCTCAATGTTCATAGCAACACAATTTACAATAGCCAAGTATTAGAAGCAACCTAAGTGCCCATCAGTAAATGAGTGAATCAAAAAACTCTGGTACATTTACATACTGGAATCCTATGCAACAAAAGAAAGAAAGAGCTACTATCCTTTTGCAACAGTATGGATGGAACTGAATACCATTATGCTAAGTGAAATAAGTCAGGCAGTGAAAGATGAATATCATATGATATCACCTATAAGCGGAACTTAATCAATAAAACAAACTAGCAGCAAAACAGAACTAGAGACATGGAAATAAAGAATAAACTGACAGTAATCAGAGGGGAGGGAGGAAGAGGATAATGAGAAAGAAGGGGAAGGGTCGTGACGGAACATGTATAAAGGACCCATGAACAAAGACCCCTGAAGGGAGGATTGAAGGTGAGAGGCGGGGGGGGGGGGGGGGGGGGGGAGGGTAGAGTAACTGGGGGGAAATGGGGATGACACTAACTGAACAACAATAAATAAAAAAAAAAGCTTTTCAGTATGCCATTATTTTCAATATTTCCATTATTACTAATCTAACATTTTCCCTAAGATAAATATTTCAAGTAGGAATTGTATTATCAATTTTTATGAAACTCAAAACAACTAAAATCATGGGTGTGCTGTAATTATTTTTACATTCAGCATGTATTAGCCTATCACTATGGAAGCCATTCTTAAGCACTTATTTAAATAAAACAGAATCATATTCACAATGTCAAACAAGTTTACAAAATTGCTGCTCAAAGTTAATTGTAAGAGAATAACACTGCCTCTTGGACCACATTTCCTTACCCTTGTTACAAGTTGGAGACACATACTATATAAAAATAATACTTTTTAAATAGTAAAATATAGTAGAGAAGAGATCTTGAGCAAAACAAAAATAACAAAACTATGTAGTCATTTAAAGTATAAAACAGCAAGTATTTCAAAAGGCATGGTTGCAAAACTATGATTTGAAGACCTACAAACAGTACAAAATAGTTTGCACTAGTTTTATATCAGTGCAAACAAAAATATCTCAAAATTTAATGGCTCAAAATCTCAAAAGTTTGCAGATGTGTGCAATACATGGAACGTTTTTTATGTCATGTGAACTGAACCTAATTCTCAATCTTTTCCGAATCATCTTCCAAGGCTCCCAGGGTCAAGCCTCTGAAGCTGATTCAAACTGAGATATTCCACCTGATTTAATCTTATCTGCCAAGTGATTTGTCCTCCAGTAGAAGGCCTTTGACTTAGTTATGCCTCAGTCTGGTCTTTTTCTTTCGTAGGTTTATCAAAAACCATTCCGTTTCCGGCGGGCTCCTCATTTTGCCAGCACACACAAAGCCGTGACCATGCAGTGCTGCCAAAGCAGGCTTACCCTGCTCGTAAGGCTGACACAGCTCGTAACGAACAGGTTTTTCTCCCTGGCTGACTTCACGGACACATTCTTCACTCCATTTGGCAACAGTTCCAGGGAATAGTTATGATTAACATGAATGGCAGCGGCTTTTTCTGTTTTTTTTTTTTTTTTTCCTGAATCATTAGAGGAAGAAACTGGAGTTTTCTCAGGTTGGTACATTGTAATGTAGATACAGGAACAAGTATCTAAATCATCCAAAAGTATATCAAGTCAGATAGTACTGTTTTCATTTTTGCTAAGTAGATGATTAAATCCTAGGGACAAATTCTCTTTAAGGGACCACTTTGGACTGTAAGCCATAGTCACTGGTGTCAACATAATCTCTACTTTTTTTTTTTTGGAGTACTCGATTGAAGATTTGAAGGTGGTAAAGATGACTATCTCTGTGAAGCAGAATTACAACTTTTGTCTTTGCTCAGCACATTTCTCTTGGGACCTACCTGCACTGACAAACATTTGTTTGCTGAGGATTCACTAATTTATTTGAAGTGTCCTCTTTTTCTGCCTCGGTGCCCCAATTTTTAAATACTTTTCTTTATTAAGTTATTTTAAAACTCTCATTATAGGTGTATCTGAAGCCTCTCTTCCTTTCTCTTTCTCTGTCTCTCATCAATTAAGTTTCATGGTGAACTACCACGTGAAGAATTGTTTTCTGAAGGAGAATGTTACCCAGGAACACAGGCCTCTCCAGCTGGCTATCCGCTGTCCCGTCCTGCATGTCCAAGGGTTGACCAGTAAAGATAGAGTACTCCAATCCTGGTATCAGACACTTCCATCTGCTGGCATCAGAGGTGGCTAATGTGTTGTGGTGGCACAGGAGGGTCTCATGGGAGTTCTAGAATTATGATGAAGACAACACCTTTTCATGTTCTACTTGCTTAACCTGAGCTTCAAGTTTTGAAATTGTTCTTTTCAAGTCAGAAACCTGAGTTTGTGCATCAAGCAATTTGTTTTCAATAGTACAGGGGTGGGTGAAAGTAGGTTTACAGTTTTTTGTATGGAAAATAATCCAATAGTTAATAAATAATATGAGAATAAACTCTATTTTGCATACTCACAAGTGTAATCCTACTTTTGCTCACCCTCTATTCAACGTATCCCTCACTCTTTTGTATTCGTTTCCAAAGGACCCATACTTTCCTAAAATATCTTGAAGCACTTGGTTTTCCACTCAATCTAGCTTCTTTGTCATCTAAGAATGTGTAAACTTTCTCAAATACTTCTTTCTCAAATACTTCTTCTAAAGTCTGCAGTCTAAATTTTAGTCAAATGATGGTATTATCTTCTTCTTTATTTACTTGTTCTCATTTCCTCGATTCATTCTTGCAAAATTTTGGAGGCACTGTTGACTGCACTGAGGCATTCTCTGAAATCATTCACTTCTATTTCTAATAAGTTGGTCTTATTTTTAAGTGCTCTCCCATGACTAGTAGCTTCATTCAGAGCAGTATCTAACTGGCCACACCTGTCTACAAGAATTTGATTGGTTTTCTTTCATCTTCAACCGCAAACATGTCTTTTCCTTCCAGTTTGTTTTAAGCTATTTAATTGTGATTTGCAATACGCTTGAAGATCCTCTATGTGTTGAGCATGCTTTTCCTTAAGGCGCTGCCTAATCTTACACAATAGCACAGGCTCTTTCAGGAAAGGCAATGAAATGCATCCCAGGACAGTATTGGCTGCGCCTGGAAGCTGGGACTAACTGAGGCTGGAGTTTCCCTAATAGTGTTTTCTTCTTCTACAGTGTTGATAGAGATGTCTTTACTAGTAATAGTATAAACTGAGGGAAACATGGAGCTGGTCCTGCTTTTGGAATTGATAATTTTCCAACAGTCCACTGGTGAAGCTTTTGTACTTGAAGGATATTTTTGGGATCCAGACAACTGAGAAGTGATATTACTTGCTTGTGAAAATGAGTCTATGTCAGAGTGACTAGACATACTGGATTCTAGAATAGAGTGTGGTAAAAAGGATATTTGGTCATCTAAAGCATTTAAAAAGCCATGTGGTTGAGTCCCTGAAACCTGCTGATTTGGTTGCATGAATAATATTGACTCTAGAGTCAGTATCTGGCTCACTGACATGTTGGTGGAAGAGGATGATGCAAATGGTTTCTCTAGAGCCTCAGGCAAAGACTGGTATGGGCGGGGGGGCATTCTGTTCAGCTTTTGTGTTTCTACTGTATACTTCCAAAATCTTATTTTCAGCAAGAAAATTGTGTTAAATTCACCAGGAAAAATGGAAATATCTTCCTTTAAAGAGGCACAAAACACTACAGGAGAATATATGTAGAAACTCTTCTTTTATGAGGTGTGTCCAGAGAAGGCCAGGCATTGTTAATATAACAAGAACAGTTTGCGTAACATAGTTATACACATATGCCTCATTATACCAATTTAAAAATGATTATATTAAACAAACTAATTAGACAACTAATTAGACCTCTGTGTATGTGTGTGTGTGTGTGTGTGTCCTCATTTCATATTGAACTCTTTGCCATAGAAGTGGATGTTCTTTAAACATTTGTATTAAACAAGTAAATCAGTACGTTAATTGATAAGCTAAATAACTTGGACAAGGTCACATGGCTCATTTTAAGTTAATCTTATATTTGACTTGTTTTATTTATTTTGGCATAGAAATTTGAATTTATTAAAATCTCTAAATAAGCTTAATATTTTTCCTTCCCTATTGACTTATTTAAATAACTTTTATGAAGTCATGCCATTATTCTTGACATTAACAAAACTACGAAATACATTTCCTTCTTAAAAGTCACCTTAATTTCAAGTCCTGTATCAAATGCAGCTCTATAAATTAATGCAAAAGGATTCACCTTCAGAAACAATCACTCCAAAATCTAAGCAAACTCTATTACTTATATTTTTAAATATATTTTATAGATTATGCTATTGCATTTGTCCCAGTTTTTCCCCCTTTGCCCCCATCCACCTGGTACTCCCATTCCCTCCAGCAATCCCCCTTTTAGTTCATGTCCGCAGGTCATGCACATAAGTTCTTTGGCTACTCCATTTCCTACACTGTTCTTAACCTCCCCCTGTCTATTTTGTACCTACTAATTTGTACTTCTTAATTTCTGCAACTTTTCCCCCATTCTCTCCCTCCCCCCTCCCAGCTGATGATGCTCCAAATGTTCTCCATATCTATGGTTCTGTTCCTGTTCTACTTGTTTGCTTAGTTTGTTTTTTCAATTCAGTTGTGAATGTGTTGCCATCTTAAAGTTCATAGTTTTGCTCTTTTTCTTATATAGTCTCCTTTAGCATTTCATATAATAATGGCTTGGTTATGATGAACTCCTTAGTTTTACCCTGTCTGGGAAGCACTTTATCTGCCCTTCCATTCTAAATAATAGCTTTGCTGGATATAGTAATCCAGGTTGTAGGTCCTTGCCTTTCAACACTTTGAATACTTCTTGCCAGTCCCTTCTTGCCCGCAAAGTTTCTTTTGAGAAATCAGCTGATGTCTTATAGGGACTCCTTTGTAGGTAACTCTCTGCCTTTCTCCTGCTGCTTTTAAGATTCTCTCTTTGTCTTTAACCTTTGGCATTTTAATTATGATATGTCTTGGTGTGGTCCTCTTTGGGTCCAACTTGTTTGGGACTCTGTGCTTCATGGACTTGTGTATCTATTTCCTTCACTAAGTTAGGGGAGTTCTCTTTCATTATTTTTTCAAACAAGTTTTCAACTTTTTGCTTTTCCTCTTCTCCTCTGACATCCCTATGATTCAGATGTTGGCATGTTTAGAGATGTCCCAGGGGCTCCTTTTTCTATCCTCATTTTTTTCTTCTTGCTGTTATGATTGAATGTTTTTTTCTTCCTTATGTTCCGAATTGTTGATTTGATTCTCAGCTTCATCCCCTCCACTGTTGGTTCCCTGTAGACTTTAATTTTTTTCACTTAATGAAAACTTCATTTCCACTTAGTTCTTTTTTATGCCATTATACTAGAACCCAATGAGTTCTTTGAGCATTTTGATAACCAGTGTTTTGAACTCTGCATCTGATAGGTTGCTTATCTCTACTTCATTTAGTACTTTTTCTGGAGTTTTGTTTTGTTCTATCACTTGGGCCATATTTCTTTGTCTCTGCAATTTCGCAGTCTCCCTGTGTTTGTTTCTGTGTGTTAGGTAGGGCTGTTTTGACTCCCTGTCTTAGTAGTGTGGCTTATGTAGAAAAGGCACCTGTAAATTGTGTGGGGTAGAGCCTTAGTTTATTGCCAGGGTGGGGTGACTTATTCCGCCGCTTTGTGGCTCTGTGTGGTGGAGGACTTGGAGAGGGGACAGTGCCACTCCATGGCCTCTGGAGATTTGCCGAAGAAGAAGTTGTCTTCCAGCACTTGCCCTGTTGCCAGTCACTTCACCTTCTCCCTCTATGCCATTTGGGCCCTTCCAGCTGTTACCCTGGCACTAAATCTCTGAGGGGGTGGGTCTACATAAGTCCTGAGAACTTTGTGGACCATTTAAGAGGAGTCTCCTGAGAATCCTGCAGTTTCTTCTGCTGCCCCAACACCCACTGCTTTTTACAGCCAGAAGTTATGGGGACTTATCTTCCTGGTGCTGGAACACTGAGCTGGGTGGTCTGGTCTGGTGCTGGGATCACTCATATTCAAGGTATCCTTACCAATTGTTATCTACCACATGTGAATGGGGGATCACCCACTCTGCTGCCTCTCTGCATCTCTCCACCCTTCTGTGCCTCTCCGTGTCTCTGCCCTCATACCCATCTGGATGAATGCGGTTTCCTTAAATCCCCAGCTGTCAGACTTCATACAGCTCAATTTTCTGACAAACCTCAGTGATATTTGTTTTGCAGTCTAGTTGTAATTTTTGCTGTAATTCTGTGAGGAGGCAAAGAGTGTTTACTTAAGCCTCCATCTTGAACAGAAGTTATACTACTTAATTTTATAATTATTTATAAAACCTTTGAAGTCAGGGAAGATATTCCTTATATAAACCAACATAATGTCTTATAAATATGTTCCTGTTTTCATATTTTAATTAACATGTGTATGTGATATTTCCATGTTGACTTTTTCTAGACACATGGTACTGAAAGAACTATTCTGAAGCCTTGATCTCATTAAAAATATACTTATTGATTCAAAATAAGAAATGAGAAATGATGTTTGTTTTAAAGTATATTTGATCACATGGACACCTGAAAACTGAGGTTCCTTAAGATATAAGCAACTGTTTAAAATAATCATGAAAATAAACTCTTTCTATTATGCTAAGTGAAATAAGCCAGGTGGTGAAAGACAGATACCATATGATCTCAACTATAAGTGGAACCTAATCAACAAAATAAACAAGCAAGTAAAATATAAGCAGCAACACTGAAATAAATAACATGAAATAAATGACAGTAATCAGAGGGGAGGAGAGAAGGGGATAACAAGAGAAAAGGATGTCATCAAGGAACATGCATAAAGGACCCATCGACAAAGCCAAATTGGGGAAGGATTGAGGGTGGGAGGTAGAGAGGGGTGGACTGGGGAAAGTGGTGGCAGGAAAATGTTGATGTTGGGATGATGGGATGGGGTGCAGGGTGGAGGGGATAAAGGGGAGGAAAAAATGAGACAACTGTAATAGCATAATTAATAAAATATACAAAAAAGAAAAAATAAAACACATATATAAGGTATTACACTAATAAGTGAAAAGTAAGTAGATAAATAATAATAAAAAAAGTAGTTAAAATATACAGTCTGAGGAAATTGTATAGAACTTTCCCTTTCTGTGATTATTTTTAAAAGATGTTTTATCTGTGCCATCACTACCCTGTCAGAGGAAGCCGGGTTTGATTAAAATCAACAAGAAAGGAGAAAACTATGCTTTTATTCTATTGCATGTTGACATTATGAAGATATTGTACTTAACATCCGAAAAAAATATATCTTTAAGTGCAGAGGGATACCCCTTAGAAAGAACACAAATTACACATTAGACTGTGCCATAGGGAAAAATAAACAAGCTGAAGTCTTATGAAAGGTACATGAACACTAACTAGATATGAAAGAGGAAGGCTTGTGAAGAAAGGCTGGGGCAGTCCTCAACAACTTTTCACATTGGTTCTGCTCTTACTTTTAACAGATACATATGACAAGAATATTATTTTCTTAAAAATAATGTGGCACTGCCTTTTGCAAAGCTTCAACAATTTTCTAACACATTTTCAGAAATAAAAATATGAAATTTAGAAAAATGTTATTACTTCTGGATAATGGCATAGGCAGGACACTGTGAAACTTTGTGTTATATATTTAATGGAAATAAAATATGGGGATAGTATCTTATCAAATAGAAGACTGGAAAATACTCAAGGAAAGGATGCAGTCAGGATAAAATATGGGGGCCAAACCACTTCTGTGTATCAAAAAATTGTTTTCAACAAATAATTTTTATTGCCACACCAAGGGCATTCTTTACTAAGCAAAAAATAGCATTTATAATGTTGCAATACCCTAAATTTTACCAACAGTAGAATGTTAAACAACGTCACTATTTACACAATAGTTCATTAATCGCTAATTAAAAATGTTTATGTATCTCAAGTCATATTGTTAAACTTTATTTCAAATATTTGAAAAATAACAGTAACAACAAAAGAAAATGCAAGCTTATACTTAGGGGAACAAAAAAACCCATAAGCCTTGCAAGCAGGAAAACAATGGCAGTGGAAGCTCACCCTGGGCTAACCCCCTGAACCTGCCCCTAAGGCCACCTTTCCTCTGCCTTTTCAGTGAGGCAACCGTGGCCCCCCCTTGACTCGCTTCTTTCCCATAGCATTAATAGAGAGCCAAAGCAGAGCACTTCCTGGGCTCTCTCTGGTTGCTTCTTCTACCCTAAGCCCTTTGTTTCACTGTCCCCACCTTTAATCACATACTTTCAAATAAAAAAAAATACAAATAAATTTTTAAAAAATGATCAGAAAAAATAACCCAAAACTTCAGCATAGTTTTCCTGGCATAGGTGATAGGTTTCATTGTGATCTACATATTTTTGTTTCTTATTCTTAACTTCTATTTATTAAGACTTGTATAATTACCGTGTGTTACTTTTAAAAGCTTCTCTAAAATGAATACGGTTTTAGCCTATCACATAATTAAAACATAAATAAGATTATACATGCGGGCAACCTGATCAGGCGGGGACTGTAAATATGCTGGGCAGTGTCTGGACTGCAACTGGACTGCCCCCTTTTTGGGCGGCATCAGATGATGCTACCATGAAAATTTGCCAAGGATGGTAAGAGATATCCTATATTTTCTTTAGTTTTGAGGAAACAGAGTTAGATCAGGATAACGAATGTTCAGAAAGCATGGAACAACACAGTGTAGTGCAATCTTACAGGAACTCAAGGCAGAAAGGAGAATTAGAAGTTATTGAGGCCAACTTCAGACAGCAGAAAAGTAATGAATTACATTGAATGGGAACTGGGAGTGTAGGAAACAGCACGGAGGTTGTCCTGAAGGGGCTATAACTTAAGTTTTGATTCAATTATATCAGAAACATTTTAAGAAGCGGGAGGCTAACTATGGAGTTGGTTTCCTATATACAGTTGGCTAAAATTACCACCAAGTGCAAAAGATAATATCAATAAAACTCCATTTAGATTACTAATACAGTAAACTCCTGAGTCCTGTGTCTGATGGAGAATTTTGCTCATCTGATAGGAAACTACCACATCTCCTGCTTATCTCCACTGAAAATTACTTAAGCCTCAGAGAGCTCAGTGAAGCACCATTTTTCTGGCATAGATCCTGTGAACCTATTATTTTAAGTACTCCACACCTGCATCTTTTCAGGCCTGTGATATTAACTCCAAGTCTTTCCACCTTCACTACCACTGCGAACCACCTCGTAGGACCTGGCCCTGCTTCCTTTAACTGAAAGGAATTTCTAATGTTATAATGCACTTATATAAAGGTCAAGGGGAATCCGTTTCCCTCAGATGTTTTTTATGTGCTATGGCTTTGTATGAAAAGCATAGCTTTTTTGTAACACACATATTTGCCTGAATTCAAGCCATGGCTCCATTCATCACTAGTTGTATGTCTTTGAAGAAATGATTTAGTCCATTGGGACCTCAGTTTCTACATTCTTCAAAGGAGGTAAGTAACAGTGACTTTACATTAGTCTTAGGAATTAATGTGATATGGCAGGATTAGATCATATAGGAGAGTGTGAGGCAGATTAGATGCTTGAGTACTCTTTTTTTCCCTTCTTTTCTCTTTATTATACAATCTTTCAGTGCACACACTAGTAGGAGTTTTACAAACAAAATGCCTTGCTGTATTTCTTTGTTTCCTCAAAAAATAATAGTAAACTTTCTGTAACACTATATAGTAGAAACCTGCACATGCCACTATCAACCATAGGGACAGAATGACACCACATTCAGGAAATTTCATCGGTCTGGCTGTGGTCATCAAAAGTAACAGTATCAGTACAATGATTCTTTATGTTCTACTAGGATACCTTTCTCCTGTCTGTAACAGGGCTGGATTCTGGGCATGTGACCTGTGCATTCACACAGGCTCAATGTTTAGTCTAATACCCCCAAAAGACTAAAATTAGACTACTTTTGTCTAATGCTCTACTTCTGTAATCTTGAAATTCTTAATAACTTTTGATCAATATATCCCATTTCTGAATTTTATACTCCCAAAATTTTGGGAGATCTCCCAAAATTATGCAACATCCTGGATAGGATTTATGATATTATAGTATTCATAACACCATTTATATTTGATCAAATTGTCCCCTCTATTTGGCAATACTTTCTTGTGTTCCCTGCTTGAAAGGGTGCTATTTGTAAATAGTAGCACCTTGAAAAATGCCCAAGGTATATGCAAATACTTGAATGCCTATGAAACTAATGAAGTGCTTGTAGAAGAAGATCATCATGTGAATGTCTTAGTCTATTTGGGTTCCTATAAAAATATGATAGACTGAGTGCGTTATAAACAAGAGAAATTTATTCTCACAGTTCTAGAGACTGGAAAGTTCAAGATCTAGACACTGGCAAATTCAACGTCTGGTGAAAACCCACTTTCTGTTTTATAGATAACAATCTTTCTGCTATGTCCTCACATGGCAGAAGTGGTGAGAAAGTTCTCTCAGGCCTGTTTTGTAAAGATACTAATTCTATTCATGAAAGTCTCATTTTCATGACCTAATTATGTCCAAAGGCTCCAACTCCAAACAGTCATTTTGAGGATTAGCTTTTAACATAAATTTGGGGGAGATACAAACATTTCCTAGCAATGAGCATCTCCTTATTGCCTAATTTTATCTTAATACCATTGTACTTGGTTCATCAGGTACTGTAGTCTCCAAAATCCGCTTATCACCCATGTCCTTGTCCAACTCCGAAGGTTGTAGGCAGCCCAAAAGCAAGCCTTTTAGGAGTTCCATAATTTGATGCACCTTTAAAAGGGTGCGAAACTGCACCCTCCCTACCAAATTCACTATATATTATCCAGACTGTAAAAATTTTAAGACTAAAAAGGATGCTATTAATTATTACATAAGGTCCATCAATAATGGCTAAATCTTGGGCCAACAGGGATAGATAGTTACCTTAACTAAGCTGTGTATTTTTCTAACTCCTGTCAGTGTTTGCACTACATTTTTTCCTTTAAAAGTTTATTGAATAAATTACTTAATACTTATTGGTCAAAGGGATTGTCATGTACATGATACCCTGATTAATCATTATAGTCAACCTCATCTAAACAACTCACATTCGGGATTTTGACAAGTACAACTGTGCTTAAAGCTTGAGAAGTACAGGTTTTACCATCCAGTTTGAGAAATCAGGAAATTTTTTACCTTCTAAAAATTTAGAAGCATCATTGTGCACTCAATATCAACAGCATAACCTGGTATCAAACCTTATCTAATATGAAGTACATCCAAGAGTTTCCTATTATAACTGAATACTATGGATATTTTATTCTTCATTTGTCATCTTGGCATAATTCCTTATGTAGTTTCCCAGCAGGCAACCTTCATCCCAGAGCATCAGGTAGAGGTCATGAACCCAGAATCCTTCTATGACCATGAGATCATATGTAGCTAACCCTCCAGATAATTAATTTTCTGATAGATTGGGTCATAATTCTTAACCTCATGACTTTTATTTTAGATGTTTCTATGCATATCCCTTAAAAATAAACATTCAGGGTTTTTTGTTTGTTTGTTTTGTTTTTTTGAGTGCCACCCTTTCATGTAGACATAGAACTAACTAATGCTCAGAAAACACCGTGTGTACTAGGTGATGACCTGATTGAGACTATGCAGATATTCAATGTGGCAGAGGTAGGAAGGAACACCTGATGAGACTGACAAACACTAGTAATTAGCACAAATTAAAATGTTCCTCTAAGGAAGTAAAGGCATTGGGGATGGGATTTTGGCAGTGCAGTGAAACCTAACATTGTATACTTACTGGACTGAAATAATGAGCTCTTTCTCACCAAGTCAGTTAGTACACAAGACAGTTGAAAGAAATTGGTCCCACAGGAAGATGCAGCAATTACATACACTGAGCAAATTTAATGCCAGACACAGATTTCTTTGCCTTCCTGTAATTCCTTCCATCTTTCCTTCCTTCCTTCCTTCCTTCCTTCCTTCCTTCCTTCCTTCCTTCCTTCCTTCCTTCCTTTCTTCCTTTCTTCCTTCCTTTCTTCCTTTCTTTCTTTCTTTCTTCCTTTCTTCCTTTCTTCCTTTCTTTGTTTCCTTTCAAATGTATATTTTTAATTCATTTATGCTGAGATCTATACTCAGAAAGGGTATTAATAGGATCTACTTCAACTACCTTTTTTACATTTTTTAACCATACAAACACATTTAAATAATCAACAGAGAAATTCTGATTGTTCCATGACCTTTACAAATTTATGTCAAAACATTAGAAAAATCTTATTATTGGTTATACATGTACAGGGAAATGAAAAACATGGTAGAATGAATATTTATTTAGTACACTAATTTAAAACATTAAAATATTTAGTGTTAATTTTTTTTTAATCAAGAGTATTTGGACAGCATTTTCCTTTTTTCTTATTAAATAACTTACAGAATGGAGTGAATACCTTTTATATGCCCTGGGAAGTTTCCAAGGATCAGTTTCCAGCGTTTTATCCTTTGCTCTTTCAATGTCATGAAATATCTCACAGTTCCTTTAATTTGAAGTTGTTTTTTTTTACCTGGTGTCACCTTCTCTGGAATATCTTCATCATTTTCTTCACAACGATTTCCTCATTATGTCAGTAACTTTGCTGGCACTAAGTTCCTTTGGCTGAATACCTAGTCTCTCTTTTACGGCCACCTTGCCATCCTACATCATTCTTCATGTAAACCTTTGATTAGGTTCTCTTCCAAAAAAGATTTCACATCAACAGTAAATGATGATCATCATAATCATCTGCTCTGATTAATCTTTGGAACCTGTATGCTAATTTCATAGCAACACCCTTTGCCCTGGTGACACTACCAGCTTGCCCCGCATTTACCAATTCTGTCCACTTCTAAAACAATAAACCAGCTTTCGCTAGCAGAAAAGGGTTTTCTCCAGGCTCCTTGTAATCTCCAGGCTCCAGGCTCCAGGTTCCTTTCAATCCCTTATTTCTCATTTAAATAAACTAATTCTCACTAGTTGTAGCTACTTACCTAAAGCTGTATGTTGATTTATTGACAGAGCCAAGGAGAATCCATCACTTATTAAAACTAATTTACTAAGTATTTAAATGTGTATACTATTTTGTGCTTTTTTTTTTTTAAGAGAAGAGCCATACCAGATAATGTATTGTCATCTGAACACCACCATTACTCATTTATTCATTGACTTCATTGTAGAGTGGAAACCAGGAGGTACTTTTCTAAGAATCCCCTTCTCCTTAGGATAGTAGGTTTGGGCTTATAAATGAGAGGCAGGTGAGCTTTGAGAGATAAAAAGGGGAATGAAAAAGAGGGATACTTTAACGAGGACTTGAGAATTTGTGCTACATTTTTGTAGGCTGACACAGGTGGTAGGAGCTTTTGTAGGAGAAACTCTTGTTGAGTTTTTTCACAACCAGCTGCCTAGATGTTTAAACCCACTGTCATAAATCATTTATTTATTTATTTATTTTTAGGCTGAAGCTGTTACTTGGGGCATAATCTTTTTTTTTATGGTAGAAGACAGAGCTGAAAAGGCCAGGTGCAAGCCCCTGCTGGAAACTGGCACACCTTCATTCCTGTCCACAATCCAGTGGCAAAAGCCAGTCACTTGGTCCTTGTATAAAGGGACAGAAAATATACTCTTATTAGGCGTGGACAAAAAAGGGGACACATGCTAAACCTGACAAGCTCAGCAGAGACCTGCATGACAGCCCTTATAAACTCAGAGACCAAAAGTAACCACATAGGGTGGTCTGAAGTTAAACTCCCTATCTAAAGGCTAGTCATGGTGGGTGGTCATGTCTTAGGCCAGTATCTTCCTTGATAAAGGTCAATCTTTACTTTAACTAAATCTATTTATTATCTGTTTGCATCTAGGTTAACATACCTATGGAATGTCAGATTCATCCCTTTTCCAGACCCCTCAGGGCTCAATCACCTACAAGAACAGGGACCATGAAACCCCCATTGTAATCTTGTCACCAATATACCATCTCTATTTGCCCTAAATATTAATTGTTAACTAACCTGTACCCACCAATGTTAAAGAAGTATGTGTCTATTTTACTCTTTTTCCAGTCTCAGAGGTTTCCCCACTTTGCTTTGTCTTTCCTCCCTAATCTATCACCAGTGAATTTCAGATAGCCCTCCGTATGTCTCCTACTTTGATTCTAATGTATAAAAAAACTGCAAAACTGCCATTCTCTGAAGCATTTTCTTAATCCACTGGGATTTTTTCCCCAACAACTATTGTCAATTTGGCTCAAATAAACTCATAAAAATTCTTTACAGACAACTGTGGATGTTTCTTACGTTGACACATGCATGCAAGAGGAAGGGAAAGTGAACAATCGCTAATGATTTGTGTAGTTCACTGCATATGTTAACAAAATACTATGGTATGTGAACCAATGGTATTCTAAAATCTTTGCAATGAAACACAGATTGCCAATGTCAGACTATAAATGACTCAAACCTGGAACTTGATTTCAGCCCCACATATGGCTACTTGCATGTCTGTTATTAAACCCTTATCAGTAATATAGGAAAATATACTACAATGTAGTAGGAATAAAAAAGCACTTAACAAAACCCCTGGTATAATCTGTGCTCTTTAGAGATGCCCATTTGTATTCTATTCTAAGGAAGTTAAAACCTAGACAATTACTCCCCTTTAATTTACTTATTGTTTTTATGAAATATTTTAAAACGCACCTATGAACAAAATTTCAGAAAGCACATAAATGTAAAAAGGAAAAATAATCTCACACAATTGAAATTGCACGATCATGAAATAGCCATGCTGTTTTTTCGGTTCTATATTTTTTCTTTAAGAATCACTTATTTTCCTTCTAGTAGTAGATATTGAATGATGGTTTTATATACAAAAGTGATATCATAGTGTTAAGTTGATTTGTAATTGCTTATTTACCTCAACAGGTACACTGAAATGTTCTCCTATTGATAAATATAAAAGAGGAATCAGTCACATTAATTTACTATGTAACAAAATATTGCAAGCATATACTATTTTAAGTAACCAATGTGGCACTGATGGCAATTAATTTGTTTCAATTTTTTTATCATAGCACAATGTTATGATGAAGAGTCTTCATGAATGTGATAAACAATGTTCTATATATATTTTCGTAGACTTTGGCTATTATTTTCCAAGGATAAATCACTGTAGAGAAGAATTGCTGTCTCAAAGAATATACAAATTTTAACTTTTGTCAATATTGTTGTATTAATATTATATCTTCAAAACTGTTATACCATCTTTCCACTATAATAGTATATAAAATGTATTTATAACTTAAAATTTATCAGTCTCTTAATTGCTGCTGGTTAGATACACAGACTGAAATTTCACATCTTGGGTTTCTAGTGAGATGAAGCTTTTTTTGAATTAAATTTGTCGGTGTGATATTAATTAATAAAATGACATAATCTTCAAGCATACAATTCTATGATACATCATCTGGATATGACTTTGTTTACTGCCTAAAGTCAAATCTTTTGTTACCATATATTTGTATGTGACTTGGATTTATTCTTTTGAAAATTTCCACCTTAAGTGAAATACTAATATTTCTTGATTTGTAGGAGCACCTTATATAATAATATTTTTGATATTATAAACCTTTATACTTGAGATTATCTTAAAAACAATAGAAATTAATATATGTTGAGTTCCTAATATGTATCGATGTTGAGCTACACACCTTAAATGCTTTATCAGCGATTTTAATCATATGAGATTTCTAATATCTGCATTTAAAAAGTTTTGATCTCAGATTAGGAGTCCATGATAAAGTAAATATAGGATTATATAAGATAACCTATGATCTATTTCTCTGTGTCTCAAAAAGAGTAGATCATTTAAACCTAGATTATTTAGGCAAAGTCACAAAGGGAAGAAGCATGATGTCTTTCAGAACAAATAGAGTTTAGGTGGGAATATAACATAATAGAGTAAAGATATTAGTTGTAGCATCAGGACTTGTTACCTCTTTTGGTTATGCTAATTTTTGAGTGTGAGACTTTTTAGCAGTAACTAATTTTGAGTCCCATCTACTTTTTCCATTATAGCAGATGAAATACCTATCTCACAATTATATTATAAGAATTAAAAGAAGCAACATTTGTTTGTTTGTTTGTTTGTTTAAGTATTGTGAAGTGAAAAGAAGACATGTTGAGGAACAGAAAAAATATAAATTAAGGCTAAGAAGAAAAGGTTAGTGTAACAAATGGGCATCACATGTTGGGAATAGGATGGAGACAACAGCCCTAATGAAGAATAAAACATAAGCTCCTCCATTTTCTAGTTTGCACAAGAAGCAGTTACTGAACCAAACATTTAAAGGATGGGTCACTCTCTGTAACTGAGAACATGCACAGACACCTGGAACTCAAAATGATAAGAGCTATACTGGGATTAATTATATGGTTGGCACTGAAGACCCATGAGTGAACCATTCAGGCTCACTAGTTCCTAGAGGGAAAGTGACTGTGCCCTGTGTTACTTGAGAAAATATATTTCAGGCCAACTGAAGGCAGAATTGTGAGATCCATGGCCATTTGAAGGACTAAAAGAATGTTTGTCAGGGAGAAAATGTTCCTGGCAGTGTGGCAAAGGTGGTACAGAAAAGACTTGATTTTGTGGGGCATTACACACCACACTTGTGCTGTGGTTAACAAGTCTGCACTAAGAGATGTAAGCTCCATTTTCTAAGACTGTATGGACTGAAATATTCAGGAAGGATGTTTAACTGTGAGAAGATGGCTTCAAATGGGCTAGATAAATGATAGTACGATGTGAAATAATGCAAAAAAAATGGAGACGAGCTGGTGTTCAGAGATATTTAGAAACTCAAATAGGCATTCCTTGGTGGCTTAAGTTGCTCCAGAAATGAAAATGTGGAATTTGAGGAAAGCATTCAGGTTTCTATTTCAGATGGCTGGACAGTTGCTAGCACTTAACTAAGTTTAGAAAAATAAAAACTAGGGCGTTCTGAGGCAGGGATAAATGAACTGAGCTTACACAATATTAATTTTGATGTTTCTACTAGAAGTGTGACTGTTCCTCAAGAGGCAATAGTATAGGAAGCACACATTTAAACACTTTGTAAGCCAGGCAGGGAGTCTTTATTTGATGTGGTAGGAATGAAGGAGCTGAATGAATGTCATTAGGATCATCATATGATGAGAAAGGAGTTTTAGGAGGGTGAAAGTGTCAGTTTTGTGTATTATGGTTCTGCAAGGAGATACGATAGTAGGTGAGAGGATGTTTAATTAATGTGCCTAAAATATTTTTTAATTAGTGTGCTTGACATTTTGAGAGACTGAACTGGTATAGAAACTGTAAGAATGCAGAGGATGCAAAAGGAAAGAAAGAAATTGGTGTTAATTGTGAGTGCAGACCACAACAAAATATCTAGCAATAAAAGTTATAATCAGGTAATTGGTAAGTGGATGGTGAAAATGATTAAATCCCCTGTATGAATAAAGCAGAAATAAATGACTTTGAGCTGCTGTTTTATTTTACTATGTATTACTTTGTAGTGTCTGCCACACACTAGCTCTTTGAGACAACCTCTTTGTCTCCACTTGACCCTTGACTTTCAGAGGGTTGAAGTAGCATGCCAAGACCTCTCCAAGAATAATGTATGAGCTGGAATTTTAAACTCAAATCCCTCTGGTTTCAAAACACATCCTTCCAGTTCTTTATCTGGTGAGGAACAGACAAAATGTAAAGGAAGAAACAAACAAAACAAATGTGAACAAGAAAGCAGAGAGAATGAAGATAGGTGTTGAACAGGGAGAGGTTAATTGCCAAACATTTTTCTCTTCGATCACCAAATAAATACTAATAGTAGCAGGAACAGTCACTTCCTGTGATTATATATATAATATATATATAATCACATATGTATAGCAAATGCAAGTATATAATGTGATCACACAGAGTACATACATAGGCACACACACACACACTTCCTTTCAATTTCATACTGATTCTGGGATTGGCAATCATTAAAGTAGTTCCGTCTTCTTTAGTGGATATTTCAAATTAATTCTGAAGGATAAAAGAAGACATAAAAATTAATTAGCCTCTGAGATCATCGTAATTTGAAAATAACTTCTGTTTGTACGGATATAATTATTAGTCACAAATTTTTTTGCCACATTTATATCTCATCGTTTCAGAAAATTTGTCAATATTGCCGCTACCAGGACCTTCCTCTGCCGTCATTTTCTACTGCTTTGCTCCTAATCCGCAGCAGTGGACGTGCGAATTCGGCAAGGCTTTGTGATTCTGTCTGCTGGAGGCGGGGCGTATAGTACGTGACCGAAGGTAATAAAAACCCGGAATGTATAAATTTAACACAGTGATATCTAGCCACCAGTACGTGACAAGTTCCAAGAAAAGGCCCAGGTATGCACAACTGTACTTGACACAGTTACTGCCCTACAGAGTGAAGCAGAGGAGAAGGCAAGTAAACCGATAACCACAGAACAGCATAATTTGATAAAGATGTAAATAAGATGTATATGATCAGAGGCTAGGAGGTCTCTAACCCAGTCGATGAGAATGGAGATGGCTTCCTAGAGAGAACTGAATTTAGCTTGAGTATAGGAGTTCCTGGGTAGCTTAATGGTTAACTAATGTGTTAATAATGTCATCTGCTGTTATCAGTGAAAGAAATAAAAAATATTCCTAAAGATATATTATAGAAATAAAAACTATTAAAATATTTATATGAATTATCTAAAAACAAAGGTGGGAGTAGCAAACAAGAGGAAATATGGACTGTGGGTTTTGACACTGATAAAACCAACCAACCAACCAAACCAAAATAAAGCCTCCATAAATTAAAAGACCCAGAAGATATGTTCTTCCTTGGGCTATTCTTAGTAAGAAGAGCTTTGGCTTGAAGGTGGCAACTCTACATAGCTTCTCTATAAGGTAAAGTCATGCCCTGACCACTTCTCAGTCAGCCCAACAGCCCAGAGACTTCTAATATGCTTTCTAAACTCAGGAATGCTAAAATCGCAGTTGATCATCAGTAACTTCTGATAGCCTCTATGAGAAACCACTGTAAGAATTGCTCCACTTCACTCTCACAGTTACAACGTAAATTCAGATAACAGGCTAATATGGAAAAGAACGAGTATACCTCTATAACACAAAGAGAGGAAATCTACTAAATGAATGGCTTTGCAGAAAAAATTGTACATCAGAGAAAACAGGCAGTGTATCAACACCTTGATCAGCCTGTTTAATATGATGTTTCTTAGTGCTTATTTCTCCCCTTAAACACACACGCGCATACACATACGCACACTCCTCCACACACAATTCATGATTATGAGTTTCACACTGATTAAACAATAATGTGTCCTAATTAAAAAACAGCCTTGGAGGTGTTTGTTTAAGATACCCAAAGCAATTCTTATCATTCCCCACAAGTCATAATTCACTGTATTTGTGTTTCAGGATTAGATAACCTGAATCTCTGTAGTTCCACATGGAACTATAGACATGGTTTATTCTGCTTAGATGTCTGGCTCTTCCTAGACAGGATTATTCTGTCTATGAAGTTCAGAGAGCAGTTAGTTCAACCACTTCAAATGTTTGGACAAAATTGCATAACTAATACGATGAGACTAAGAGTCAAATCAAGCTTGGAGAATAACAAAGACCTAAAAGCAAATTGTTTTTATGAGAAATTTATAAAGGGAACCAGAAGAAAGAAAGTAAATTTTACTGAATTTTTACTACATGGTTAGCACTGGTCTGAATGTTTTATATCCCAACAATTGTTAGTGTCTCAATTGCCAAGTCCTTCCCTGTCTTAGTACCTCTGCAGTTGACTTTGACCATATGATTGACCACATCTCATATTTTTAAATCTCTAAATTCCACTCCACTCTCCAAGCAGTCAAAATAAGAAGGTGTTATTCCTTATATCATTTTTCTCCATCATAGCATCCCTTTAAGTTTTATTCTTGAACCCTGGCTGGTGTAGCTCAGGGGATTGAGTGTCAGCCTGTGAACCAAAGGTCGCTGGTTTGATTCTCCAGTCAGGGCACATGCCTGGGTTGCAGGCCAGGTCCCCAGTAGCGGGTGTGTGAGAGGCAACCACACATTGTTGTTTCCCTCCCTCTTTTTCTCCCTCCTTTTCCCTCTGTCTAAAAATAAAATAAAGAAAATATTTAAATTTTATTCTTGGTGTTTTATAATATTTAATTAAATATGTATCTGTTCACCTACTTACGCATGGCTTCTTTCCCTATTTGCCTGTAAACTCCATGAGGGCTGAGCTTCTGCTATCATAGCTAGCATAGTACCCTAACCAGAGTAGCTCCTGGAAATATTTTTTGAATAAAAATCTAATTTAACAACTATAACAATCTTATGAATAAATATCCCAGTTAATAGATGAAGATACCTAGCGATAGAGAGAAAATAATTTCTCCAATTCCATCCAGTACTTACAAATAGTATGAGTTCACTTTTAATATGAGATTGTATGGATTGTAATTCAGTGCTTCCTAACATGTTAAGATCCATGGACATCATATTCTATACAACTCTGTCCATGAAGGAGCTCTGAACTTTGTCAAGATACTTAAGAGAAGATGTGGAGACTCACAGAGGTGAGGGCAAAACACTGCAATGACCTTGAATAATGTTTAATATGATGGACACTGTACTGGGAGGAAAAGCTTCTGACTTTTCATTAACTCCAAATAAAAGCAGAAACTTCTTTGAACCTCATTGGCTATTCAATATGCTTAATGTTATCTGGTACCATTATTTCTCCTTTGTCTCTACAGAATTGAGCTATTGCAAATATGGACAGAATTTTGATTTAACCAAGGCAAGGTACAAGCTATTCAGTGTTAATCAAATGAACACAGAAGTCAGTATAATTGGTAGAAAATTTTGGATTATGTCATGGTATCTGATAACTATACTCAAATGTCAGCCTCTGTTTGTGTCAGGAGAGAGAGTAATGTATTATTTTTTTTCAGTTTGGGGGAATTGTTGTCCTTTCTACAAATATGAAATACACAAACTATGCTCAACAAACTCAATCCTCCCCATAAAAGATGTATCCCAAATTAAGCCTCATTTCTAAAGACATTTAAAAAAAATGAGTCTAGTTAAGAATGCATCTGAATAGAAAAAAGAATATAAAAACACAAACAAAAATGCAAAGATATTTAGGATGAGATTACTTCAAAAGAAATAGTAAAATAATACAAATTTAGAAAAAATATATGATAGGTTTTATTGTCAATGATCATATATATACACATAATATAAGTAATTAAAGTTTTAAAAGGTACATTACAATAAACAAGTAAGCCTAATTATAATGATAGCCTGTGTATTATATAGTTGTAATCCATTTGTGTAATAGCTGTATTGAGCTGTGCATCCAGTCTCTGCATCCCAATATGCCATGTCAATCTCTCCTCCCTGCCAAGGGTCGGATTTTTCAGCAACATTTTTGTCAGCTATTATAATTTCCAAGTCACTTTCTGTTATTTAGATCTCACTAGTTCTAATTTGCAAACAAGAGGTTTCACCTTCCCTCTGTAATCACTGACCAAAATAGAATATATTAATTGGTAACCATTAAGTTTTTTCTTTGGATTAAGTGGAAACATGATTGACTTCCTCCCACTTCCCTTTTGTGTGCAGCAGTTCTGCATTTGCTGCCTATGACTTATGGCAGCCTACATAAAATATCAGATTTTTATAATTTGATGTGTCATGTTTATGAGGCTTATACCATGGTTTTCTAGGTAAAACTTCAGGTCATTACCATAAAATCAAGGTTAATCATATTTAGAACAATAATCTCAATGTTGATGAGGAGAAAATATTCCATAGTGTGTAGTTTATTGAAGTTAAGAATATTAATTTTGGTATTCAAATTCTACTATGCTCCTCTAATCAACCTAATATGATACAGATATAGCCACCCAATATATGGAATAAAATATGACTTGGGATCAACTCAGTCAATGGCTGTGTGTTCTCCTTAGTGTACTTTTTTCAGGGTATGAGAGAGGACTGAGTTTCTGAAAAGAAATTAAGGAAATAAAAATAACTAATCATAGATACATAATATGAGGTCTGCCCAGAAGGTATCCAGCCATGTAATGGTAGTCACCAGATGACTTCCATTGGGATGACTGGGCCTTCATTTCCAGATCATAGTTGTAGAGCCATGATTCATCTCTTGTTAAGACTTTCCTGAGGAAATCTGGTTCATTGGTAGTAGTTTGAATTAAGTCATTAGCAACTGCAGCACGATATTTCTTCTGCTCTGGTAGCAGAAGCTGCAGAATAAATTTTGCCAAGACACATTTGATGATAAGATCCTGCATCAAAATCTAGGACACAGTAGTTTTTGGAATCACCAGACCAGCTTCTAATTCTCACAGTGCCAGTCTCCAATCTTTGTTGATTGCAGCCAGTATATGTTCAACATTCTCTGATGTTCTGCTTGTTGCAGGCTTTCCAGAATGTGGATCATTTTTAACAGATTCTTGACCATCTTTGGAGCATTTGTGCCACACATTTATTTGCACTGCACTCATTGCATCAAACCCAGAAACCTTCTGAATCATCTGAATAGTTTCCACAGAGGAATGCTGAAGCTTAACGTAAAATTTGATGCAGATGCATTGCTCTTACTCATTCAGTCATTTTGAATGTGACAGCCACACAGTACACATCCTCACTCACCAGTGTTTACTGCCCCCACTGATTAGTACAGTGAAGCCATCATTGTTCATAAGTGTGCATTCCAGTCCACTCTCCTTGGCTACCAGGTTACATCAATGTTGTGCAAACCATCCTTGCTATATTAACAGGGCCTGGACTTTTTCCAGACAGACCTCATAAATGTGCCCTAATTACTTTCAATGTCTTGAAGTTATACCATTTATATTCTTGGACTGCAGTATAATTAAGATAGACATTTGTAACAAACCATTAAGCAAAAAATCATATAAAAATAAATGTTATATAAAAAATACTTCTAATTGACCTCTGGGTCAAAGAGGAAATCACAAATTAAATCAATTTACAAGAAAAATGTATTGTTTTCAAGGGAGTATCAAAATGGTAGAAATAGAACAGCAAATTAAATCCAAAGTAGAAGGGGGGTGATAATAGAGATAAGAAAACAATAACTATATATATATATATATATATATATATATATGTATATGGTGAGCAATAAACATTTGTAATTATATATATATATATATATATATAAATAAAGCCAAAATTGATTCTTTGGATAAAAACTAATAAAATTGATAAACACGAAGAGAAACTTTCTCTAAGAAGGTGTGGGGAAGGAGGAGATAACACAAGAAATACTTAACATCAGAAAAAAATAGATAAATTTTTAGAAAAAAACAAACCTAAAGAAAGAAACCAAGGATAAATATACAAACTAAAAAGTCCTATACCTATAAAATAGTGTTCAAATTTTTTATTTTTTCCCAAAAAGAAATTTCAGATTCAAATGGTTTCCTTAGCTATTTCTACCAAACATTTGTCAGAAATAATGTTACATCATAAATTATGAGGCTGACATAAGTTGTTGTTTTGAACTGCTGTTATATCTTCCCATTTTTCTTCTATTATTTTATTAGTTATTCATTATTTTAATTGGCTTTTCTCTGGCTGCTTACCACTCTGACATACTCTCCTGTTTCCTTTGCTCTCATTCCTCGGGGTCTGACTCCTTACGGCATGTGATATCTAGCTGGTAAATAACACCAATGGCCTAGTGCTCAGCGTTTCTAAATATTCCCAAATGTGAATGCTATTGTTAATAACAACATACAACTCTATTTATTGGTGAGTCCGTTTTCTTAAGTTCATTATAATGTGTCACGTGAATGGCAGTTCCTGCATGGATGCTTGGATGAAGAACAAGTAATTTATTCTTTTGTGAACAAAGCAATCAACTAAAGACTGTACGGTGACTTCTAGAAAACAAACGCCTTTCTTCAGAGTCTGTTCTAAAATCATTCCTTCTGAAGCCAACAATCCACAAAATGATAACAGACTTAAAATTTTTCTTTACTCTTTTGTAACTTCTTTTTCAGTATCTTAGGTTTGTTTTTCTCAACAGCACTTTTTTGTATATTGTTCTTATACTTCTTACTTTATTTATCCTTTGTTTGTGAGAAAAATTTTGGGAGTGAGGTATAAATCATTCAGAATAGCATCAATGCTTCCTGAAGTCATCCCAATATTAAAGAACTACAGCTCTGATGGTAGATTTTAAAGGCAGCAATTAGTAGATAAGTGTTGTAAATTGAGGAATCTAATCGAAAAACTGTTTCCCTAAGACATTACATCTCATGCTTATAAAGCCTATTATTTCTTATATTCATTCATGCATGCTATGCAGAAATGGAGATCAGGTTTTATTTTGGGAGTCTTACTTTCTTAGATTCATAGCTGATATAGTGAACCTAATCCAACATTCTTATTTTTCTAGTTTCATAGTTTGAATAGTAATAACCCTGATCCAATAGAGCAGGTCTGTTCAAGCTCGAAAATGTTGCTAATATCAGTTGTGAAGCGACTAGACTAGAGATTACGGGAAACTGTCACTGAGAAAATCTCAAATTCTGGTTACTAACACCTACAGTGTCCTAGGAGCATTTGTAGACAGCAGATAACACACAAGTTCTTGGTTGAATCTAGTAGCTACACCATTGCTTTGCCCATAGTAAACACTGGAAATAGCACTGACATTAGTAACCTAATAGTTATTTAAATAAGAAATGATTCTGTCTTATTGATGTAGTTCTTGCTAGAAAAATAAAGTAACCAGACTGAGAATGAAGACAATTGCTTAATAATTATATAACATCGAGTGTATTACTGCATATATTTAACCTTAAGGCTCTTCATCTCTGAAATCAGGGAAGATGGTGAAGAAAATAGCTTCGGTTTCTAATTATTTCCTTGGGTCCAAGTGTTACTTTTGCATATTTGGTATATAAAAACTTGCTCAATCTATCATTTTATCTCAGAATGTCATCAATTATTAGGATACTACCACCACCAGAGAACTTTGCTACACAACTACATCTTTTTTGTTAAGGAACATCCAATGGCTGATGACATGACTGTTTTATACAGGACCTGGGAAGGAGAGGGGCAGCATGACCATTTTTTCCCCCAGGGCCTTTTGGACTGAGGCCAGCTGAAGCTGAGAAGGGAGAAAGGTTTGTCAAGTTTGAAAAGACTGACGAAATGTTATTATTGCTGAATTGAGACTCTAGGGTGTTTTATTACTTACTGAGAGCAGAGAAGCCATAGAGAATGTCCTGATCTTTATCTACAGCCAGGTAAATTTCTCCCACTAAATACAACTTGAGGATGGTGGGTTAAAATAAAGACATTTCATTTTATTTCATGGTTTCTTGGACAACATCGTGATTATAAAGGTATTATAGATTCAAAAGAAAGAAAGGAAAACCTTAAAACCATTGGAATCTTGGATTGTAAGAGGGATGTACAGAAATGGTATGCAAGAGCTTATATACATTCAATGTTCATTGTACTAGCTTTAGCTCTTGAGGTTAAACTTTTAGAAAGTATTTGTAAACAGAGTTTTCACAGCACAGTGAATTGACTACAAAAGTTGCTTAAAGTTATGAGAGTTAAAGGAATTGGGGTGTTTACTGTGGCGAAGTGAACATGAGTTAAAGGAGGGAGATGCTGGTGCTACATGTATGTAAAACAGGGATTAAAATAGTGCTATGAAGGCTCACATAGCAAATTAGAAACACTCTTAAAAAGGCAAATTTCAGTTCAGTATAAGAAAAAACATCAAGTATTTAGAACTAGTAAAGAATGTCATGGAGTATCTTGGTCATTTGTGCTTCTCCAAGTTCTGTCACTAAGGCGCTTTAAAAGCACTTCCAACCTAATGTGAGATTCTAGACAAGACATGGGAACAATTCATTGAGGGGGTAACATTCATTGTGTGAAGGTCAAGTAGGCTTTTTGAGGTAAAAAGAAAGAATACTAATTTTTGAGGGAGGACATTAGGTGCAAAGAAAGATAAATGTAAGTGGATAGAGTACATTGAGGCACGAGTGAGGAAACTAGTACAGTTGAATATGTCATGTTTCCAGAGACTTCTAAGTTCTGCAAGTTCAGCACACGTTAGTGTAGTTCACTCCCATATGCCCGGACCCTGGAACAACGATCTACAATATTTCCATCTACCATTTCAGGATTACATAGTGTTTGAGTTCATTACTGAACAGACTATCTAACAGCATCTCAGAAAATCATAGGAAAGTATATTCTCTTATTTTCCAGATTTGTTTTTCCAAATGATGGATGTCTTAATGTGTTCTCCTCCTTATAGTTTTATTGACCTCTTTATTGAGACTGAATCCATTTCAGCTTTAAAAAAAAAAAAGAGAGAAGCTCTGAAAGATTGTTTCCTTTTTATGCTGGAGAATGTTTCCTACATTTTCTAATTTAAAGAGGAGACTCAAATTTTTTTATACTCGTGAAGATGTCAGTGAAGTGCTTGTAAGTGCACAGGAAGACGATAGGATTTGTTCATATTTGCACAGTAGTGTTTTTCATTATATAAGCCTGGAAAAAACTAATAATCCTCAGTACATCGTGCTTAAGACCCTCTTCAATATCAAGTCACAGACGACAGACTGTGTTTGGAAGACCAGTTAGTAAAGGCAGAATCAGGCACTGACTAGTTTTTTGAATTATTTTGTGCATGTAATGTGTATCATTGAAGGTTTGTTTTTATATAGTCCTTTTTGGGCCCTGAAATAAATTCTATAAAGTTTCTTCTTCATTCAAATTTTATACTAATTAAATTTAATTTGTTAATAATTCTTTAAGGATTGTATGTATAAATTTCCATAATATTTCTTTCAGAATTTTTATTATTTTTTAAAAATAAATAAACATATATACATACATATATATCCAAACACAAACACACACATATACAAAATTTAACTTTAAAGGAAAATGACCAAAATGCTAAAGAAATATTTTTAAAAGTATATATACATATATAATTTTGTATTATAATCATTATATGCATTTATATAATGTGTATGTAATATGTAGAATATAATATATAACCTACATATCCTAAATATATATTCTATAAGTAATGGTTATATGTATATAATTATATATACACTACTGAATGAATAAAATAATGTAGTGGCGATAAGATATTAAACAAAAAAATGAAAGAAAAATAAAGCCTAGATAATCTTAAATATAGTTATTTTGAAATCCACAAAGACAAGTTTATTATAGATTGCTGGAAAACCTTACTGTGAAGATGTTAATTTTCCCAGCTGTTTCATAATGATTAGCACGTCTTACATCAATTACACACCAATCACTTCAGTGAGTTTTCTATTTGCACCTATTTTAGGAGGTCTGTGTATCTACTTGGAAATTTACACTGGTCACTAGAATGACACTAATGTAACCTGTGTATATATTGTTATCTTTGACCCAGAGGGACATACAGATGTGTATAAAAAATTTAGTCAGAATTTAATAATAAAGTGTCTCTGAGCATCTCTGAATTTATTGCACTAAATTAGATAATTATTTCTTTTAAATTTTCCACATTGTACAATCAAATCGTATAGTGAAAATAATATACACATTGTAAATATAGAAATAAAATTCTATGATCAGTTCTGTTAATATCTGAGATACTTAAAAAATTCACTGAATATTCTTAGATGTCTTTGTCTTTATTTTTAAACGTAGAGCTTACATTAGAACAGTTATTTTCAAAAAATATTTTGTGAAATCCCTTTGGAAATTACTTATATATGTGAGGTTTATCTGACATGGGAAGTGTGAAGGAGTAGGTCCTTAGTAACCCAGAGCAGTTTTACTCTATTAATTGTCTTTACAGCATTTCTAAACATTTTATTTTCTGAAAGATTATTTTGATACAATATATTCACATTAAAAATTATACTTGTACAATTTCCCACCATAATTAAAATTTCCTGATCTGCTGGTGAAGCTTGAAATTTTCTGGAAATTGGGCGAAATTTGAGGTTCTTTTGGGAATAAAAGTGTCATGAATTTTATTTTGAACTTTATACTTTTGTAATACCATTTCATTTTGCTCAGATATATTTAATATTTTTATTAATATGTTCTGGACAAAAACTGTTTTGATGTACTAAAATTATAAAACATTACTGTGCTTCATAGCAGTAAAATTGTCACAAGCTGCTTTTTGGTCAAGACCTTGAATTGCTTTAAAGGGAAGAATTATGGTATTTTAAATCAGAGCCATTGCACAGAAAAAAATAATAAAAGCAAAACTGCATATTGACTAGTTGGGAAGAAGAATAATGTATGAATATAAGACCATAAAACAGTAATTTTACATTTTCTTATATTGTCTAGCAAAGGCAGTATCAAACTTGCACTGTTTCCCAGTGTCAAAGATAAAGGATGGCGATAAGAGTAAATAAATTCGTATTAAAATGGAAGTTTTTTTATTTCCAAGTACTCCATTTATAAGAATAAACATTTTTAAATTGCTTTTTGGCACAAATAAACTTTCAGGGGGAAAAGTAATATTAAGTAGACTCATCATCATTGATAAATTATTGAAAAAAATAATGTATCTGGGTTACTAGAAAAGATGCTTGAGATTTAATAAATATTCTTTCGTTCATTCAACTATTATTTGTTGAGACACTGTTATGCTCCAAAAGGAGAGAATACAGTATTAGATCAGAAAGCTGAAGTCTTTCTACTCAAGGAGTTTACATCCCGGTAGGGAGACACAGACAAAACATAAGTGAAAAAGATTTTTAAAAGCAATATATTTTAAGATGGTTGTAAATATTATATAGAAAATAAAAGTAAAATTAGGATTGTGAGTTTGCCTAAGGAATTAACACTTGAGGTGGGAACTTAATCAGTATCCCAAGAAGAAGGAACTTGAAATTTGAGGCTTATAAAGTAGAAAAAAAATTACATATTTTATATATAAATTATATGTATCAAATTATATACTATATATAAAATATATTGTAACTTAGACAATATTTCAGTACTGTCAACAAAGTGGTCTAGTACTTATGTCATTTCCTTTTATTTTCTTTATTTTTTCTGGTTTTGTTAGCATACAGATGACCAATAGACATATGAAAAGATGCTCAAAGTCACTAATCATCAGAGAAATGCAAATTGAAACCAGAATGAAATATCATCTCACACCTGTCAGAATGGCTATCATCAATAAATCAACAAACAGTAAATGTTGGTGAGGATGTGGAGAAAGGAAAACACTTTTGTGCTGTTGGTGGGAGTATATATTGGTGCAGCCACAGTGGAAAGCAGTATGGAGATATTACCTCCAAATTAAAAATGGGTCTGCCTTTTGACCCAGTGACCTCACTTCTAGTAATATATCCAGAGGAACCCAAAACACTAATTCAAAAGAACACAAGCATCCCTATGTTAATTGCAGCATTATTTACAATCTCCAGGATATGGAAGTAGCTCAAGTGTCCATCAGTAGATGAGTCAATGAAACAAATATGGGAGATTTACACAATGGAATTCTACTCTTCATAAAAAGTAAGAAAAATTTACCCAGTATGGATGGGCCTGGAGAACATTACACCAAGTGAAATAAACCAGTCAGAGAAAGACAAATACCACATGATTTCACTTATATGTGGAATCTAATGAAGCAACCGAATTAACAAGCAAAATACAGACAGATTCATAGATAGGGAGCAAGATGACAGCTAATGGCTGGGGAGGGATTGAGTAAAAAGGAAAAAGGACTCATGGACATGGACAACAATGTGGTGATTTCAGGAGGGAGGGTGGTGTAAGGGGAAAAATACAATAAAAAATAAAACCTCCCAAAAGATAAAATTGAGATGCAACATTGTACTAGTCCAACGTGTGCAATATATCAATTCATATATGTATATATTGCAAAGTTTTTATCTCATTAAACTTATCATCAATCACCTCACAAAGTTACAATTTTTTTTTAATGAGAACTTTTGAGACTTATTTTCTTGACAACTTTCAAATATACAGTACAATACAGTACTGTTCACTGTAGTCACCAGCTATGCCTTCCATCACCAGGACTGACTTATTTTATAATAGGAAGTTATTACCTTTTGACCACCTTCAACCACTCTCTTCAGCAACTGCCTGCCACCTCCAACCACCAATTTGTTTTCTGCCCTTATAAGTTAGTTTTTTTCAGATTCTTCATATAAATTAGTTAATACAATAATTTTCTCTGTGGCTTTTTCACTTAGCATAAGTACATCTTAACTTCAGTTAATTTTACTGTTAGCCACTGTTTCCAATGTTCTATTTATTTATAACAGTTCAATCTAATCTCTAAATAATGCATACCCAGAACTTTTAGGAACTTCTCCAAGCCATTTTCTTTTCTCTAAATGATTTTGGATGTCTTCTTTTTTAAGACTAGGAGAGATTTCGTACCACCTTGAGGTAAGGCCATTGAGTAGCAATTGACAGTGTGTTTTCTCAGAGGGGAGTTGGAGTTGGGATAAAGAAGAATAGGAAAATATAAATTATAGGTAATATGGAAAAGAAAGATGAAGAATGAAAATATTCCCATTCCAAATAACTTATCGAAGAACTTATCCAAATAACTTATCATTTTATAGCATTATAGTTTAATGCTATAAAATGTAAAGGGAAAGAGGGGAAAAAAACCCCAGATATTTGGAAATAAAGAGCAAATGGAGTTTTGTTTATTGAACATCTAACTCTGTCTTGGCCTTTGCATGAGTTACTAATTTAATTCTCACCAAAAACTTAAAGGCAAATGTAACCATTACCACTACAGATGAGAAAATCCAGCATCAAAAGCATGAGGTAATTTGCTCTAAGGCATGTATCTCCCAAACTGTGGGGCTCTTATTCAACACCAGTCTGGCCAGGTAGGAAGCATATGGCCTTCACTCTTCGCCAACTGGCTTCTAATAATACAGTAAAATATTAAAAAGATGGTATTTCATAGGATTGAATGGTAATTCCTGCATTTAATATTACAGTAAGAAATAAGACACATATAATACTATTAACCATACTAAAGCATACAATTAAGTGATTTTTAGTATATTCACAGGTTGTAAAATCATCCCCATTACCTAATTCCAGGACATGTTCATCACATCAAAAAAATTCCATATTCATTAATGCTTAATTTTCTATCCCATCCTTCCTCCAGTCTTTGGCAACCACTAGTTTATTTTCTGTCTGTATATAGTTTTGCCTAATTAGCATACTACATATAACTTAAGTCATACAACATGTGAAATTTTATGTTTATCTTTTTAATTTTGCATAATGTTTTCAAGTTTGCCCATGTTGCATCTTGTATCAGAACTTCATTTCTTTTTATGGCTAAATGATATTCTATTATATGGGTATACCACATTTGTTTATTCATCATCAGTTCATGATTTTTTTCTACATTTTGGATTTTATGAATGCCATTATGAACACTTATGTAAAAGTTTTTATTTGATTAGCTTTTTAAAAAAATTTTGAAGTATTAACTGAGTGGAATTTCTGTGTCATATGGTAACTCTGCTTTAATCTATTGAGGAACTGACAAACTATTTTTCATGGAAGCGGTGCCATTTTTCATGTCTACCAGGTATGTAGGAGGATTCTGCATATACTTTCCAACATTTTTATTTTTACTTCTTAAAAATTATAACTATCCTAGTAGTTTTGAAGTGACATTGACCTTGTATTCTTCAACCTTGTTGAATTTATTTATTAGTTCTAATAGTATTTCTTAGACAATTCTTAAGGTTTTCTATATGTAATGCCATCCATAAGAAGAGATACTTTTACATCTGTGTTTCTAATATGGAAAGATTTCATAGGTGAGGAAGATACAACTGCAAGGAAAATAGAAGTAACATTTGATATAAAGTTTCTTTTGAATTATTAGTGAAATAAAATATTTAAATTATCAGTGAGAAAACATAAAGAAAAAAGGATATGCCATAACATTGCTATTCAGGCCTGGTACCAGGTACAAGTTCCTGATTATCATATTTTTAAAATGTTATCTGACTGCTAATCCCAAAAAGGATCAGTACTATAATTATATTTTATATTATATTGAGATGATATGATTCTGTAATATTAGGCAGACCAAAAAGGAGATATTAAGAATAAATTCCATTGAATATTTCCTACTTTTAATCTCCCTAAAGGCATATATTCATTTAAGTATAACTTTATAATATTACCATCACTTAAAATGTTATTCACAAAAGAACTCTAAAAAACTTCAATGGGGTCATATACATGAATAAAATGAGTCCAGGGAATCAGAATCCTTATGGGCCACAAAGCTACCATTATCAGAATCCATCTCTTCCACCTTCCCCTAGTTCTCCCTCTGACTCAGGTGGCACTCGGGAAGGTCTGGTGGCAGCACAGTAGCATTGCAATTTTTCCAGGCAACATCATAAGCTCATAAACAAAAATCAGTTTATGCTTTCTCGCCTTCCTTTTTCCCTCTAATTTGTTTGCCATGAAAGGTTTAACTTACACCTGTGACCCCCCAAAAAAAATCACAAAGGGAAATGGGAGAAGAATATTCAATGGCTTTAAGAAAGAGACTCCCAAAATTAGGATTTACTTTATAAATCTATAAAATTTAAAGGCACATAAAAATATGTGATATTATTAAATTAAATGGTAAATTATTTAAAAAATATTTTCAGCACTCAGTCATATTTGCCCTCCTAAAATTAACAGCACAGTGGTAAAATAGTGAAGCTATGAAGAATCTTGTCTTCGATAAAAGTAATTATAGAGTAAAGTTTTGTCTTCCTTTAAATGTTTAAATATTCAATGTTGATAATAAAATAAATCATAGTCCATGAAACACCAATGGATGAAATAAAGATCATCTAAATTAAATCAGGGAGATGGCGATTTTTTCTCAGTAAGGAAATTCTTTAGAGCAAATCGAAGTCTTTATCAATGTGACAGTTCCTTGTCACAGGATATGTTCCAAAGTAGATAGCAACATTGTTCCCTGGAATGATACAAATGGTCATTCAATAACTTATTATTTTATCTTATGTAATTTGAAGACTGATAAGTGCTAGCATTTCAATTAGAACAACCAATAAATACTTATTGTTGGCATTTCTGAAGTTTACAATTTAGAGATATTTATAACTTAAGCAATAAATTAATATAAAGAAGCACATAAAGAACAGCAATAAACATTTTGAGAGAATTGGAAAGATATCTGAGAAAGTGTATAATTGTGGGACCACAGCTGTCCTGTGGTCCAGGGGAAGTTTTTCCCATGGAATTCATGCTTAAATTGACATTTGACGGGGACTAAGATTTGGGCTACAAGAAAATAAAAATATCAGGAAATAATTTTGTTAGGATTCATAATTCACTGACCTATTTACAAACATCATCTGTAAGTAGTTTTTATTGTCTTTAAATTAGCCCACTGAGTCCCATACCTGAGGGGGAAGCACAAAAGAGGTTTGTTTGGCTTGAGTGGGAGGTCCAAGACGAGGGAAATAAATTTCTTTATCTTAAGACAGCTTAGAAACCAAAGTAATTAACTGGGAACTTTACTGGAGGGCTTCAGACAGGCTATGCTGGAGACAATCTTGGATCTTTGAAATTCTGAGAGTTTTTGAAAGTAGAAGATCCAAAAATATAGAGCGATGTTGAAAAGAAACAGTGTCTTCTCCAGAATTTTGCACATGGCATACCATAGTGCTTACCGTGCCACCATCCAAATCAGATTACAGTGAAGGTTGAAAAGGCCTTCTTGATACAGCAACTTATATTATTTTGAAATGATATGCAGAAAAACTATTTGCAGATAGTAGTATCCTATTTTTAATAATCTGGTTCACTGTATATCAGTTGAGAAACTTGAAATACAGTCCAGAGGGGAGTAAGCTCCTTTTTTGTGTAACTATCTACCTCTTTATCTGTTTATTGATTTATTAATTTTTGCTTTTATGTAGCAGTTATAGGTCCAATAATAATCAGCAATGCTTTAGTATACTCTCTTGAGATTTAAGGGATCAGTACATAATTCCACTTTTACTCTGCGCATGCTCTGAAATAGCTGAGATATTCAGGAGGCAGGAACTAGGTGCTCAGAGATCACCACTTTACTTGCGTTACTGTTGGGGCTATGCTATTAGAGGTCTTGATTTCAATCTAACTGAAGGGCCACTTAAAAATGTGTGAATTGAGCCTGTCTCCCAAAACTAAGTCAGGGGATACCCCAGGAAGCTTAATGCTGGACTGAGAGCAGGTGAGCTGTTGGCTTGTTTCTCCTACACTGCAGGATTCCAAAACAATGAAAAAAGAGGAAAAATCTTGAGCCACAAAGCTGAGTTTCTCTCCTCAGTTCACCAATTTGATGTGACATTTCTCCTGTTGGGGGAAGAAGAGAAATACTGTGTTCCTTGTGACTCTAGTGAATCTTATCACATGGAAATGTGTGATAAGGAGTCACAAGAAATGAGCTCCTTTCTTTTTCTCAATGTATTTAATATCTTAAATAAGTGACATAATATCTTTAAAATGAAAAGAATGGGAATCATTTTTATAAGTCAATTGCTATTATATAGCAAGTCCAGAACTTTACTCAAAAATATTACTAGTGATTCTTAATAAAAAATACTGCTGGAAGGTACATGTGTATCATTTTTCTTTTTGTTGACATGGACTCTAAATTTCTTATTTTATCTCACGTGTCAGTTTATTTGATATGACAGTTGTTTATTTTGCCTAATCTCTGTTATTTTTTCTTTTCATTTTATTTTATCTTTTTCTCTTCTGTTTTTTTCATGGACTTTATATTAAATGTCTTCCCACCTCCATGGGAAGCCATCACAAATGAATCCAGAATTTTGTTGTCTGTGATCAGACTTCTACATCATTGCTAGGTGAAAATGACATTTTAATGTTATAGAATTATTAGGTAACGCTATAGGCAAGTGATATCTATGGAGTTATTTTTCCAAATGAGACTATCTTCTGCTAAGAAATTTCAAAATGAAATATCAAAATGAAATGACATTCTTAGAATCTGCCAGAACACTTCTAAATATTACATGCATAAAAGATAATTTCTTTCTCTTTAGATATTTCCCAGTTCAAAAAAATTCTTTCTTTTTTCCTAAAGATGGTATTACTGTCTTCTTAGGAGAGACAGAAGATTAAAATCTTTCTCAACACTTAGTCTCATATATGTATTCAATTGATAAGGAAAGTAATTAAAACAACCAACAATAAAAAATGCATGAATATTTTAAAACTTGCTGTGTATCAAGAAACAGAGGAACTTAAAAAAAAAGCTGCCTGTGTCTCACTGCAGTCTTGACTATGTCAGAAATTCCTATATTGTTTTGGTTAGCCAGACAGAATTTTGAAGCCCCAAATGCTAATAAACAATAAGGTTTATTGACCTGAAAGACTCCTGTGTTAGTTAGCCTTTAAAAATTCTTCCAAAGTTATTTTCCATTCTTAGTCTTTACCCTTGTAAATGAACTACTAACTGACTATACCCTCTATAGGTCTGCAATGTTTCCTTCCAGTTCTCTACCAAGTTATTACTACATCCCATTTCTTTATTTCCAAATCCTATTACTCATTTTAGTTCCTAATAGTTATATCCACTTACTCATGGAAATGTTCATGGTTCTTCCTTTGAGGGATAAATTTATAACATATGCTGTTGATTCTATCTATATATTTAGATCTGATATTAAATAATTTTGGTTCATATTATATATTTTAACTTCTAATTAACACATTTTTTAAAAGCATGCTATATAGAACACAACATGCAAAAGTGCAAAAAGTATATAATGAGTGAATTAATTAATGGATATAGACTAAGTGAAATGTAAATCTAGGAATCTGACCAGTGATAATTAACCAAAAGGAACAAGAAAAGGCAGAACTCCTAAATCAAAATAATAATAATGATAATTAATAATAATAATTTCCATGAACATGAGATAAAATTAATAGAAATTATAGAGTTGGACTAGTGATAGACCTATCAGCAAATTAGATCATTATCATTCACATGAATGATCAAATAACTGTAATTTAGGTGAGCAAGTGATAACTGTCAGAAATTTAGTAAAACATGATTGTCCAGTACTTTTTCCTCTTGTCTGGTCATCCCATTCCCTGGCTGAGAGTGAAATAATGTGACATGCTTGGCACAGAGGCCCAAGGGAACTGATTGACAGGTCTGGGTAATATGGTGCTCCTTGGGTGGGGAGATAATATTTAAAGAGAACAAAGCAGAACTGTACTCAGCTGGTATAGAATATAGCAGGTTATATATGTAACTTAAATCCCCATCATATATTCTACTGCTCTCATAAAACTGGGTACTTCTCATAGTGCTCCCTTATACAGAGACAATGCTTACCATAGAGTTAAGGCATCTGATTTCTATTATGTAATACATATTTGCCACTACAAAATAAATATCTTATCACTTATTTTTAGGAACTTAATCTTAGAAAAAATGAGTTGAAGGGATATTCTTATTTTTATGTATAGATAAACACAAAATGCGACCTTGACTCAGGGTCCGTTTCACCAGTTTTTTCACAGCCTTGGCTTTCTCTAAACGAACTCCTTCCAAGTTCCAACCCATTAGTCATTCACAACTGAGACTGTAATACTTTGCTGCAGGTATGCATTTTGCTTCACTGCCACCTGCTTGCTGCCTTTATTTATTTTTTTGATAAACCTGCTTCCATTTCCTCAGCTCTAAACAACTGCTCTGGATCTTGTAGTTAAGATGTCTTATTCAGTAACCAAATGATAATTTGAAGAATTTTATCCTTTTCTAGTCTCAGATTTGCTTATTTGCTGGGTGATGGAGCAACTTTTACTTTAGAATAAGGACCTCACTCTAACCCCTTATGTCATTACCAGATACTATCTATTTTCCTATTTCCTAAATCAATTAATTGTGGATTCAGATGGGCACTAAAGGAGTTAAGGCTGGCATGCCTAAATGAACACAGAATAGTTTAACTCTCTTGGAAACTCAGCCAAAGATGTTTGTGAGTGTTCCCCTTGGTTTTCCATGTGTTTTCTCAACTACACATATTAGTTCTTTAAATGTCTGATCCTGTGTCAATATTGAGCAATGAAGTATAGTATGCACTATATTCCCACTAATCACTGAGAAGTACATTTAGTTTGACCATTCTGATTCTGCTACCTGAAATATGGAGCACAACATCTGAGCATTTATGTACTGATTTAAGTACAGAACCCACCCCTACTCTGGAAATGGAAGGTGACGTAGAATGTCTGACTTATTTGATTAATATTCATATACTTATTTGAAGCTTCGAAACCTAAGTAGAAATACCTTCTAAAAGGAAACAATGCTGTATCTTTTGTCTTTTCCTATTGACTAATAACTTTTGCTAAAATAGACATAAAACCAGGTTCCATAAACACAATACCAGTTAACACCAATCTCTCCACTTAATGGAGCAGATCCTCACTAATTCTGATTATTATAGCTATCAAAACTAATATTCATCAAGTCCCTGGTCATATTAGCCCTTAGGCCATTTTTAATTTGGATTAGCTTATACTCATCTATTAACTTAATTCCATAATATATGGGTTTCTCCAGGTCTTTACCCACTATATTCTGATGTCTCTGCCAAACAATGTGTCAATTAATGGTTTCACGTCCATCATTTATTATGAAAATGGTATTTGCTAAGAGAATGGAAGCTACAGAAACTATAAACAGGACCCATATCACAGTGTGGTTGGTCTGAATTCAGTGAGTTCTGTTGCAGTTTCCTGTGGGAACAGAATTTAAGCTTATATTGTGCTGCCAGGCATAGGGTCTTTCTGGTTGATGTTGATCTCTCGTGTAAAACTAAAAGCCAAAATTTTCAAACAAATACAAATTAAGAAAGAGAAAAAAAGCAGGACTGCTAATGTTAGTATCAGACAATGTGGGAAGAAAACAAAACACACTGTAGGCCCTAGTAGAATAGTGAATAATAGAAATGAACAGTGTATTAAGACAATATTTTAGAATTCCATTTTCACTGGTCAAGGTAGCAGCTAAATACAAAGGGGAAGTATTATTGGAAATTATATTAGTAATTAAAATACAATTCAAAGGAATGTTATCAATGTATTTTTTCATATTTGGCAGACATTGTAGAAAAATAGAAAATTGTAATATTAGATAATGTAATTACTAATATAAACAGATGTACCCACTGTATAGTGATTATTCATTTTGTTTCACATGGGTATAGAATAGTTATAATAATTTATTATGTAATTGCTCACAATAACAATTATTAAAACCGCTTTTAAAAAATGTACTAGAATCCCGTCTCGTGTGGCTCAGTGGGTTGAGTGCTGGACAGCGAAGCAAAGGGTGGCCCGTTTGATTCCCAGTCAGGGCACATACCTGGAATGTGGGCAAGGTCCCCAGTAGGGGGCATGCCACAGGCAACCAAACGTTGATGTTTCTTTGCCTTTCTTTTTCCATCCCTTCTCCTCTCTCTAAAAATAAATAAATATAAATCTCAAAAAAAAATGTACTAAAGAATTTAAGGAGCTCTTTCTAATAAAATACAAAAAATGCATTACTAAAATATGAGCAACAAATATGGACATCGTGGGAATAAGAAAATACTCAAAGTTCTTTTTCAACAAAGTAAAAATTTAAAGTGCCTTATTATTTAAAGAAGTAATATTAAAAGTCAAAAGAAGTATTTGGTTTCTTAAAATAGAAAAAATAAAATAATATAAAGTAAATTAGAGAGAGAAAAATAAAGAAAAACAATGAAAATAAGATAATTAAGAGAAAGAACTACAAAAAAAAACAAATAATAAATACATATCTGGTTCTTTGGAAATGCTTATGAAACAACTATTTTCTTTAACATACACTTAGACAAAGGAAAGAAGGAAACAGTGAAAGAAAAAGAAATAAGTAAAATAATGAAAAAATAAAATTACAAAAGGTTAGAAATAAAAAACAATAATTACCAACAAATATAAGGCTAACATATTTGAAAACTGAGAGAGAATATTAAATTGACCAAAGAAGGAGTAGACATTTTGAATATATATGTTATATATAATAATATAATAATAATAATATAATGTAATTAATATAAAAATTAGAAGACTGAATAAAAATCACCTGAGGGCTTCACAACTGAATTCACCTAATTTTTAAAGAGTCTGTTATTATTTAAGTAATACAATTGACAGGGTTAGCTCTATATTTATTATAAAACCTGATAAAATAATATGAAAAATCAAAGGATTAAGAAGGTACAATTTTTCTCTTGACTATCTATGCACACACATATTAAGTAAATAAACTAAATTAAGTTAAATTAAATTAAATTGCATATAGGATGACCAAACAGTCTTAATTCATGATCAAAAGGGTGTTTTAATATCTGGAAAACAACCAATTTAATCTATTAATAAATTAAAATAATACTATATCATTATTCTATAGGAACTGATAAATTGTATAAAATTACTCATTTAATTTTAAAAATGTAAGTAAATAGGAGGAAACACACTTAATTTTAATAAAAATAAATTTCATAAAGCTCACAGGATAGCTCTGGCTGCTGTGGCTCAGTGGATTGAGTGCCAACCTGAAAACCAAAGTGCCATGTGTTCAATTTCCAGTCAGGGCACAAACCTGGGTTGCAGCCCAGGTCCCCAGTAGGCGGCACATGGGAGGCAACCACACAATGATGTTTTTATCCTTCCCACTCTCCCTCCCTTTCTCTGTCTCTAAATGAATAAATAAATAAACAAAAAGTCTTTAAAAAATAAAAAACAACTCACAGCATATATTTTTCTAAGTAACAATCTACTAAAGTACCAGTACAGTTTAAGTTAAGAGCTAATATTTAATTTATTATTTCTGTACTCATTACTGTTTTTATTTTTTGTTTTTTCTTGTATTTTTTCCATTATCATTTAGTGCCCTTATATCTCCCGCCCCC
>PVJD01002648.1:20523-193889 GCA_004026545.1 Mormoops blainvillei | reverse complement strand
CAAACTCTAGTTTTATCAGAGATGTCCCTTGACCATTCAAAAACATCAAATCATTGGGAAAGTTATGCCGTGTTTGATACTAAGAAAGATTTGACACTTGAGCCCAAAGAGATTGGAAAACTAGAAGATGAGAAATTGGGAGTTTGAAGTTAGAGTAAGAGAACACCCGTAGATTGTTTAAGGGCATAAACTTGAAAATACCTCTGACCAACCTCTAGAAAAGGCTTTCAGTAGGATGGAAAGCTGAGAGCTGACATTTGCCCATGGCTAACCCACCTATCCCTCGCAGCAGGCAAACAATAGGGGAATACTGTATTTTTTAGTAAAACATTAAGTCCGGAGTCTTGGTTCAAATTTAGATTTTTAGTTTTTCACATGTACTAAAAACTGATTTTTCTGCTATCTGCACACACATAAGTACAGTTATCCCTCTCCCCTTTAAATACTTTCAGTGAAACTAGTTTTGCTTTTCCTCTTCAAAGTATCACCCTTCTCCAATAGTCTGGGCTCAAAACTTTCTTCATCTTCTTTGTTTGTTTTTTGTTTCACAATTATAAACTGCAATCCAGTTAGACTTGGAGGACTGAAGTGAGAGCACGAAGATTATAGAATATAGTGAGCAAATGACGGTGGTAGCATGCACATCTGAGCAGCAGAAGGAATGGTCTGGAAGTTAAGGTAAAACACAAGTCAAATTTACAGGCATTGTCCATAGTCAACAGTAGTGAGCTTGGTGGTCCTGCTATTCCTGGACCTACGTGCTCCATGGCTTCCACTGTATTCATGTACTCTTCCACCTTGCCAAAGACCGTCTTTGCTACCCAGCCACTTGATCTTTGCAGTGCAGTATGTGCACTATGTCAGGTGATGGCACCATTTGTGTTGGGTACAGCTTTTGCCATGGACAGGATGCCTGGGCCCACCAGTATGCATGAGGATATAACATCATCCAATTTCTCCCTACGGATGGACTTGTTGCCAGTGCTATTACAGTGTGTGAAGCCACCACCCTGGCGCTTAAACCCCAGAATAACTGAAAGTAGGAAAGTTTATAACCAAATCTTGTTTTCCTGTGTTCAGAGCATGAAAGTTTTCTGGCTGTCTTTGGAACTTTGTCTGCTAACAGCTAGAAGCAGACTAGGCCCAAGGGCTTGCTGTAGGGACAATGGGTCCAAGGACAGGGTTGGGTTGACCTTAGCTGGATAGTGGCAGCGCAGAGTTTGCAAAACCAAATTTTCTTCATTCTTTAGTCCCAATTGCTTGTCTTCCCTGGAAAGAAATTGTGTTTATACCTTTATCTCTACAAACAAGGACTCCACCCTAAATAAGCCTTTATCTTTCAGGTTACTAGTCTTGTTGCCCTCTTAGAATTTTTGAATTTTACATTTCCTTCCTAACCCCTAGACTATCCTGCCTTACTTTCACTGTGATCTTCCTTTCATCTTCCTTTTTAAGATTTTTTTTTCTGTTTCAGAGAGATATCTGTTATTTCTCTTTTCCTTTTAAATTTTTATTTATTTATTTATTTTTAGAGAGAAAGGAAGGGAGGGAGAAAGAGGAGAGCTGGTTGCCTCCTGCATGCCCCCGGCTGGGGACCTTGCGCACAACCCAGCCATGTGCCCTGACTAAAAATTGAGCCTGCAACCTTTCAGTTCGATGGTTGGCACTCAGTCCATTGGGCCATACCAGCCAGGGCTACTTTCATTTTGAGAATCTTCTGAGTATTCTCTGCAGTGTATCTAGACTGACATCTAGGCTTATCTTTTTTTTTTTTTGTAAGGATATCATTTTTTATTTTTTTATTTTTATTTTTTCTTTCTTTTTTTTTTTTGTTGCCATTATTGCAGGTGTCCCCATATTCCCTCCTCTGCCTGTCTTGACCGAGCCCCCCACCTCTCCTTCCTTCTGGACATTACTACATTGTTGTTTGTGGCCATAGGTCATTCATATATGACGTCTTTGGCTAATCCCTTCACCTTCTTTCATCCAGTCCCCCCTTCCCCCTCCCCTCAGACAGCTGTCAGTCTCTTCCATGTATACATGCCTCTGTTTCAATTTTGTTCGTCTGTTTATTTTGTTCATTGATTCCACGTATAAGTGAAATCATATGCTATTTGTCTTTCTCAGACTGGCTTATTTCGCTTAGCATAATAACCTCTAGGTCCATCCATGCTGTCACAGAAAGGAAGATTTCCTTCTTTTTTATGGTCTAGGCTCATTCTTGATCTTACCCTATCCAGCCCTGGATTTGGGCAGACCTGCAGTCAAGGATGATAGCACAGTATTCGAAAACACCTAGCATAGTTCCTGACATAAAAGGTACTGTAGCTTCTTTTTTCTCTTATTTAGTTTCTTTACTGCCAGAGAGTATCAATGGTTATATCTGTGTCACAGATTATTCCCCCTCTAAAAAATGTATTCACTCCAATATTCTGTCTCTCTAAATCTATCAAAAATGAATAAATTCAAATTCTACCTTCAAATTTGTTTTTATTTTTTGGCAATTTTTATTGCATATTTTTGTATTTTTTCCATTACCATTTATTCCCCTTATACTCCCTCCCACCCCACCTTCAAATTTTAAAAGTCATGCCCTGGCCGAATGACTCAATTGGTTGGAGCATTGTCCTGTACACCAAAAGGCTGCGCCTTTGATTCCTGGTCAGGGCACATACTGAGGTTGCAGGCTCAGTCCATGATTGTGGCATGGAAGGGAGGCAACCAATCAATGGATCAATACCTCTCACACTGATATTTCTCTCTCTCTCTCCCCTCTACACCTCTCCCTCTCTTTTTATACCTCTCCTCCCTCTCCGCCTTCCTTCCTCTTTCTCTAAAATCAATAAACATATCCTAAGTGAGGATTTAAAAAAATTTTTTTAAACAATCTTGAAAGTCACATAAGTAGGAACAAATGAAAAACCATACCTAGTACTTGGCTAAGAAATTCAACATCATAAAATATTGTTTACTTAACATATGTCAAAGATACTAACAAGGCTTTTTGAAGAGCAAAGGAAATGAGTGAGGGGAGCTAGCCAAGCGAATTCTAATACTCATATGGAAAAAATAAGCAAAAATGGCCCCAAAACCCGGCAAAGAAGAGCAATGAGGGGAGACTAGCATCTGCTAGATATTAAGTCAGATTGTAAAACCTCAGTAAGGGCACTATTCTACCTTCATGACCTAAACACCTCCAAATCCCAGCACATTGGGAATTAGGTTTCAACATACAAATTTTGGGAGGACACAAACATTGTGTATTGCCCCAAATAGCCACCTATGTAGCACAATATAGGGGATAAAAAGAATCTGAAATTACAAACATTAGCTTAATATAAACATCATTTTTAGAAAGGTGCAGAAAGTGTATATAGTGTGCTATGTTTTAACAAGGGGAGAAGAGATGTATGTGGGTATTTGCTTATATTTGTATAAAGAAACCCTTGAAAGATCCTAATAAAAGTGATTACCCTTGGGGACAATGGTGGAAGCAGGACTTTTCAGTGTACACCTTTTGATATTACTGCTATTTAAACAATGTTAATTAAATATATTGCCTATAATAGTGTATAATATAAAGGAAACACATAATATATATTTTTACTATAAAAAGACTTTCCCCATCTATAAATAGAAATATAAAAATTAAGAGTTGGGAAGTCCTTCCAAGATCACCTGAAACTTTCCTCATTTTACAAGTGAGAAAATGAAGAAATATAAGGGGGAAGAGTTCTGCATGAACTTGCTTGTTACAGACCTAGAATACAGGTCTCTTTTTTCTTTTCTATGATTTTGTTTATTTTATTTTTAGGCAGAGGGGAAGGGAGGGAGAAAGAGAGGGAGAGAAACATCAATGTGTGGTTGCTTCTCATGCCCCCCCGCCCCAACTGGGGATCTGGCCTGCAACCCAGGCATGTGGCCTGACTGAGGAATCAAACCAGTGACCCTTTGGCTTGCAGGCCAACACTCAGTCCACTGAGCCACACCAGCCAGGGCTCAAGTCTCTTGATAGGTACTGTCTCCTCTAATCCATCTGATCTTACTGTTGACTAACTTACTGTTGCCTCACATTGTTTGTTGATTAGTTTATGTGTCTTGATTTCTTCTTATAAATGTTACATCTTTAAAGGTATACCTTTCTATATTCTATAGCTCCTCACACAGTGTTTGACCCGTAACTGCTTTGTTCATTTATTCAACAATTTATTGAATGTTCATTAAATGCCAGGCACACCTCCAAGCTGTCAATTGGAATACTGGAACTGAGGGCTTTAATCCCTGTTCTAAGCATTGAAATAAAGGCAGCAAAGCCTCTAATTCATTCACCTACCTATGTGAAGCCATATTTAAGTTCACTTTCTTAATTACTCTTCTTGGGATAGGGCCTCAGCAATGGGTGACATGCATCCTGGTGGTCATATATAGGTTATAGGCGGACAAGACTACTGATTATCAAATCCAGTGTTAGGTAAATAGAGAACTTTTGGCCTGCCTGCTATTGATAACCCATAGATTCCCTTCTATCCTACTTCTGGGAATGGGATCACTCTTGGTTCTTGGTAACCCTCCAAAAAGACTCTTTTCCCTGCCACCCTTTCTCCTAGTTCTGTCATTAATCTGCCCCATGCTAGACTGTCAGTGTCTCAAAGATCAGAACCATTTGTTTCTTTGTATTAGTACCTGTTGCAGTGCCCAGCACACTTTGAATGTTAGTTGCACTGAACCAAACATGTCTAGGTCCATGCACACACTATACATACAATCCAAATGTGTCTCTGCCAGTGTGTTTCCCACTAGAGTGAGGTCACTTGATTTCTAATCCATTTTAATGTTTCCCAGCTATAAATCTGGTAGCTTCCATTCTGTTTTCCCACAGCCATAACTATCATCTTTCCTCTATCCTTTCTGGAAACATTCCCTAACTACTAAGCCTACTGGGAAGCAAGTGTTTCCTTGGTACTCGAGATAAAACTTGGCAAGTTTATTTGTGTTCCTCAAGGACTTTCTCAATATGAAGTTTGATACAAACCTGACCCCTGATCCTGGCAGGTTATACTTCCCCTGGGTTCAAGGGTTTCTCCAGTCATTTCTCAAGAAGCCTTCTGAGTATACTTATGTTCCATGATGAGGTGGAAAAGAGCTTGTGCTTAGGAATCTTGCATACCTGCTTTCAAATCCTGGTCTGTCACTCACTAGCTCCATGATATTAAATAAGTCACTAAAGCATTCTGAGCCTTGTTTTCCTGTTTGTAAATTTAGAATAGTAATGCTCATCTCATAATGTTATGGTGATTTAGAAATAAGGCTTTTGACAATCCCTGGCATGTAGTAACTGCTCTAAACACAGCTGTCTTATTTTACACAAAGTGGTTTACAAATTAATGAATAAACAAACAGCTTTCACAAGCAGCGATACTTATTTATGGAAACCTGAACTACCACTTTCTGATGACAGGAATAAACCAGGTGTCTTGGTAGCTTGCCTTGGCCTGTCTCTAGCATGTTAGCTTAGGAGCATTGTGCTCTAGAGGTGTGTCACAGTGTGTCCTGATCAAGGGCCAAGTCAGGTTTTATCAATGTTGTTGGTATGTAAAGGTCCCTCTTACTAGGCTATGTGAGGTGTTCATGTATGACAAGGCGGAGTCTCTGGTCTTTAGGTAATAACCATCTATCAGAGAATATAAGATATTTGTATAAATAACAGTTACAAATGGTAGAAAGTGATATGGCATAAGAGATATATAGAGAAAATGCTATAGCAATTTAATATAGAAAAACTACTTCCAGTTGGAGGTCAAAAATAGGTTTACTCATTCAGTTGATAGAAATTTATCATAGATGTGTCTGTATAGGTTATTAGGCCAGACATGGGGATACAAAGATTAAAATTATACTTGCTCTTGAGGAGCTCAGCAACTAAGGAGAAGATCACAGAAAAGAATAATTGCAGTACTATGTGATAGGGACTGTTTCATTGTGGTTATTTTCAGTGTACTTTGGAAGCAGAGATCAAGAGCAATTCAGTTTACAGACAGCGTAAAGAAGAAATGATCTTTAAGCTGGTCCTTGAAGGATGAAGAGGAGTTAACCAGATACAGAAGATGGGAAAGAATATGCATTAAGGAGTCGGTCTTTTATTTTGAAAAATGGGAAGAACTTAGGCATTCAGAAGTGGGGGGAATATAGAATTGCATCAACAAAAGTAGGGAAACCAGAAGAAAGCATGAGGTGAAATAGTTCATACTGTAGTATGGGTAAGTAAAAATAATAAATGAATTTGATCCAGTTTGTGGTGGGGTTAAAGACAATGGGAAAAATTATTAAAGCTCTTCAAACTAGAACATGAGAAGGTTAGAACTTTGACTTAAGGGGATTAACCTAGTTTTGTACCAGATAGGTTCGACAAGGACACACTAGAAGCAAGGAGGGCAATTAAGAGACCATTAAAATTGCTAAGTAACAGGCAATGAGATCAGGTCGAAAGTGGCAGGAGAAATGGAAGGGAAAGACCAAATGGAAGAAGTTTTATAGACATGGGTTTATAGTTATTGGCTACCAGAGTCTCTTGAGAATGGTGTACTCTTAACAGAATAAACATAAAGGGTAAAGCTTGGGAGAAGTGAAAAAATTCAGTTTGGGTACACTCACTTTGAGATTCTTCAAGAGAGTAATTTCCATAGACTGGGAGAAACAATGGATAAGATGGGACAGGTAGTTAAGGACAAATGGGAAGTGCGAAAGTAGAGGCAGCAAATGTGACTACATTTTTGGTGAACTTTAGCAATGAAGGAAAAGTCTGTGTGAGGAAAGAGGTGGAGGGTTTTTATTGTGTGATGAATTAGGGACACTGAGCTTGTCTGTGAGCTGAAAGGGAAAATGAAGAGCAGACCTAAAAGTGGAGGTGAAAGAGGAGGGGATAAATGATAGAGCAAGGTCATGGTATCAGAGTATTAGTGAAGAGAAAGATATAAAATACTCCCAGATACATACAAAACTTCCAGGCATAAGAGATAATGAATCTCAGATTCTACTTCAAATGATCTCAATTTTTTTTCAGTCCCTTTGCAATTACATAAACCATATTTTGACTGGATTGTGACATGACCTACTTAGTAAAAGAGACACTTTGCTGAAGTAAAGTGGGAGTTGTGTAATTGCTTTCCCTAGTGTTCTGCTGCAGGGAGCTGCTTGTTCAAGTACTTCAGATTTGATATCACAGCACTCTATGACTGGCTCTTTAAAACAGCTTTTCAATTTGGGTAGATGTTGATTTCCAGTATTTCCCAACTAAGACATTTCAAAAATCAGGAGTAAAACAAGAAAGCCTCTAGAGAAGAAATGCCAGGTCTGGGAGCACAGCCTCACCTGTGACGTCGTGTTTGATGGAGTTTTGATGCATGCAGGCAAACAAACCCCTTTAGTTCAGTAACATAAGCAGATGGGGAAAAAACATTTTTTTAATTAAATAACACCTCTAGAAGAAAACAGAGAGTACCTGTATGAGAATAGGCAAAAAATTCTTAAACAGGACACAAAAAACACTAACCATGAATGGGGGAAAATGTGGTATATTGTGACTATTAAACAATTCTAAATTTTTATTCACCAAAAGACACCAATAAGACAATGAAAAGACAAGGCACAGAGTGAAAGAAGATATTCTCAATATGTCAATAAAAAAAAAGATGCATACCCAGAGTATATAATGAATTTCTACAAATCAGTTTAAAAAATGACAACCCAATCAAATAATTGGCAAATAATTTGGACATTTCATGAAAGAAAGTATCCAAAGGACATTATCCAATAAACATTTAAAGGGTATTCAGTGTCTTTAGTCATCAAAGCAATGTACATTAAAACCTCAACAAAGGATCATTTTGGCTATCAAATGGCTAGAATGAAAATAACAGAAAATGCTGTGTTGACAAGGATTTGGAGCAAGTAAACTCACAAAGCCGGTGGGAGAATAAGCTAGTTCAACCTCACTGAAAGGCAGTTCAGTAACAGGTATAAAAAAGCTTGGGATTTACCATGCCTTTTCTTCTAGAAATGTCACTTCTGAAAATTTAGCCTGAGGCGTTTATCATGGATGTGTAGTAATATTTGTTGCAAATACATGTGTATAACATATAAAAAGCTCTTTTAATAATATTGTTAAACCAGAAACTTAAACATTCAATACATAGTTAAATAAATTAGGGGATTGTAAAAGAATATCGTGCACTAAAAGAAAAAAACATATTTCAAAAATATATCCTTTTTCAAGCAGACAATTCATGGTAGTTGAAGCTGGAGGATGGGTACATGGGTCTTCATTGCATTATTCTCTCAACTTTTTGGGGGTGTTTGAGAAAGTACCTTTTGCAGCATTCTTATGGACACACTATTTTATATAGCCTGTTCTTTGTTAAAACGTGAATCCATATCTTTCATCATAACTGGAGCTTCAGTCTCAAAATCTGTAAAAGAATTCAGTGCTTGAAGAGTCTAAAAGATTGACTTTAATCAAAGCTATGTAGCAAATACAAGCATCTGGTACTTTAATGTGGAATGTTAAGCAAGATTAACAGAGACCTTTCCAACTCCAGAAATCACTCTGTTTACCCCAAGTACCCACTTAAAACTTAAGCCTGTGAGAGTTTTCAATTTTCAAAAGATTAGTAGTTCTTGGTTGATAGTTCTGACCTGCAGCAGTAAAGTGTTTCAAAACTAGACTCAGGAACTCTCCATTTGCCCCTTTTCTTTCTTCAAGTAAATAAAAATATTCCATAAATTGATGAACTATTTGTTTGATAGCTATCAGAGATTAAATTGTCATTTTCTGAAACACTTGATTGGAATATGGCCTTTCTAAGCTGTCTAATTGTTCCTTGTATTTCAGTCAATAGACATAGGAAAGTTTTTCCTCTCTTACTAAGTGTACTTAATTTGCTCATGACTGTTCTAACTCACTGAAGTTGTCTACTTTAACTTGAGTGAGAATTTCCTTTTTCACCTTGACTCTTTGAATTTAAGAGAGACCAAGTTCCATTTCATTTCTAAGCACTGGACCCATATATCTAATTTCTTTAAATATCTGACTGCATTTTGAGGTTTTCTAGCCACTTGAAATCTGCATGTTCAATACTGAGTCCTCTCCTCTCCTTCCCCAACCTAATTCTCTTCTAGCGTCCCCATCTTAATGAATGACTCCACCATCCACACAACGGCTCAAGTCAGAGTCTTCAGCATCATCATGTTTTTCCCTCCCCCTTTATCTGTCCACATTTTCTCTTACTTGCCTTTAAATTATTCTCTCCAATAGCAGGAGGAATTATCTTTATAAAAGCAAATCAAATCCTGTCATCCCTTTCCTTAAAATCCTTCAGAGACTTTTCATAGAATAAAAGCAAAATCCTAAATCCTGTATGTGGTCTACAAGATCCCAAATGACCTGGCTCCCACCCTCCTCTCTAGCCACTCTCAGCTCCTATCAGTTCCCTCCGAACACCCTACACCTCCTTCCTACCTCGGAGACTTCAAATATGATATTTCCACAGCCTAGAAAGCTCTTTCTCCCCACACTACACTGTACTCTTAATTAATTCCCATTAGTCATCTAGAATTAAACAGCAGTGAACAATAGCTGTGGGGGGTGATATTAGGGATGAGGTGGGTGAAGAAAGTGATGTGTTTGTAGGAGACTGAGCAGAAACTGTCCATGAAGCAGGAGAGATACCAAGAGAGTGTGAACTCACAGGAAGCAACAGAGAGCCACCGCCAATGCTAAAGAAAGGCTAAGGGAGGCAAGGATGAAAATGTCTTCATTGGATCTTGAACTTAGAAGGTCCTTGGTGACCTCAGCAACAAAAGTTACTCCTGAAAGGAGTGAGGAAAGAGAGACCCTAGCTTTATTTTTTTTCAAATTTGGCATTTTTTTCTTTTTTAAAATTTGTTGATTGATTTTTAGAGAGAGAGAGAGGAACATCATTTTGTTGTCCCATGTGTGTCTCAGTAAATAGCCATAGGGTTCTTGTCTGTGCCCTGATTGCCGATGGAACCTGCAGCCGTGGCTTACTGGGACGATGCTCTAACCAACTGAGGAGAGACCCTAAATTTAGACATTCTTTTAAGAAACTTGGCTATGAATGGAAGGAGGGTAAGAGAGGATGGTAAAATGGGGATATGGGATAGAAAGTGTGTGTGTGTATGTGTGTGGTTTTTAAGATAAAAGAACGTGTTCCTGTTCAGAGAGGAAAGGGCAATGAGAGGGGGAGAGAGAGAAGTTACACACCCCCCCAAAAGGTGCTAACTGACAATGCAGTGTCCAGAGGAGGCATGAAGTGTTGAATCTAAAGCACAAGGAACCTAGGTCTAGAAAAGAGATGGGTGGTGATAGATACCAATTCTCAGAAGACAGAGTCCTATGAGTATAGTAGAATAAAAAATCCTAGAGTTGGAATGAGCTTCAAAATGTCTTTAGCTTCAATCAGGTAATGCAACACTATCTCTATAAATAAGGGTCCAGAGAAGTTCAATCCATATGACACTTCAGAACCACATTTCTAAGTCTTTGAGTAAATAAGATTTCCAACTTGTGCCTTCCAGAAAAAACACTACTGCCTGACACAAATATGTGGTAATAACAGGTTATGTCTTATTTTACTATTTTCCTGATTCTCTGTAAGAGAGCCTGCTACAATTTGTAAGCACTACTGACTGTCGCTGTATTTAAGATGCTATTGAAGAAGTTTTGCTCTTACAATAGATATGAACATGTTTACTTTTTTGGTGTATTATCTGATTAAAATATTTTTTATCAGAAACAATAACACCTTTAAAACACTTTTATAGAATGAGGGCTATGGCCTAAGTTTCTATTTTGCCAAAATGTTAAATCCTAGTAAAGTGTCCTGAAGTCTATTCCTGACAGATAAATTTATAAAAGTAACAAATGGAACTCAAGATGCCATTCAAAATTAAAATCGTAATATTGTATATGCACCTTCCACATCCTCACAAGCCTTTCTTGCTGTAGGTGGTGCAATTCCCCCTCCAGCTCAGCATTTTTGTGGTGGTTAAAAGATTTGAGTTAGACTCTGACCATCTCATACCTATAGACCAAGAGTTTTACCCAGAAGTTTGCAGATTATAAGTTATGGAATCTAATGTGTTTCTAAAATTGTGTGAGCAACAATTCTGTAGTCTTCCAATGAGACCATCTGTAAACGAGTCATTTTCTAGCCCAGTCCCCATAGACTATAGCTTTTTGGAGTTTGTTTCCTATTTTTATCCATATTCCACTTTCTAAATCAGTCTTCTAAATTATGTTTTCAATTAGTCATTGATCAGGGGTGGATGATTTTGCAGGGAACATCTAACCAGAGACATTACCTTTGATGTTATAGACTTTTCTATACAAGAAGCTGCTGTTGAGATAGCTGTTGTTTCTAAGAGACTTTCATTGTGTACATGAGACTTTCAACCTCAGGATATGTGGCTTATGGATAGGAGTTCAGGTAGGAGTGAAAACAGGTGAGGAGGCACTGAGGGAGAAACATTGAGATTTTACTGTTTTGTGGCCCATTGTTATTAGAATATTATTAAAAAAATTTTAAGATTTTATTTATTTTATTTTTAGATAGAGGGGAAGGGAGGGAAAGAAACATTACTGTGTGGCTGCCTCTCACGTACCCCCTACTGGGGACCTGGCCTGCAACCCAGGCATGTGCCCTGACTGGGAATCAAACTGGCGACCCTTTGGTTCACAGGCTGGCTCTCAATCCACTGAGCCACATCAGCCAGGGCTAGAATATTATAAAATTCTTACTCATATGCTGATACATGGCTTACAAAGCAAAACAACTGAGGTATACCAGAACATGTGTTCCGTTTCTTTAATATCTGTTCCCCTAACACCACTGAGATGATGTCATGTTGAATACATGCCTTGCAGTGTGCCCAGCTATGAGAAGAAAAGAGCTGTCATTGTTGAGACATTAGCCCCCCTTAGGCTCAGGGTTTCTGGCTGGGTCTGATGCCGAAACCTCCATGCTCTCTCCTTGGCTTCAAGACTGTTTCATGTAACCCATTGGCTCCTGCATTAACCCAGAATACATCACTTGGATTTGTGCATTTAGCTGGAACTTGCCCATTATAATGAACTGAATAAATTGTTAATAAAGAACAAAAAAGCAAGGGAGCTTTAACACATGTAGCTTCCCTTGTGTACCCCTGTGTTGTCCTTTGGTATGGAGGAGTTTATATATTCAAATCCCTTTGTGCTGGCTCTCCTCAGCTGTCCAAAGCCCTCTTATGAAACCTTGGTTCCCACGGCACCCTCATCTTCCTAATCTTCACTTTCCAAAACCTATCAAAATTTACCTATCCTGTGTTTAATTCTCTCTCATTAGTAGAAGGCTGACTGATTTGGGAGAATCTTCATAAAGAATCTCATCATGTAGTTAAAATTTCAAAAATCTTCCACAAGATTTCTCAAAGATTGTTATTTTAAAAATAAATTCAGATAGAAGAAAGCGTTTTTATCATGACCGAGTGAAATAATGTTTCATGTTTCTTCAGGTGGAGTCCGTGACCACCAGCATCAGAGTCACCATGGACTTCTTAAAATACAAATTGGTGGCTCCCTCTTCTCATCTACTTGATGAATGTAAACTTGATCAATTCTTTTGCATACCTGAGGAAAGGCACAGTAGTCTGTCTGCTGTATAGCCCAGTGTTTTTGTTCTCTTCCCGCAGCCTAACAACAAGCTGGCTCCACAAGAAGGCTGTAAGGTTTCAGGCAGAAACCAGGGTTGATAAGGAAAATTTCCCAGGAAACTAGTGTGAAAAAGCTTGTTTGTAAATCAGTAAGATTGTGCCCTGGCTGGTGTGGCTCAGTGGATTGAGTGCTGGCCTGCGAACCAAAGGGTTGATTCCCAGTCTAGGGCGCATGCCTGGGTTGCGGGCCAGGTCCCCTAGTAGGGGATGTATGATTGGCAACCACACATTGTTGTTTCTCTCCCTCTATTTCTCCCTCCCTTCCCCTCTCTAAAAATAAATAAACCTTTAAAAATAATAAAAAGATTGTAACCCCAATAAAAAAGCTCAAAGATTTTCAAATCTGCAGTGTGATCCCTGTCCTCTCTCTATTCCTCCATAAATATGTAAGATGGCAGGGAGTCAGGATTCCTTTTCTGGAACATTTCCCAAGGTGCACCCAGGCCCAGGCACAAGTCTCCATGGGTGGGTAAACAGCTCAGGGATTCCATACATTTCGCTAGTCTCGAGTCTTTGAAGTTTTGTTTTGAGTCTGCAGTGTGTGTTGTTGTGTTTATTCAAGCCACATGTTGCTTGATAATATCTAAATCTGAAAACCATTTGGCATGTATTACTTAATACATTTATCTGTGATTTGGAAGAATAAACACCTCATCAAAAATTGCACTCCTACTCCCATAGATGACATTATGTTACTTTAGATAGTTAGGAGTCTTATAAATGGGAATAAATTGTAGAAAGATATCTTGGAATTTTGACTTAAAAGAAGCATTTTTTCTAAATTAGATGCTTCCTTAAAGTATCATTATAGTTAAAATTAAATAGTTTCTTTTATGCATGTAAATATGGAAAAACAGCTTAAACATATCTGTTAATTCCACAATCTCAACTTAATACTCTCACAGCTCAACAGTTCTTATAGCTATTGAGTGGTATTCTCTTTATTTCCAATTAATGTTAGTATGACAAAACTGAGAGACAATTTTTAAAAAGATTTTATTTGTAGAGAGAGGGGAAGGGAGGGAGAAAGAGAGGGAGAGAAACAGTGATATAAGAGAGAAACATCAGTCAGCTGCCTCTCACTTGTACCCTGACCAGGGACTGACCCACCAACCCAGGCATGTGCCCCAACTGGGAATTGAACCAGCGTCCTTTCACTTTGCGGGATGATGCCCAACCAACTGAGTCACACAGATCAGGGCATCAGAGACGATTCTTAAGAAGTTTAAGTAACCATTTGGTGACCTCAAGTCAAGTAGGTAAAAATTTTGTGATAGGGTCATCAAACTGAAAATGTTCTCTTGTTAAAATGAAAGTATGTGCATCACCACTTGTAAAGTTGTGCATCCCCATTTGTACTATTGTAATACTGTTTTGGAGTAGACTCTGTGAGGATAAGCTAATAGAAGCCGGGAAAATCCAGAAGACAAAGTAACAACCTGAATGGGGAACCACTGAATCACATAATAACCAGATTAAAACTCTTAGTTTAGATAGAAAAACAAAGGCAGAAAGAAGAGAAGACCTAAATCTGTAAAACCATAAAGGGACAAAAAAGGTGAGCATAGTCGTTCACTAAATTTTTAAATCATAGAATGAGGGTGCATTTCTAAAACTGTATTGAGGTAAATTTAGGCCATTTACGTAGAAGTGTAAGTTCATGTAAAAAAAATAGAACTTGAATCAACCTAAGTGGTGATATGGTAGATTTCTTTCCAGTTTAAGATAAACCAATGGTTAATAGAGTCTCAGTGAATTGCAAAGAGTGGTGAATGCCTAACTTTTGAAGTTGATATCCAGAAAAAGAGCCAAGACTTGCCATCTCTTGTCTGGTGATGTTTCCCCTAGAGATAAAATGTTTGATGGGCCACGCAATTGGCCCAATCTAGTAATCATTATAATTTTAAGAAATAAAAATGACATGAATATAAAAGAATGCATGATTAGTAAAAGAACAACAGAATACTTGTATTTTGGCTTTTAAAATATTGGGATGAACATTTGTACACAATATAAATTTTGCCATACATGCAAAAGCTAATTTTTTGCATAAAATATTAGCATGTGACACACTTCTTGCATTATTCTAGGATACACATGTTTTACTGACCTACAAGGCCTATATAATATGTGCTCCATTCTCTCCTCACCCCTCTGAAATCATCTCCTGTTATGATCCCATTCACTCACTTTATGCTAGTCATAGAGTCCCTCTTGCTGTTCCTCCGGCACATTCGCTCTCTCCTGCCCCACTGCCTTCACCTGTGCCATTCGCATTGCCTGAATGCTCTTCTCCCATATGGATCTGCAGCTTGCTCCCTCCCTTTACCAAAAGCTCTGTGGAAATGTCTCTGACAGAGAGTTCATCCTTGACTATCCCATCAAAAATACCATGGTCTTTGCTGGACTTTCGTCCTGTTTTATTTTTCTTCTTAGCACTCAACAGCACCTAACATAATATATATGTATTTGCTTATTATATGTTTCCCCCCACAAGAATGTAAGTCAGCTCTGTGTTAAGGAGGGACTTTATATTACAACTCTAAAACAATGCCTAGCATAGAACACACATTCAGTAAATACTTGTTGAATGGATGGAGGATGAACCAGGTTCAGTAAGCTTTGGATGGGACAGGAATTAAAGCTATGATCAAATAGAGGCCATACTTTCTACACAGGTAATGATAATTAGACTGTAGTTACCCATAGATACTGCTGCCTGGTTTGTTACAACACACATTTGAAAAATATTTAGGGTTTATGGTGCAATTCAATAAGTTAATTTCAACCAGGTAACCCTGCTCCTTAAAAACTTATTCCACTACTTTTGAAAAACCCAAAGCCAGTCTCCAGATTTTTTTGAAATTCCTAAGAATGGTTTTGGTTTTTTTCTGCTTTCACCACCTTAATTCAATTTGGGAATCATCTTGTCATCTTGTGCCTGGTGTCTCTTCTGCACCTGTTGACCCACATGTGGAACTTCTTCATCTTAAAAAAAAAAAAAAACCACCCTCAAGCAAATAATTTGGGTTTTAGCAAACCTGACTGATGCTTTTGGGAAGTGGAGGAATTTCACTTTTTGGGGAGGAGGGATTGTGACAGTTGCCTTAGAACAACAAATATAATTTTAGGTAAATGTTAAAGAGTACTATTTGCTAAAACCTTTCTGCCATCCCACCATAGGAGATCCTTTTCATTGGTTAATTCATTGTTATGGCTTCCTTATCACCTCACGTTCCTTGCATCCTGTCCCTGAGATTGACGTCAAAGAACTCCAAATTCTCCCTGTATTTGTTTGGTTCTCATTCCAAACTCAGCTCTGGGGTTATCTTTGCATATTCAAATTCATCAAGGTGCTCAGCAGAGAAAAAAAAAAATCCCCCACCAACTTCCTTCTCTAAGACTCACCTTCAAAAGATAGATGGATGCATTTTTCCCCTTAGTTATGAAAAATTTGCTAAGGCTTCCTAGTTTGTAGTTCCAGGCAATACGATATATTTCATATTACTATCAGCCTTATATCTTTTGGGAAACAGTATATAGCTTAGGTATAAAAAGAACTACTGTATTTTTGCAAGTATTTTATTGGGATGGGAAGGAAATTAACGTTTATTGAAAGCTTACATGAAGCACTGTTGGACTAGGTGCTTTCATTTTAGAACTTTATTGAACCCCCTGTCTGGCACACGCTTTCACTTAAGTATGTACTGGACCTCACTTCCCAGCGTTCCCACCCAAGATACATATAGACTGTCTCTGGTGACTTAGAGACCTTGGACAGCAACCCCGTCCGCGCAGCTTTCTGTTTACAGGTAATCGGAGCAGTCAATCATCTTTCTTGACGAGAGTGCAAAGATCACCTCGTGAAAAAAGTTCACACCTCTCTACTGTTTTTGTTAAGTTTGGGCCTTTAACCGGCATTAAGCGTGTATTTATAATGTGCTTTAGGATCGTGTCCGTTCTTCTTTAACCAGAGGCTTGGCTTCAGAGACTGATCAAGTTTTCGCCAGAATTTGACAGGATTCAAATTCTTTTTCCCTAATTCTCCGAGCTGAGGAGGAAGGTACGTGGCTAGGAGACGCGAAAGCAGCCTATCTCCCTCCGCGACAAGGCCAAGGATACTGGAAACACCGGGGTGACTGAGCAACGCTGGAGGAAAGCCGGGTTTAGCGGCTAAAGGAAGGTACCAGCTGAGAGGTCGCCCCGATTTAGCGTAGCCTGGGCCCTGCCCACGCCGCCCACCCAAAACATCCTTCTCAGCCTCCCCCGCCCTCCGCGCGTCCCTCATTGGCAGGGGCAGGGCTAGGGAGAAACGAGATGTCGAGGGCGCGCGCGCGCAGCCCCACCCTCCGAACGTCAAAGGCGCGACGCGGCCACCGCAGTGCAAATTGGGAAAGGGGGATGGACTGGGCTGGCTTCCGTCGGGAGAGCGAAGGCTGTTTCTTCCCGTGGCTGGTGGAAGATGGGCCTTGGGCTAGGAGGCCGGCGTTAGTGAAGCGCGCCGGGCGCCAAGGTGAGTGCAGGTCTGGGTCTTGGCCTTTGTTTCCCGGAAGGACCTCGCAGTGAGCCCCGATTTCTCCCACCAGCTGCTGGTCACCCGGGAGACTAGCCCTGACCACGGAGAGAGGCAAGTCTCCTGGTGAGACCACCCGGAACATAGAACCTGCCATTGGAGGAAGAGCCCAACCTTCAGTCTTTTCCACTGCCCAGCTAGGGTTGTCCAGCGAGTTTCGTGTGGATTCAGGTTTTTCTGTCTCACAAGGTGGCCTTCACCATTCCTCCTCCTTGTACACTCAGACCCGAATTTGACCTACTACCGCTTGTTTCCGTTTTCTTATTTTTTACTAACGAGCTACAATCCGAGGCCCTACTACAAACCATCAAAGTGTTTCCCAATCCCTCCCGTGTCCCAAACTTGCTTTTAGTGAAGTCCAAGTATGAGTTTACATAACTTATATGCTCATTAGAGTTAAAGCTGGAGTTAAAGCTAAGACTCCCCCACACACACCCCCCAAAAAAAGCCTTTGTTAAAATTTGGCCTCTCTTACCGAGTTGTGGGACAAGTGAATTTCACCTCCACTCCACCTTGGAAATTATCAGAACTCTGAATCGCAATGATGTTCATTTATGCATAAAACTGCAGACCACACTTCTGGGTTTATTTCGTGCTGCCAGTTCATTCTGTGACCTTGAAGCAAGTCAGTTAATCACTAACAAAAGATTTACCTGGAGACAGAGGTGTTGGCAGAGCCAGAGGAATTTAATATTTGTTAAGAGTTCAGAGAGTTTCAGATGAAAGGAATGCCGCACTACAGGATGCTACTCTTTCTGAATCTGCAAGCATCCTTAGTTTTTGTATGTTTTCTGCTGCAGCGGTTAAAAATGTCAAATGATGTTTGTTAAGAATGTGTTCCTGTTCTAGGCTTGCTCTATGGCTTTGCTGTGTAAGCAGATTTTGCATTTCAACAGATTCGGTTTTAGATTCATTGTTGAAAGCCTTTCATGGCGGGTTTACATAGTTTTCTTATGACTCCACAGTACTGGACCAGTTTATGTGAAAGGTGATGTAGCTTGTGCTGTATCTTTATTGTATTGATATGACTGCCTTGAAATGTGTATTCCTTTTCTTATGACACATTAGGTGCATCTTTAAAATTAGATAGTAAGAACCTTATAATAGTAAACAACAATAACCTGTCATTAATGACATAAGTATGCATTGATTGCACTTAGGTATATTATTCTTTCAGAAAACGATGCCTGAGAAAAATTGACAGAAAAATATTTTAAAATTGTCTTTCTAACCTTAATTTTTTTATGTTTACTTGAACTTTATTAATAATTAAGATCATTTGTGTATTAATGTGAACATAATGGGAAAGAACCAAAATGGCTTTTGTAAAGTAACACAATTGGAAAATAAATCTGACACATCAGGTTTTTTCCATAAAATTTCTAGAGTTATATTATGAATTCATATATGTGAAAATATGCTTTTGTGGGGATGAAAGGAAAAAAGTGTGCATTAAATATGAGTTGTTGATATTAGAAATAAGAATTTAAAAAATCTTGGTTATCCTTCTAATTACCAGTTGCTGTATAACAAATGATTTCATTACAAAATGGCTTGTAACTACAGTTTATTTTGTCTTATTTCTTTGGGCTGACTGGACTCAGCTGGTTGGTTCTCACTTGGGGTTTCATGCCCTTGTAGTCAGATAAGCAGCTAGAGTTAGAGTGGTCTGAAAGCTCAGCTAGGTTGGACATCCGCGATGGCTCATTTGCTTGGATGGCAGTTGATATTGGCTGTGAGTTCACCTGGAGATGTCAGCTGGAGTGCCTACATGTAGACTCTTTGTGTGGCTTGGACTTCTCCCAGTATGGAGGCTGAGTTCCAAGAGCAAGTGTCTGAAGAGACAGAAAATGAAAGCTGTCTTTTATGCCTAGATCCAGAAATTGGTACAGCATTACTTCCAACATTCTCTATTGGTCATCTTCAGATTATTTCATAACTTCTAGTAACGTGCATACATCTCTTCTTTATGTCTGTGGTTCTCTGTCTTTACTGCACATTAGAAGTCACCTGAAGGAGCTTTATAAAAATATGTCAGTGTAAGTCCCATGCTCAGAAATTGTGACTTAAGCCCTATTCATCTATTTTGCGTCTGTTAAAAAAAATTAAGGAGATTAAAGAGAAAGAAGATATAGGAAATGGGTTAAGGTTATACATGTAGATAGACACCTATTCCAGAAACAGTTACTCTTCTGTTTTTTCTAGGAATGACCCTTCATAAAACCAACAGATTTTGTCATGGTTTGTTAGTGCCTATATTATGGTGTTTAGATTTGTGTTACCATCATGTACTTATCTTTCATCTTAAGAGGTAGAAACTTTGTTAGTAGGTATATTCTTTGTATCCCCTGTAGCTCCCATCACTGTACCTTGAATAGATGTAGGTATTCTAAATGCTTACCACACTGAAGCCAGTTTATGTAGTCACTCTTCAGAATAAGTGCTAGTTCTTTTACTTTTGTTTTCTTTAAGCATTGTAAGTACTTCGTAGAAGTTCTTTGAAATTCTCGCTTTATTTGGTTTTAATGAAATATGCCTGGTTTTCCCTCGATTTTCTTTCCTCCTTCTGGAGCCCTCTTCTCCTCCTTCAAAGTTCTGAGCCCTTTAAGTATCTTGTCAACTGCAAAGAAACAAAATCTCATTTCCTTGGTAACTCTAGTTCCAGATTTTAGTTACTAGTATAAATGGTATCTAGGTATCTATGTTTTAAAAACTTACCAAAAATTTTTTTAAAATTCATGAAAGTGAAGAAAATAGGATTCTTTTAAATCATCTCCTATATAACATTATCACGTCAGTTGCAATACTTTATCTCCCAAAACAATAGGGATTATCAAAATTAACATTGATGTCTTAATAGTTGATTTTAAATCTGTTTTGTCTCTCTGTAGAGTTTATCTGGAATTATATATTTCCATTTCCACCAAGGCATCTTTCTTTAGATTTTTGTACCTTTTGCATACACTCAGCTTGTTCAAAATTTCCTGTAAATTGGTGGGTTTTTTGGGAGGGTAATTTTGCTTCACCAGGGGATACTTGGCAATGTCTGGAGACATTTTTTGGTTGATACTGCTGGCATCTACTGAGTAGAGGCCAGAGATACTGCTACACATCCAGCAATGCACACAGCACAGCTTTACCCAGCTGCAAAGCTTTATCCAGTCCAAATGCTGCCGTGAACTTAGCTTTTTTAACCTCACTTTTTGTTAACAGCACTGTCATTCTTCACATTTCTCAGGGTAGAAAGAGTGTGTGTGTGTGTGTGTGTACACACTAGAAAAGTATCCTGTTTCAGTCAGTCTGTTATAAGCATACTTCTGCCTTTCTGTGTTATTTTTTATAGTGGCCTGCTAGTTATTCTTTATCACAGTATCATTCCCTTATTTCTGTTTCCTTCAGTTCCATCTTGCATGCCCTCACCTTGACCCACCCTGAGATACCACTTTTTTCCCTTCAAGAACTGACTTCTTACTGCCTGCTGAGTTAAACACAAACGACTCTGGGTGGCTTCAGAAGTCCTCCGTAATGTGAGTGCACCTCCCTCCCTAATATAATGTATCGTTCGTCAGCAGCTAAGTGTTGACTGTAAGGACTACTGTATGGATGCTACAGTTGGAGCATTTCAGAGTAATCACATGTAAAGGCATGTCAGTGTAATCCCTTGATCAAAGTGGTTATTTCCCAATAGTCCCTATAGTATTCTTTATTTTTCTCATTGCCTTCCCATACTAATTTCTCATTTTTGTGTCTTTGTTTTTGTTGGTTTCCTCTTCTGGAATGCCCTCATTTCTCACTCAGTTCATAGCTCTGTCCTTTCCTTAGGGCCATTTTCTGTCTTTATCTCATCACATCATCATGAGCACTGCATGCTTATCAGGGTCTTAAAACATGCTCATAATTGTCATTTGGTCCATCAGCTGTGCTAAAGAAATGATATAGATATCGAGTGCTAAGGCATTTAAACCCAAAAAAGAAAATCCAAAAACCGGGACAATCAAAGATGGAAGAGGTGAAGTTTAAATTGGTCCTTGAAGGATAAGGGAGCAGCAGAAAAAAGGAGAGTACACTCTGGATTGGAAGAAGCTTCCCCTCTGCCCCCGAGGCAAGCTACATAGAATTTCCCCCTCCTTTTGACTTCCTTCCTTTTGAGGTACTGGAGTTACATGCTAATATATGTTGCCTTATTATTTAGTGAGCACTGGTTTGGTTTTGGTAACTAAACTAAGATAATAGTGATCAGAAGCCCTATGGTACTCTCTTTATCCCATACAGCAATGTTACTCAAAGTAGGTAGTTTCTGTTACAGGTTTGCAGCATGCACTAAAATATACTCATTTCTTCATATGAAAAGTTCAGTGTGTTTAATCAATTTACATTCTGTCATACACTTTGTATTTTATCACAGACTGGTAACAAAAAATTTCCCAACTTGCACTAGCCTATGGACCACACTTAGAGTGGCATTGCTTTGCAGGACTTTTATGCTATTGTAGTAAGAAATACGTTTTACATTTCAACCCAATGTTCTCTATAAATATACATACATGCACATAACCAAAACAAAAGTTTCATGAAATAATACTTCACTGTGTGTAACATGCTCTCTGTCTATAATATTCTCTCTTCAGCTTTATATTTTTAAAAGTTGATTGTGACCTTCTAAATGGATTTTAATTTTTTTTAATAAATCCTCACCCGAGGATATGTTTATTGATTTTAGAGAGAGTGGAAGGGAGGGAGGAAGAGAGAGAGAGAACAACATCTGTGTTAGAGGGAAACATAGATCGGCCTTCTCTCATATGCACCCTACCTGGGGATTGAACCCGCAACCTACGTATGTGCCCTGACTGGGGATCGAACCTCAACTTTTTGGTCTGTGGGTTGACACGCCAACCAACCGAGCCACCGAGCCACCCAGCCAGGGCTCTGAATGAGTTTTTCAAAAACTCTGCTTTCAGGCATTTAGCACACTGCTAGACACATAATACATACTCAGAATACCAGAAGTTTTAGCAGTGATTACTTCTTGAAAGGGTTGAGCCTCCTTAATACTTAAGAATTGCTTTAAAACAGATTTCATCAATATTTATTTGTCTGTGGCATTTTAACTGGAATAAGTATAGAATGGATTATATGAAATTTAAGACAATCAGAAGAGATAATGAACCCTGTTGCTGCCTGAAGGGCAGAGGTTAGGAGAGATGATGGGTGGCCAACCAAGACAAACTTTGCTTTCCATCCAGCGTTGTCAAGGACCTCCTCCATAGCTGGCGTTAAACCCTAGGGAAGGTATCAGGACCAGGTTGAGTGACCACAAACCTCAGTCTTCACTTTTTTACTTTTTAGCCTTCACTCTGTGGTTCAGGTCATCTAATCTCTACTCCTTCTCTTTGGAAGGATCAGAACCATCACAAAAACCGATGGATATATATGCCTCTGTTTTCTCCCCGTTTGTTAACTCATTTTCAGTCCTGCCTGCATTTTGCTATTGGAGCATTGCTATTTGACCAAAGCTGGGGTTCTTAATCTTTATCAGACTTACATATCTTACAAAAATTTATTTTTTGTTTTAACGGAACTTTACTTTTTCTTATATATACTTAGTTTTGTTACTTACAATCCTTTCTGAAACATACCAGTTTTAATGTTATATATTATAGTTTGTTCTAGTCTGTTGTAACAACAACAACGTACTGCTGCTGTTCTTTTTCTTATTTATACCATTGCAACCAAAAGAAGGGATTCGTGAATTCACTCAGCCATTCTGGTTTTCATTTATCTCCTGTCAGTCTGTTTTGAAAATTTTTTAATGGCACAATGCAGCAGAATGACATAAAAAATTTAATTCATTAAATTTCACATAGGTTGAAGTTGGCCGTATATCCTTTATTGCCTTGTCATTGATTAGGGAAGAATACCCTTTACCTTTTTTTGTTTGTAAAATTTCCATTGAATTTATTGCTGTGACATTGATTAATACAATTATATAGGTTTGAGGTGTACAATTCTTAATACATCACCTGTGTATTATTATATTGTGTGTTCACAACACTCAAAGTCAAATCTCCTTCTGTCACCATTTATCTGCCCTTTACCTTCTTCTACCTCTCCTCACCCCTACTTTCCCTCTGATAATCACCATACTCCTGTCTGTATCTGTGAGTTTTGTTTTTTATTTTTATTTTTTGCTTAATCCCTTCACCTTTTCCACCCAGCCCCGCAAATCCCCTTTCCTCTGACAGCTGACAGTCTGTTCTCTATGTCTTTGAGTCTGTTTCTGCTTTCTTTGTTAGCTTATTTTTTTCATTCAGTTCCACATATAAGTGAGATAATATGGTATTTGTCTTTCTCTGACTGGCTTCTTTTATTTAGCATAGTACTCTCCAAGTCCATCCATGCTGTCACAAAACCCTTTAGCTTGTTCTTTGACTTCTGCAGAAATGTGTGTGATTGTGCAGTCTGAAATAGCATTTAAGACAATGATGTAAGGTTGTTTGTTTGTTTGTTTGTTTGTTGCCCTGGCTGGTGCAGCTCAGTGGATTGAGTGCCAGCCTGTGAACCAAAAGTTTGCTGGTTTGATTCCCAGTCAGGGCACATGCCTGGGTTGCAGGCCAGGTCCCCAGTTGGGGGTGTGGGAGAGGCATCCTATCGTGTTGCTCTCCCTCTTTCCCCCTCCTTTCTTCTTTCTCAGAAAATAAATAAAATATTTTTAAAAAATTTTTTAAAAGACAATGCTGTATTTTTTAACACCTGGCATCTTGTTTGACAATATAACTTAATTTTGTAAATGAAAATGGAAATAACTGTGGTCCTTTGATGAAATTATCAGGGAAACTTGTTACTTATTTCAGCTGTTCTCAAGAATTGAATAAGGACAGAAAAGGTAACTTCAAAAAAGTACAATCTTTCTCCTAGAAACACTCACTATAAACTCAGATGTCATCATAATCATCCTTGTACTTTCCCTCCATGTGTCTAATCATTTGCCAAGTCTTGTCATTCTACCTTTGCAGTGTCCGTTGTATCTGCCTACTTTATTCTATCTCTGTTGCCCTAGTTCTGACCCTCATCATCTTTCTTAAGGATCCTTCTGATAGGTAACTAGTGTCTTCCTTTTCTTCAGTCTTTTAAAAGCCTGTGTACTGTTGTCAGTTTGGATCACATAACTCCCTCCTTAGTACCCTCCTTTGGCTCTCTTGTTACTTTTAGAAAATAAAATAATAAATGCCTTATTGTGACATTCAAGGCCTACCATTATCTGTTCCTAGACTATATTTTTGGGCTTTAGTGTCTAGTAGATCTTTGTTCATTCTCCATACTCATTATGTTCTTGATATTTTTTCCCAGCAAGACATATAAATGCTTTCTCCTCCTGTGATGCCTCCCAAGATCCCTTTACTCATACTTAATTTTGCCTCTTAATTTTTCCTGTTGTATGTTATTTGTAACACTTTATAATTTGATATCATACTATTTTATATTACTACTACTTACAATTTTCTCTTTCACATTAGCTTTTTAAACTTTGTGAGGAAACCTAACTGGTGTAGCTCAGTTGGCTGGGCCTGGTTCTGCAAAGCAAAAGGCCACTGGTTCGATCCCCAGTCAGGGCACATGCTGGGTTGCAATTCAGTTCCTGATTGGGGTGCATATGAGAGGCAATTAATTGATGTTTCTCTCACATCGATGTTTCTCTTCCTTTCGTTTTCCCTCCCTTCCCCCCTTTCTAAAAATAAATAAATAAATATAATCTTTTAATAAAATAAAATAATAAAATGCCCTAAACAAACAAACTTTGTGAGGAAGCAGATCGCATCTGATCATTGAGTTCCTAGCAACACAGTGCCTTCCACACAGCAGAATATCCATGAATGATTGAATTTAACTTTGAAATAGCTAATGATTTATGATATTAAGTTGCCTAGGTAGCATATGTAGTTTTTATGTTCTTTGCCCCTTAAAGATTCAAGCTTTTAAGGTAATCATGAGAAACAGATTCAGCTGAGAACATAGTCTAGACCTTCATTTTAGAAGATTCAAATCAATAGCTTTCTTTTCACAGCCAAGAAACCTAATTGTCATGAATCAACAAAATAGACTCTACCTGACTTTGTGAACATATATTCTGTGGTTAGACCAGGAGCACTTATGACCCAGAAGTAGAATAGAATTGGAAAAAAGATACTATCAGACTGGTACTTGGATACTCTGCTTAACTCTGGCTTTAGTCCTTATCTTAGTACACTTAGTAGTATCACCAGTAAAAAAAAAAATGATTGGGCTTTTTGGGAATTACATTTCAAGAGCTGGCCTACATCAGGGGAGCAAATACTGGCTTTCTGTGGTTGAGTAAGCTTAAGATCCTAGCTGAGGTAGTTAGGAGCAGAAAAGTCAGGGATAACTGTTGTCACAGTTATGTTCTTACTGTCTTCTGGCCTTCATTAATAGTCCAAGCTCCAACGTCCCCTGCCCTCTGCCACATTATTGTCTGTTGTGGTATCACCAGGGGCCCAGGTTTCCTTAAGGACCTCCCCAAAAAGTTACTTTCTTGACCTTACCTTCTCTTAGTGAAAGGTATTATTCCTCAACTGCTACTGCTTATGTTTCAGTAGAAATCATGTTTCTGGAATAGCGTTCTGTTTAGTCCCATCATTCTCTCCTTTATTGCCATTTTTTAAAATTATCTACAATATGCTTCCATTTTTTTATTCCTTAATGCTTGTGCTTTTGCTTCCGCTCACACCACTGTTGTATGGAAGCTGTATTCCACAAGATTATACACATACATACACATTCAGGCTCTTCCAGAGATCATTTTAAATCATTATTTAAAAAAACATATATTTTGTAACCAGCAACATTGGAATAAAAAACAAACTGACAGTAACCAGAGGGGAGGAGGAAGGGGGATAATGGGGGAAAAGAAGGGGAAGAGTCATCAAGGAACGTGCAAAAAGGACCCATCAACAAAGCTGAATGGGGGAAGGATTGAGGGTGGGAGGTGGAGGTGGGTGGGGCTGGGGAAAGTGGTGGCAGGAAAATGTTGACAAAAAAACAAAACAAACCAATAAACGTAGGGGGAGGTTAAGAATAGTATAGGAAATTGAGAAGCCAAAGAACTGATATGCGCAACCAATAGACGTGAAGTAAGAGGGGTGGGGAGGATGGGATGGGGTGTGGGGAGGAGGGGATAAAGGGGAGAAAAAGAATGGGACAACTGTAGTAGCATAATCAATAAAATATACCAAAAATATATATATATTGTATTTGCTTGTTTCACCTGTTAACTTTTAGTTTTTTGTGGGTATATTCATATTTATATACAATTGCATATTTTTATTTATACTTGCATTGTTATAATGGCTTTCTTTAAAATTTTTTAATGAAATATATGTTAAGTACATTATATACTTATTTATATGCTATAAAGCACAATAATAAAATGATCACCTGTGATCACCTGTCATTGTACCACCCAACTGGAGAAATAAAACCTTCCTGATACTGCCGATGCTGCTTATATAGGCCTCTGACTGCATCCTCTGCCTTCCCAGGTGTAGAATTTTATGTTATTTTCTGTTTTTCTTTATTGGTTTGCCTCATTTGTATCCTTAAGCAATATATTGTTCAATGTAGTTTGTTTTTAAGCTTTATACACATGGCATCATGTAACATGCATTCCTTTTTCATTTAGCATTGGGAGGATAGACGCAAGGTGAGGAGCTGGTGGATGTGGGAGAGTAGGTTATGTTCTTTGGCTAAACTCTTTATCCTAGAAAGTTAGGGAGCGTGTGTTATCTTTCCATCTGTAACATGTAACATAGTGGATTTTTTTGTAAGGTAAGATACTCAGATGATGCTGTTGTCTCTAAATGTACAGGAGTATGAGGAAATCCAAGGGATCCCAGTCATACTCTCTCCTTAACAGATGCTCTTAGCTGTTCTGGTGATGAATTGTTGATAAATTAGATACCTAACTAGGACATGTTTAACGTTAATTAATCCCTTTGGGAGTGATGGTGCGGTCCAGAGGCTTTCTCCCCTTTCATTATAGCTTTAGAGACAGAACACAGAATGGAGGGAAAGTGTAGAAAATGTTTATGCATGAGCTCATTGTTTTTAAATGCATAGATCTGATGCTACTAATTAAAGTGTTTGGTTAAACGTGTTCATAGATAAATGGAGCAAATATAAATGGAAAAAATCGAGAATTATAAAAAAGTGATTTTCAGAGAAAAATAGGTAGGTTTGCTGACTAAAAGTCTATGGAGGATTAAAGGCACCGGCTTAGAAGAGATGAGTCTCAAGAAATCGGAAAGTTTTACTATTTAATATAAAATATAACTAGAATCAAAAAACAGACTGGGGTGCTTTTGAAGTTTCACATAGGTGAACAGAAGCTTTTTCCTCCTATAGTTGCACATTACTCAGCGTTTTAGAATTAGATGTTCATTGATGTTCGTTCATCTAATAATAGTGAACTGATAGCATCAAAGGCATTAAGACAGTGGAAATAAGTGATAGAAAAAAGTTGTAATCTTTAAACATATTAAAGTGAACATTTATTCAAATTGTAATTAGTTCCTCACAGCTAAAGAACTTGTATAAATTTAATTGCATTCCTAAAGTTTTCAGTTGGTGACATTTATGATATTACCAAGAGTTCTCGTTCGGTGTGCTCCCCTGTGATCTGCCCCATCTGCATACCTCCGTGCGCGCGCGTGCGCGCGCGCGCGCGCGCACACACACACACACACACACACACACACACACACACAAGACACACATACATATAACATAATTGGTACACACCTAGCCTCTTGTTTTCATTGTGTTTACTATCTCCTCCATCCCCCTAGTTAGAATTTACGAAAGCAGTTGAGGAAATGAAGAATGTCATGAAACATCAAAAACCTTTACAGAGTAAACCAAAGTACTTAGGTGTATTCTGCCAGAAACATGCTCATATATCCTTAGCTACATACAAAGTGGCCCTGCCTACCTATCACCCCCCCCATTGCTTCTTTCCTTTTATAAGTTGATATGAATGAGAAAGAGAAATATTTCTAAATTAAACTTCCTTCTATTTGTGATCTCTATACATTAATGCAAATTTAACAAAAGAAAAAATATAAAAGCTCTTATTATTATTAGTTCCTTTGACAGGAACGATTCCTGATACTTAAGGTAAAATGATACGAACAGTAATTCATTTAGTTAATGAAAATTTGAAAAAAAATTAAATTGTTTATTGATACCCTGTATATCTCGAACTCCCAGAATAGATATATCCAAGATAATTTAATTAACTCTGTTAGTAAAGGAAACAGGTTAGCAGTTTTATTTTTTTAACTGATCACTTATTTTATTGTTAATGAGGAAAACTAGTGGTATTATTTGTGTTCATTTTGTTTCAGAAAAGAACTACTTTTAATGAAGTACACCATCCATTGCGAAAGTGGAAGAGTAAAGATTATTCATCATGCCTGCCGTGGCTTCAGTTCCTAAGGAACTCTACCTCAGTACTTCACTAAAAGACCTCAATAAGAAGACAGAAGTTAAACCAGAAAAAATAAGCACTAAGAAGTATGTATCCATTGCTAGTTTAACTGAGTCATATATTTTTAGTTCACTTCCATGTTCTTAAATGAATTAGGTGAGTAGTAAATTAAAAGTTTATTTGAACAGGAGCATCATCTCATAAATAAAGTAAGACCTCCTTAGAGAAGTTAACTTTATCTTGGCAGAGTACATATATATTTTTTAATATTCATATTATCTGTTTTCTGGACAGTATACCCAATCGTAAGTTTTTAAGAGGTAAAGACTGTAAGGTTTCTGCAAAACTCATTCAGCCACAGTTAATATCTTTTCATAAAACAATATAAAATGACAATTGAAATACTTCTTCATTAAAGATTTTTATCCTTGTGTGTTTCACGTAAAAGAGATGGCCTTAGCATAGTCTTTCTTTGATAAAAAGAGGAAGAGATGTATTTTTTTATCCAGTATTCAGCAAAGTATTAATTTGACATGAACTTTTAGCCTATTGATCTATGTAATACAGAGTTGCAAAAAGAGTTTCAGAAAGAAAGGTGGGTCTAGGTAGCCATACACCCCAGGCTTAGGGCAAGCAGATTTTAGAAATCAGGGAAAATACATATTCCCTGGCTGGAGATAAATGGGATGCTTTAAAAAATGGTATGTACGATACCAAATGAACCCACTCCAGAACTTTTCTAGAGAATTCCCGTACTATCTTTAGTTTGGTATACCTTTGTCCTAGGACCATGATGCGATGTGTGGCAGGGCATACACACTGACTGAAATGACCTTTGTGTAGGACATTTGGTCCTAAGTACCATTTTGTCCCTGTTTTTTGAGCGGTGTTCTAGATCCTCAGCCTGACTAACTTCATCATTAGTCCATGTCTCAGTCTTGGAGCACAGTTTGAAAAATAGAGAAAACAAAATGCACTGCTTTGTATAAATAAATAATTGACAAAACATATTGTATGTAAGTACTGGCACTGTAATTTGGTTGCCAAAACTGTAGTCCTAAGTAAATGAATTGCTCTTGGCAGAAACACCTATTTTATTAATTTGCTTTGTCAAACCAGGAAAATGTCCTTAAAGGGAATGCCACAAAATCCTCAAATTATTTTACTGAAGTGGAATTTTAAGATGATATATTTTTGGACTTTTAAGTCTCTTTTTCTTCCTGGATCAGTGAATCAGAGTGCAGTTCAACCATTTTGTAGAAAACCTTAACCAGATAAAAAGATTGAACTCAGGTCCCCTGTCCTTTCCGTAATTTCTTGGATTTCTTAGATGGGAAAAACTACGTTATGGTTAGAAAGAAGTGAGAATAACTGAAAATATTTGTTTTAATATTAAAATAATAAAGATTTTTAGTTTGCCCACATCAATACAAATGATATGTTCTTTAATTATAGAATGTGACTATTATGTGGCTGCCTGAGGACCACTTGCTTCAGAATTATCTGTTATAGCAAGTCTTTTAAAACTGGAGTCAGGATGCATTTTGAACAGTTTGTGGTATATAAACTAGTGGTATGAAAGACAAGTATTTACTTGTACTATAAGGGAAATTTTCAGGTTGTATCCCAACTTTCATCTAAATTTGTATCAATTCTGAAATAGTACAGCCTAAATTATGAAATTTATTTTATCAGCATTCTCTGTAGACTTTATACATTATTTTTCCCCTAGATGTTATGTTTTGTTTTTTCTCGAATTTTAAGTTATGTACAGAGTGCCCTGAAGATCTTCAAGACAGCAGAAGAAAGCAGATCAGATCGTGATGAGGAAAGGGCCTACGTACTATATATGAAATACGTGACTGTTTATAATCTTATCAAAAAAAGGCCTGATTTCAAGGAACAGCAGGTACCTTTTATTTATGCATTTTTATTTGCTAAGTTATTTTTGCACAATGGAATAATCTCTAAAACTGTACTGTAATTTAGACAACAATATGTAGCATCAAGTTCAAACTCCTGTGCAGATAGAAAAAGCAAACTAAAGATTTAATTTCATTATTTGCAAACATATGTGTTCATATGTGGATACATACACACTGTATACATACACATTCTTAATTTGCCTTGGAGTAGTACAAATTTGTAGCAACGTACAGACTCATGATCAATTTCTGTTATGTTAAATCATTGCTAGGTCAAATAGAACTGTTCATTTTATTTATGCATTAAATTAATAAAAATGACTATTATACTTTTTCAGGATTCAAGGTTTAGTCACTTTTAATGTTGTGAAAAGCGTAAAGATTATTTTTATTTAATGGGGGGATACTAGTTTACAAAATTATATAAGTTTCAGGTGTACAGTTCTACAACAAATCATCTGTACACTGTATTGTGTATTACCCACCCCAAGTCAAGGCTCCATCCATCATTATTTAGCCCCCCTATACCTAGACCTCCCTCCATCCCCCCATCCCCTTGGCAGTTACCACACTGTTGTCTATGTCCATGAGTTTTCTCCCTATTTTTTCTTTCTTGCTCAATCTCTTTACCCTACCCCTCTGACAGCTGTCTGCCTGCTCTCTATCTATGAGTCTGTCACTATTTAGCTTGTTGTTTCATTTTGTTCATTAGATTCTACCTAAGAGTGAAATTATATGGTACTTGTCTTTCTCTGACTGGCTCATTTCACTTAGTATATTGCTCTCCAGGTCCATCCATGCTGTTGCAAAGGCTAAGAGTTCCTTTTTTTTTTACAACCAAATAGTAGTCCATTGTATACCACAGCTATTTTTATCCATCATCTACTGATGGACACTTAGGCTGCCTCCACATCTTGGGTATTGTAAATAGTACTGCAGTGGACATAGCGGTGCATGTATCTAACACCCATTTATGGTAAAAACTCTCAGCAAAGTGGCAATTGAGGGAACATGCCTCAACTATTAAAGGCCAGTTATGACAAATGCACAGTCATCATCATACTCAATAGGCAAAAACTACATGCATTTCCCTTAAGATTGGGAATAAGAAGAGATGTCCGTTTTCACTTCTCATACAACATGTACTGGAAGTCCTAACCATAGCCATCACACAAGAAAAATAAAACATTATCCAAACTGGAATGGAAGAAGTAAAACTGTCATTATTTGCAGATGACACAATACTATATGTAGAGAACCCTAAAGATTCCACCAAAACCTACTAGAATTGATAAATGAATCCAGTAATGTAGTAGGATACAAAATATCCAGAAATCAATTGCATTTTTATACATCGATAATGAACTATCAGAAAGAGAAACTAAGAAAACACTCCCATTTGCAATTCAAAAAGAATGAAATACCTAGGAATAAATTTAACCAAGGATTTAAAAGACCTGTACTTGGAAAATTCTAAGACACTGAAGAAAGAAATTGAAGAAGACACAAATAAGTGGTAGCATATAACACGTTCATGCATAGGAAGAATTAACATCATTAAAATGTCCATACTACCCAAAGCAATCTATAGATTGAAGCAGTTCCTATCAGGATACCAATGACATATTTCACAGGACTAGAACAAATATTTCAAAAGTGTATATGGAACCACAGAAGACCTCAAATAGCAAAAGCAGTCTTGAGAAAGAACGAAGTTGGAGGAATCATGCTACCTGATATGAAACTAAACTACAAAGCCGTAGTCATCAAAACAGCATGGTACTGGCATAGAAACAGACATATAGATCAATGGAACAAAATAGAGAGCTCAGAAATAAACCCACACCTTTATGGTCAATTAATATTTGACAGAGGAGGCAAAAACATGCAATAGGCTAAAGATAGTCTATTCACTAAATGGCATTGGGAAAATTGGACCAATACATGCAAAAAAAAACCAAAAAAACTAGACCACCTTCTTGCACCATACACAAGAGTAAACTTAAAATGGATTAAAGACAAGTGTTAGACTCAAAACCTTAAAAATCTTAGAAGAAAACATAAGCAGTAAAACCTTGGACATTTCTTGTAGGAACATTTTTCCTGATATATCTCCTCAGCAAGGGAAACAAAAGAATAAAATAAACAAATGGGACTACATGAAACTAAAATGTTTTTGCACAGCAAAGGAAACCAACAACAAAATGAAAAGACAGCCCACTGAATGGGAGAACATGTTTGCCAATGATACATCAGATAAGGGGTTAATTTTCAAAATATATAAAAAACTTACACAACTCACCACCAAAAAAACAAACAATCCAATTTAAAAATTGACAATGGACCTGAATAGACACTTATCCAAAGAGGACATATAGATGGCCATAGGTGTATGAAAAGATGCTTAATGTCATTAATTATCAGAGAAATGCAACTTAAAAACCACAATGAGATTATCACCTCAACACCTATTAGAATGGCTACCATCAATAAATCAACACATAGCAAATGTGGGTAAGGATGTGGAGAAAAGGGAACCTCCATGCACTCTTAGTTAGAATAGAGATTGGTGCAGCCACTGTGGAAAGTAGTATGGAGATACCTCAAAAAATTAAAAGTAGAACTTCCACTTCCTTATGATGCAGCAGTTCCACTTCTGGGAATTTATCCGTAGTTATTTGTTATTATATGACAGTTTTTAATATATTACTGACATATTAGCCATATTAAAGATATCATTTTGCAAAAGTAATGATTGTTTCTCGTTTTTTAATTATTTTTCTTTTAATCCTTTCAGCAGGTGCCTTTCTTTCACTTTGCTGAAGCCATGTGTAGGGAGGGAAGGGTGTAAATGAAAAAGGAGAACCGATGAGTAACTGATATTGCAGGGGGAAATGGTTGCATTTCGACTGCACCAGAAACAGGCAAAAGAAGAACATGGAGATGATTAAAGAAATGGGAAGAATTTTGTGTTGGTGGTTCCACCTCTTCTTAGGAATGATCTTGCCTGCTACCAGACAGTAAATAGTAGTAAAATACTGCCTGTAGATTTCTTATCTGATAGAGAAGGCAATCTTGAATTAAAATTGAGAGTTATTTTGCTCACCGGTGGTAGAATATCCTTGCCTCATTTAAATTGACTTACAGAAGTTAAAAAAAAAAGTTTTCTTGTTCTTTGAAATAGCCTTATTTTTTTTTCCATAGTTGTGGGGTTCATATCATTTCTTTTGTTGTTGGTTAAGGGATAATTTGTATTTTGTTTAATGGTGATAAATCACTGCTAGTGTTCCTAATGGCATGGAGTGTTAGATCTAGCTTTGGAACCTTGCATCTAGGGGTTCATCCTTCTGTCCACAAATGGCTGGATTGATCCTGTCCTTGGAACACCTCTTGGGCATACTTGATAGAGACAGAGACCTGTCCAAATTGAAACAAGTTTCTGCATGCTCTTTGATGATTTTCACAAAGTTGAATTGCTTAAAAAATAGTATAAAAGCATTTGCTAAAATATTTTTATTTTATTTTTAGACAGAGGAAGTGGGGGAGAAAGAGAGGGAGAGAAACATCAATGTATGGTTACCTCATGTGCACCTCCTACTGGGGACCTGGCCCACAACCCAGGCATGTGCCCTGACTGGGGAATTGAACTGCTGAACCCTTTGGTTCTCAGGCCAGTGCTCAGTCCACAGCTACACCAGCCAGGGCTCAAGGAAATATTTTTGAAAAATTTGCAGATTTGAATAACTGGTAGTTTTCGTGTTCACTGTTTTGTCTATTGTTGGGCCAATTATAATGTACTTTTTGATTGCTTTATTTTTTTTAAGTTAGTAGTTGTTTTTTTTTCTTTGACAAAGTTTGGAGTGTTTTTGTAGCTACCATTTTTTTTTTTAAACCTGTGATAAGGTTGGGCATAAATTATAATCGGTAAGAGATTTTTTCCACTTCACAGACTACCCATTGCATTTCCAAAGAAATTATGTAGTTGAAAGTGGCAGGAGTTGTTCAGGTTAGGAAGCTTGCTCTTTCTTCGAATACTGCAGTTCAGTTCCCAGTTTTCAGTAAAAGGACTAATTTCATTTGCTCTGTCCACGGTACCACATCTGCTTCTGTCTTAGAGTTTTTGTTTTATTTTATTTAGCTCAGCCTCTCCAGTGTACTTCAGATATGTGAAGTGTTAAATTTACTAACTAAATATTTTTTGGTTTTTACCATTTAAAGCAGGTAGGGACAGAATATAATGTCATCAATCTTCTTCAGAAACTTTATCTTTCACTCTGTTTTACACTAGGGAATATTTAAGATTTAGACAAAACTTTAGTTAATTTAGCGAACTCACTAGTAGAGGACATTTATTACTTATTCATTAAAAACAGTTTATGAATAACTTTTTCAGGGTTGTCTGAAAAGGTAGGAAGGCAAATATATTGAAAATATTAGTATAGCAAAGTCTAGATAATATTAGAATGGTATTTTTTAGTCTTTTTTTTTTTTTTAGATCTTATTTATTTTTAGAGAGAAGGGAAAAGAGGGAGAAAGAGAGAGAGAAACATCAATCAGTTTACTCTCGCTTGAGCCCCATCTGGGGACTAGGCCCGCAAACCCAGGCACATGTCCTGACCGGGAATCAAACCAACAGCCTTTCACTTTGCTGGCCTTTGCCCAATCAACTGAGCCACACCAGTCAAGTCTGGAATGATGATTTTCAATCTTAGTGGCATTCCTTTTTTTTTTTAATTCTTACTTAAGTATATGTTTACTGATTTATAGGGAGGGAAGGAGGGGAAGAGAGAGGAAGGGTAGGAGGGAGAAAGGAAGGGAGGGAGCGAGGGAAGGGGGGGAGGGAGGGAAGGAAAGAAGAAAGGAAGGAAGGAAGGAAGGAAGGAAGGAAGGAAGGAAGGAAGGAAGGAAGGAAGGAAGGAAGAAAAGAAAAAAATACATAGATGTGAGGGAAAGAAAAATGCACCCTGTTCAGGAATCAAACGCGCAACTGAAGTATGAGCCCTGACCTGGAATTGAACTCACAACATTCTGTTGTGCGGGATGATGTTCCAACCAACCAAGCTACTCAACCAGGGCTAAATGTTCATGGCATTCTTCTTTCTTTTAATTTTTTAAAATTTATTGTTAGAGAAGGGGGAAGGAGGGAAAAAGAGACAGAGGGAAACATGGATGTGAGAGAGAAACATTGTTTGGTTGCCTCCCACATGCACCCCAACAGGGAACTGAACCTGCAACCTAGGCATGCGCGGTGACTAGGAATTGAACCAGCACCCCTTCACTTCGTGGGGCAATGCCCAACCAACTGAGCCACAAGGGCCCAGGCTATCCATGGCATTCTTGATAATCAATCCCAAATATTATTGATAAACGTTTTTGTTTCAGATGTCTTGAGAGTTGCTTGAATCTTAATGTTCAGGAATAAGAAAGTTCTATCTAGTAAACCTAAGAAGCAGATGTTTTTAGGTATATAAGAATTGGATGTTGGCTTTTAAATTATGCCAGTTGTCAGTGCTATTGAACAATTTTTTTTTAAGCTTTTAAAAAACAGTTTATTGATTGATTCCAGAGAGAAAGAGGAGGCGTTGGAAGAGAAACATCGGTGTTGGAGCAACAACATCGATCAGTAGCCTCCCATACGCCGATCCTGTAACCTTAGGCATGTGCCCTGACTGGAATCAAACCTGCGACGTTTCAGTTTACGGGATGACATTCCAACTAACTGAACCACACCATCCAGGACTACTACCGAAAATCTAAAAATAGTTACACTTATTTAACTGTGCTTCCTTAAGAATACCGAGAGAGATAATTATTGACAAGAGGCCTCCTTAATATTAAGGGAATGTCGTTTGAGAGTTTGTAATAGGCATAGCCAAACATACAATTTTTTCAGCAGCATTTAAACATGGTTAAGCTGTGCTTATAGGCTGGCTTTTCAATGAATTTATGTCAAAAATTAATAAAACAAGTCATAGTATTTTTTGCTTTTACTTTGTATTTTGTTTTTATCAGAGAAACCTTATTGTAATAATTAGATTTTATTTTTTATTTAAAAAGCATTATATCAGTCATCTGGTAGTAATTATAGTTTCCACTGTAATTTTCAGTTGACATAATGTTGAATAAACTGTATACTTTCATTAAAGTTACATAGTGAAGGGCCCTTTTCTTAAATTTAGTCTTTAATCTAGAAGAGTAAACTCAACCAAAACATGATCTACTTTTAGGGTAGATAGATAGACACGTGATAGCTGTTACTAGCAGATTTATTCCACCCAAAGCTCTTGGTGGCTGTCTCTCCCTGAGCCAAAGATGAATATTTTTGACCTTCTGGTCATTTCTTTTTAAAATTTTGATTAATATATCATTTGTGATTAACTGTGCTAGTAGGCTGTATTTGCGAAGTCATACTGACAAGTTGTGGGAAATTAGATCCAGTAACTACTTAGCCTAGTCTCAGTGCACTACTGTCATGTTGAACTAACCTTCATTTAAAAATCTCTCTCTGATTGCAGGAACATATGAGTGACCTCTTAGAGAAGTGATTTTATTTTTAAACTTCATTATGCTTATTAGTAAATTATGTGCCAAAATTTTGTGTTTTTTAAAAATAGATTATATTATTGGTAGTTTGTTTTCTATCATTTGATTTTTAGTTATTCAAGGATTCCTCAAATGTAAAACTCATTTTATGTCTAAAGTGTTTGAAGGGAGTAATTATTGTAAAATACAGGTAGAAGCAAAACCATTTCATTAAAAAAAAAAATCCCATGCTGTAGGTTGATACACAGTTTGTTTTACTGCTTCTGAAACTGGAGAAAAATAAAACTAGGTAACCTGTTTACCATAGCAAAGTATATTATGCTCCTGAAAGTTTAGCTTTTTGGCACTTAATTATAAACAAAAAGAATAGTATTTACTCTTCTTAAAAGGTACCTTACAAATAAGTGAAACTGTTAACATATTGGAGTTTTTTTTACCATGCTAATGGTATAATGAGATAGTTTTGAAACATTTAGAGAATTAGTTGTGATTTATGTAGGTTAAAAGTTTTAAAAAATACCTTATTTACTCATAATAATGTTTTCATCTCCAGGGGTATCCAACCTGTGGCCTGCAGGCCACATGCAGCCCAACACAAAATTGTAGATTTAGTTAAAACATTATGAAAGTGGGGGTGGGAAAATGTTGACATGGGGATGATGGGACCGGGTGCAGAGCGGAGGGGATAAAGGTGAGAAAAAAAATGAGACAACTGTAATAGCATAATCAATAAAATATACAGAAAAATAAAAATAGACGGGGAGGCTAAGAATAGTATAGGAAATTGAGAAGTCAAAGAACTAATAGGTGCAACTGATAAACATGAACTAAGAGGTGTGGGGATGATGGGATGGGGCGCAGGGCTCAGGGGATAAAGGGGAGAAAAAAATGGGACAACTGTAATAGCATAATCAATAAAATATACCCCCCCTCCGCCAAATTATGAGATTTGTTTGTGATTACGTGTTGCCATGTATTTAATGGGTGGCCCAAGACAACTGTTCTTCCAGTGTGGCCCAGAGACACCAAAAGGTTGGACACCCCTGAAACTTTGCTGTTTTAAGCACCGTGATTTTAATGTTTTTAGCCTTAGAGCTGTGTGCAATAACCAGTAATAACAGTATAGGATGGTTTCCTTGTTATTTTAGGACTACATTCATTCAATACTTGGACCTGCGAACATCAAAAAAGCTATTGAAGAAGCTGAAAGACTTTCTGAAAGCCTTAAACTCAGGTGCAGACATTATTATTTTCAAATCTTTAAAAGAATGAAAACTTAGAAAGTAAAAATAATATTTAGAATTTGTCTATTTATGTTGATCATGCATAAAAGTCCCAGTTCCTAAAAATAAGTCCTGTTTTAATGGAACACAAGAATTGAAATCTTTTGCTGTGTCACTTATGTTTATGTGTTACCATTAATATTCTTTACTGAAGTTTTTAAAATGCTTCGAATGATAGATTATTAAGGTAATCATTGATGTATTAGTTTTGCACTCAGGTCCCATTTCTTCCCTAAGTTTCTAACAGAATTCCTGAGAAAAATATAATTCCTCCTGTACCCCACGTTGTAATGTGCTCCTGGACACTGGTCTTATGGGAATATAGTATCCAGTATAGTTTTGATCTGCCTGGTTGCAGCAGTTATATATGTTTAATAAAAAGAACTATTTTTAGTTCAGTATTTTCCTTCATGCTTTTCATACTTGGATCAATTAACTGTTATAGTTATATACATCATAGCCTTTACTTAGAAATTCTCTTTTTTAACTACTGTATCCCCTTCATCCTTTCTAGAAATTACTACTCTTGGATCTGGAATGTGTTAAGGCGGATGATATCACTTAGAATCACTATTCTCTTTCTCCTTTAGCCAGTTAATCATTTAAGTAGAATAGAATTTCCCCTAATCTTTGGATTACCCATTATTAACTGTTTTCTCTTAGATTTGCCTAGTTTTTCCCTAATCATACTATAGCGATAATCATATCCTTTATCTTCTCTGTCTTTTGAGCTTTAGGTGCTTTCAGTTATTTGTTGTCTTTACTTTTAATATCTTGAATGACTTTGTAAGCGAATGGGGCTTATAGTTAAGTTTAAGATTTTAGGATTGTAAGTCTTTTCAAAAGGAAATAGCAGCAGATTTGAATCATTAAAAGGTGGAAATTAGTGGGAGGGAAAGCAACAAGAGCTTTATACTTCAACTTCAGAGCACAGAGTTTCTTTTCTCAAGATTTTTGGGCAATTTGAAAAAAATCTACAGAGGGCATATTTACGAGCTGTGGCTTGTGATGAACAATGGCAGCACTGAACTTCAGTCGGAGGGAGAAAATACGTGCCCAAGCAGCATTCTAGCGTTAATGTAACTGGAACTGCTTTACTTTTCATGATCATTGCAGTAAAAGACATCTTGACTTCTTTTTTCAACTAGATATGAAGAAGCCAAAATTCGGAAAAAACTTGAAGAAAAGGACAGGCAGGAGGAAGAGCAACTGCAGAGACAGAAAAGACAGGAAACAGGAAAAGAGGATGGTGGCACATCAGCTAAGGGTTCTTTGGAAAATGTATTGGATTCCAAAGACAAAACCCAAAAGGTATTTCAAATTTATTCTGCGAAATAATGATTCGTCTCAGGTTAAAGAAGAGCAGAGATATCACTGCAATGTTCTTTTAGGCAACAGGAGTAAAATTTGATGTCTTTTTATTAGAAATTGAATTGAATGAAATAGCTTCAGTTGGTCCTGTTATAAGTTTTTGGTTTGTGGTTACCGTGAGTTTCATGTGTAACAAGCCATGTTTATTGCAGTCTCTTTTAAGTTGGTTCTTGCTTACAACTGCATTTTAAGAGCTCTTTTATAAAAATGTTAATGAAGACTATTCAAGATTATTGTAATATGAGAGAGAGATAGAACTCAACAGTGCTTAAACAAAACAGGAGAGGATTTTTAAATGCTAATTAGCTGAATGGAAAAGTATTGGAGTATGTTAGTGTGGGAGGTTGGTCAATGTGACAGGTCATCTGTGTGTGTTAATTTTCAATTATGGAAATCAGGCTCCTACCCTCCCAGAGACTGGGAGATAGGGGCCCTACACTTTTGAAATATTTTTCACTGTGGTAAAATAGACGTAGCATAAAATTTAACCCCTTAACCATTTTTTAAGTACGCAGTTCAGCAGTATTGAGTACATTCACATTGTTGTGCAATAATCATCACTGTCCGCCTCCAGAACTACCTTTATCTTGCAAAACAGAAACTCTGTCCATTAAATGGTAACTCCCCAATCCCCCCTCCCCCAAGCTTCTGGCATCCACCATTCTATTTTCTGTCTCTATGCATTTGACTACTCTAGGTAACTCATGTAAGTGGAAACACCCTATTTGGAAAGCCCTACATTTTTCCTAACCCCCCACATTTATGTCTTGGACATATTTTATACCTTTTATGTGAATGTGTGTGCTGTATTTCTTAATTATTATAGTTACCACATGATCTTACTACTTTGTCTTTTAACCTTCATACTCGCTTTATACTTGGTTGATCCACTACTTTTACTAAATGTTTGCCTTTATCAATGTTTTTTTCTTTTAAATTTTTTTAATATATATTATTGGCCATTTCTTTTCCGCTTAACGAAGCCCCTTTAACATTTCTTGTATTGATGGTTTAATGGTGTTGAACTCCTTTAGTTTTTGCTTGTCTTGAAAACTATCTCTTCTTCAATCCTGAATGATAACCTTGCTGGGTAGAGTATTCCTAGGATTTGATTGTAGGTTTTCCCTTTCATCACTTTGAATATTTCAAGCTAGGGAATAGCCCAAATTTTATTTCATTGTAAGAAATACTGTCATTAAATTAAATAATTTTTATAACAATCTCTGCTTTTAAATTATATTTAGCCAATAGCTGAAGAAAATTTTGAAGACATGTCATAGGATTCAGAAATGCTGGTCGTTATTTTACCTGGTAACTACTGCCAGAGTAACCTGGTAATGCCATTACTGTCCGTGTCTTATAAAATGCCAGTACCCAGAGCCCTTCATTTTCTAGGCTTTCAGTTTCAGTGAAGTATTCAGTTGAACTTTTTGTTTTTATGAAAATTTTTGTTTCTATTAAAGTTGAAACTTTTTTCCCCTGTGAAATAGGTAAATGGTGAAAAGAATGAAAAAAATGAGACTACAGAGAAAGGTAAGTGTGTACAGAAAGAGGGAGTTCTTTAAATAAATTGTTATTACTCAGATCTACCTTTAATCAGAATTAGCTTTAGATTTTATACAGTGAGATTCTAACATTGTATCTAATCTGTATGGAAGCTATGTCATTTTTCCTATCCTATACAAATACACTGAAAATTTATTACATTCTAAATTTCTATATCATGGGTTATACTTATGATAATACGCAATTGAAAACATCAAAACCACAGTTTATATTTGTCATTGTTTTCTTTTCAGGATAGTTTCACATAGTGGTTAAAAGCTTGGACTCTCAGAAGTGAGACTGCCCGGGTTTGAACATTGGCTTCTCTTCTGAATTTCCATGTGATCTTGAGCATGTTACTTTGTCTCTTTAACTTAATTACCCCTTTTTAAAGTGGGAATAATAATAGTATGTAGTTCATAGGGTTATTGTGAAGATTGAATGAGTTAATATATGAAACCGATAGAACACATAGTAAACTTTATCGAAGTATTAGCTATTATTATTTGTGACTCTAGGTTAAAGACTTACTTATTTAAAAGTCTTTACTCCCTTAAAAAATCTAAACCAGTAATTTTGATACTGTCCACAGGTGGTGTGGATGCTCTAGTCACACGTAGATGACCTTAAGAACAAGACTTAGGCAGTTGTCTAACTTTTCCTCTCAGGAAAGGTTTAATTTAACCATTAATTGTTTGTAACACTAAAATACAAATTCTTTAAAATATTGCCATACAACAATAAAAAAATAAACTTAGTAAGGTATCTCCCTAAAGGCTGCTACCAATTCATTCTAAGATTTGTATTTATCCATATGTTCCTTTGTATCTCATCCTACTTTGGTATTACCCATCTCAGTGGTTTGTTCTCAACCGTCTTAGATTGTTTTATTGTCAAAATGACCTTGATGGTTAGAAAGGGAAGTAGGATGGTTATTAGCAGCTGGATATTTTAGCTTAGGAGATACTATGACTACGTTCTCTCATAACTCATGGCCGAGGAAATAGTTCTTTACATATTAAGCTCCCTTGTGCTTTTTGATCTTTTAGTTTAGGTCGTAGAAGCTGAAAGAAAAAAATAGCAGCATAGTGACTGTTTATTTTGGCTAAAAATTAAAGGGCTAGGTAGTAAATATTTTAGGCTTGGGGAACCCTGTGGTCTTTGCTGCTGTAGCTTGAAAACAGCCGTAGACAATATGTAAAAAAATGAGTATAGCTATGTTCCAGTAAAAACAGGAGGCCATAGTTTATCAGTCCCTCTGGTGAAACACAAATAACAGGCTTTTGGCTTTTTGACTCCAGGCATACTTGGAAATCTAAAACAGCACCCATCAAACCCCATCAGGGGCATTATTTTTTCCCATTAGAGACTTGAGTATTTAGACCCTTTCAAGGATTTTTGCGCCATAGATGTTTCTTCTGGTTGACATTTTTTAAATGGCTTAATTTTTTTTTTAAATCCTCACCTGAGGATATGTTTATTGATTTTAGAGAGAGGCGAAGGGAAAGTGAGAAGAGCACCCATATGTGCCCCGCCCAGGGATCAAACCCACAACCTGGGTATTTGCCCTGACTGGGAATCAAACTGCAACCTTTTGGTGTATGGAATGATACTCCAACCACCTGAGCCCCCTGGCCAGGGCTAAAATGGCTTAATTTTTAGAAATACAGTATTTTTGTGAGATACACACATTAATTTCCTTTATTTTGTACCAGTAACAGAGCCAATACCAGAAGTAATTATAAACTCAGCAGCAAGTTTTGATATTTAAGTCTTTATTAACAGGACATTGACTTAGTTTCTTGATAAATGTCAAAAGCACATGTTGTATTTAATGTTAGTTTAAAAGGTAATGAATAGTATGATGGAATAGTGGGTATGTGACAAGTACACTTCACTCTTCAAGAAAAAGCTACACTTTTCTGTATTTAGTGCTATGACAGAAGTGGTTGTTATACTTGCCACTAATATTATCTCGCTCAATTCCAAGGATCAATCACAGCAAAGGAACTATATACAATGATGATGGATGAAAACATCAGCTTGATCATAATGGATGCTCGAAGAATGCAGGATTATCAGGATTCTCATATTTCAAAGTCTCACAGTGTTCCTGAAGAAGCCATCAGTCCAGGGTGGGTCATTATGTATTTAAATTAAATACATAATGGTAAACTGTGGATAGTAATAAATGTTAATCGTTAGCATCCAATCTAAGTGACAGAATAGTGTTTTCCTTCCCATTGACCTTTTCAATTTTTGCCAATGGCATGCCTCACCCTTTCTGAAGAGTAGTGGAAAAGACGTTCCAGTCTGGCTGTTTTCTTCTATCTGTGGCATATGGAGTCGTATTAGAAGAGAAGTGAAGCTGTCTTTATGTGCTATCTCTTCCCAGGTGTTTGTTGACTAATTTCTTTTACTATATTTTTATGTATGAGCTTTTGAAGCATATGCACCAATTGGACTGAAGTTGTCAACTAATTGAATGGGTTTTTAATTAGAAATTTCCGGTACTATTATTTGTGATAAAAGAATACACAAATACTTTTTTTGAAGGAGAAGAAGAAGTACAGCTAAGTGAGTAAGAGAAAGTAGAGGGTGTAAAATCAGAAGTCCATGTTTCCATCTGTAAAGTGGGGGTAATATTAGTACCTATCTCAGAGGTTTGAGAAGTTTAAATGAGAAATTTTATACACATTTAGCACAGTTCCTGGTATTTATAAGGACTTAATAAAATATAAATTTTTCTTTTTTGATAAGAATGTTTTTAACCTATAAGATTAAAGTTACATGCATAGATATATTCTGTATTAGAAACTGTCGCAATAGTGACCGTGAAAACTCCAGATCCAGGGCTAGTTTCACTATTTTGAGTGTTATATAACCTTTCTGGGTTTTAGTATACAGGATTGGATTAGGTAAAATCTGGTCCATAGTAGGACTAACTTAATATTAAGAAGATATATTACTTCAGTTAGGTAGTAAAATTTGTATAATATTGGGTGTATTGCAGATGTTTGCTAAATGTTTGACCTGAAAAATAGCATGCACTATAAATATGCTGTCTAATCCATGTATCAGTCTGTCTAGCTATTTATTTATTTGTTTGTTTGTTTATTTTATTTTTAGAGAGGGGAAAGGAGAGAGAAAGAGAAACATCAGTGTGTGGTTGCCTCTCACATGCTCCCTACTGGGGACCCGGCCTGCAACCCAGGCACATGCTCTAGACCGGGAATCGAACTGGCGATCCCCTCATTCACAGACCAGCACTCGATCCACTGAACCACACCAGCCAGGGCTAGCCATTTATTTATCTGATTTTTTAAATTGAATAATTTAGGTTGATTACTTTTTTATAAAACATGGTGGCCTCTGCTATTTCCTCTATCATTCCTCTACCCTGAACCACTAAACAGATTAGAGAGTAGTACACTATTTTTTTTTTTAAGATTTTATTTACTTATTTTTAGAGAGAGGCTAAGGGAGGGAGAAAGAGAGGGAGAGAAACATCAATATGTGGTTGCCTCTCGAGCACCCCCAACTGGAGACCTGACCTGCAACCCAGGCATGTGCCCTGATTTGGGAATCGAACCAGCCACCCTTTGGTTTTCGGGCCAGCACTCAATCCCCTGAGCTACACCAGCCAGGACAGTAGTGCACTATTTAAATATGAGATTAAAGTGTTTAGTCTAATCAGGTAGCCATGAATATATTTTCAGTTTGTTTCCCAGAATGTGAGATTTAGACTCTTGTGAAACTCAAGGTAAGTTTAGGTTGAAGACTAAGAACAATGAATTGCATACCAAAAAACTATTCCCCTTTAATTTCTCTTTCAGTCCTTCTGAATTAGTTAAAAGAAGTTCAGTTTGGTGCTAGCATTCCTTTTTAATACTTGCTAACCTCTCTTTCTTACCAGAAACCAGGCCTTAGGGCTTTCTGTAGGCAGCAGTGTCTACAGCCAGGTGATAATGATTACTATTTTTTTTTTCATTGTCTATTTTTAAGTTTTAAAACAGTGTAGTATTCAAATGATAAGAATGCTTATGTAAGTATTTAGCTCAGTGAATTTTCAAAAACTGCTGCATCCATTTAGTTAGTGTCTGGACCAAGAAACAACAACATCATCGCTGCAGAAGCCACCTGTCAGTTACCACCCATATTCCTACCCACCCAGGGAACCACCAACCTCTGACAGAATAGATTTGTTTTTGTCTGTTTTTGTAATTTATATAAATGGAATCATACAATCTATAGTCTTATGTCTGGCTTTTTGTACTCAACGTAATATTTGTAAGAGTCATCTATATTATTGTGTGCACTTGTAGTTTGTTTATTCTTATTGCTATATGGTGATCTGTTAGGTGAATATAGCATTACTTATTTATCTATTTTATTTATTTTTAGCATTATCCTTTATTTATTGGATATGATGCTATTTTTCCAAGTATGTGGGAATATACATTTTCCTGTTAAATTTATTTAAGTAAAGGATCACTTTCAATTAAATTAACTAATTAAAATATTAAATAATAGTCAAGGTATAGCAGAGTTGCAGCAGTGTGTGAAGATAATACATGAAAGAGTGAACTTTGGGAAATAATGGTTGGTAACTATTGTTTACCAAAGTAGTTTCTACAGAATACTAATCTTGGGTTTTTGGATAAAGAGTATTTAGTCAAATATATCATTGCAGTCAGGAATAGTCCTTAAGAATATCACATTTCAATTTTTCTCATTCTTTGTTAACTAAGCATCCTTCTGATCTCAGTATATCAGATGAGAATTATTATGAGACTATATTTTATATTCTTTTTATCTGTATATTCTAATAGGTACAGTAAACATGTACAAGATTTTTAAAAAATAATCTAAACCATTTAGTTTTACTATGAATAAAAGTACATAGTGCTGAGGACTTTGAAATAATAGGATTTGGGGGAAGAGCCTGGTGGCAGGCCCATTGTAAGGACTTTAGGAAGAATGTCACCATTTCTGTGCGCAAAAGAGGAAGTGAACAGTATGCTTTAATGTAGAGTTGGTAATATTTACAGTTGATGATGTAAGAGCCAACACAACAAAGCAGCTAAGAGTGTGGACATGAACCAGATTACCTGAGTTTGAATTCTGGCTTCACTTGGCAGCTGTAACCTTGGACAGATTACTTAATCTCTTTGTGTCTCAGTTTCCCCATCTATAAAATGGGGATAACAGTACCTACTTGATAGTATTGTTGTGAGGAGTCAGTGAGATGAAGAATAAAGCATTTAGACTAGTACCTGGCACAAAGTAAATGCTGTATATGTGTTAAGTATTTGGGTATTTGATTAACTATTAATTATCTATATAGTAAAGGAGAACTGAAATATAAATAATGTTACCCAGATGATCCCCCAATTGTTTATACTTGGCTGAGAGAGATACTCAGATGAGTTTCTCTGTTTTCAGGTTTGGTCCTCCTTTTTTTTAAAGGGTCAAATTGTGTTTCCTTCTTTTAGTCTCTAATACTAAAATATATTCCAATATTATGCAGTTGTTAAACATTTTAGGGTATTTATTATCTTAACACTCAGCCTGACCTTAGAAAGGAATCTGTCTCAAAGTTTGCTATGGTGTGTGACAGACTATAGAACAAAACTCGGTGTCTTATATTAGTATATTAGGACCTCTTGTCTACTTTTGCCCCAATACAAATGTTAATACATTTCAGAGTCACTGCTAGTTGGATTGAAGCAAACCTCCCAGATGACTCTAAAGACATATGGAAGAAGAGAGGGAATGTGGATTATGTGGTACTTCTTGACTGGTTTAGTTCTACAAAAGATTTACGAGTTGGAACAACTCTGCAGAGTCTGAAAGATGCACTTTTCAAGGTTAGCAAGTTTCCTTGTCAGTTTACTATAATTGCAAGCCTTTTTTGGTTGTTAGAAAGGTATGTTGACTAGTTTATCTTAAGGACAAGAAATTCATTATGCTTTGGTTGTAGATTTTTTTTTAATTTAGATTTAAAAGACTAATTTTGAATTACAAACTAACAGTACACTCCATATAAGGAGGATGTTAGAATTTTCAGAAATAGAAATTGTCTGAAAAAAGTGTTATTTTTTGCTTTAAGAATTAGATTATGAAACATAAAGACAAAGGAAGAAGTCACTAAGGAAAAAAAGATTGATAGATTTGACTTCATAAAATGAAAACTTAGGTGTGAAAAAATACCATAAAATTAGAAGACAGAAGACAAACAGATATTTGCAACTAATATGGCAGTGATTTAAGACTACCTAAAATCCAAAGAGCTTTCACAAATAAGAAAATTACTTAAGATAAAAACAATAAAATAAGCAGTGGACACAGACATAAACAGAAGAGGAAATTCAAGTGATAAAATCATAAAAATGGTCAACTTTACTAGTAATCAGAGAAGTGCAAATTGAAACAGTGAATACCATTTTTACTGATCTAATTAACCAAGATAAAAATGCTGTTTACTGTCTTTTTATTCATTGTTTTTAGAGAGAGAGGGAGATAGAGGCATTGATCTGTTGTTCCACTTATTTATGCGTTCATTAGTTGATTCTTGTATGTGCCCTGACTGAGGATTGAACCTGTAACTTTGGCATATCGTGACGACACTCCAACTAACTGAGCTACCTAGCCAGGGCCAAAAATGCTCCATTTAATTTGTTAAATTATTAAACAATGATGGCACTTAATGCTGGTGAGAATGCAGTAAGAATAAAACTCAGCCTGCTGGTAGGATTGATGGAACTTGCCTTTCAGGAAGGCAGTCTTAAAAACTGTGAAACAGTTTATGCTTTAAAATAGGGAATCTGGAACTATACACAAGGATAAGTCAATATATGAAACTGCCAATATTTACATAGTTTTGACCTACAAAAGGAGCAATTTCATAAAGTTCATACTAAGATATCTGAAAATTTAGTGTATAATAAAGGTGACATAAATCAGTGAAGAAAAGATGGATTGAAATGAATGGTTTAGGGACAGCAGGCTAGCCAGTAAGTAAAAAAAAGAGGATCCCTACCTTATTTCTTAGACCACACTAGAGTCCAAATTGGTCAAAGATACACATAAATGCGTTGAATGAAACAGAGAACTATTTAAGAGAAAGCATTAGTAGGTATTTTTATTATCTTAATCCTAAATCAAGACACCATTAAGGAAGGTCAATGTGTCTGTGTTAAAAACATCATAAACAAGGTAAAAATCAAGGCAGATTTTGTAACATATAAGACAAAGACCTATTTTCCTAAATACTCAGAGTACATTTACTGTTTACCAAGAAAATAGGAAACTGTAGAGAAATGGGCAAAGGATAAGATTCAATTATAGAATATAAATAGCTAATAAATATATTAAAAGATGTTCAGCTTTACTAATAAATGCTAATTAAAACAAGTTAACATTTTATATCTACCAGTTTGGAAAATTGTAAAGATTTATAATGGGCATTCTCATATACTGCTAGTAAGTATATAAATTGGTATTGTCTTTTTGAAAGGCAATTTGGCAGCATCTACCAAATGTGTAAACCATTGGTTCGACTTCTAAGAAATTGTCCTACAGAAATAGACAGATTTTTTTTTAAGATCATTTCACAGATTAGCAATATATATTAAGAACCCTATGGAGTTAATTGGGTATGTGCATGTATAAGGAAGAATCTTCAGTGTTTACTTCAGCATTGTTTATAATTAACTGGAAAAATAACATTAAGTGTTTTGGTACGTGTATATTTGTGTGTGCATGTGTGTACAAAATAGAGTATTAGCTAGTCATTACAAATTACAGCTCTTTATTAATAAAAGTCTAATAAGAGGAAAGCAGCATCATAAAAGCTTCATTGTTTTTTAAATACAAAGTTTATTTAGTATGCCTCTTCATAAAAAACTAAAAATAAACTCTGAAAAGTTACAGTGGTATCTCTGGGTTGTGAGGTTTTGGATGATTTTTATTGCATATAAACTTATTTTATTTTTCTTCTGATGTCATGGATTACTTGTGTGTTTGTAAAAACCTCATCTATCCATGTGTTTCACTTAATGTTGAATTTTTAATTCTGCTCTCATTTTTTATCATTTAAAAGATGAACCTTCAAGAGAGCAATTTTAAAATTCTGGTTTGTTATGTTTTTAGCTTTTATATTAAAACCACTATTTCCTTATTTTATAGTGGGAAAGTAAAACCATCCTGCGCAATGAGCCTTTGGTTTTAGAAGGAGGCTATGAAAACTGGCTCCTTTGTTATCCCCAATATACAACGAATGCTAAAGTCACTCCACCCTCACGGAGCAAGACTGAAGAGGTGTCTATCTCATGTATGTATGTGAAAATTTTTGTTTACAGTTGCTTCAGTAAAATAAACTTTAAATTATATTATGTTCTCAGAATAATGTTCTTGGTTCTGTGTGCATTTGTGCTATTAGATAGCATTTTGTTTTCAGGCATAAGAAATACAAGATGTCCATAGCCTGGAAGTTAATGTTTAATTCTTTATGACTGATTCTTAAGACTATTGTTGTCACCTCATTTTGTTTATATGTAACTGTTCACCTATAATATGCATGAGATATGTCAGTACTGTTTGTGGGATTTACTGTTCTTTCAATTTATTCTTCTTCTTTTGGGGATTTTAGTGGATTTTACTTATCCCTCACTGGAAGAATCAGTTCCTTCTAAACCTACTGCACAAATGCCACCTCCTCCTATAGAAGCAGATGAAAATATAGAATCGATAAAAGACCAAGATGAGAGAATGAGACCAGTGACTCTGTCAGGTCCATTTGAACCAGCTGCTCTTTCTAAGCTTGATGTTCCACCCATAAGTCAGCCAGTGCCTATTGGGAAGAGTTTTCCAGAGGTATGTTCTTGATTTTCTTCTAACTTTATTATCTCTTTTCTTTTAATAGTACGTTAAATAGATAGGATAGAAATGAAGTTTTATATTTAACCTTTAATATTTTAGAAAAAATATATCAATGAGAAGAATCTATATGTTTTGGTACCTTTTTTGCTATAAAATATTTTCATTATAATTCAGTTCTTTTGCCACAGCAGTATTAGAATAGATAATGCGAAGGATTTTTAAACCCAGCCAGCAGTCCATTTACTATAGGCAATGCCAATAAAAGGTTACATTATTACCACAGTGAGCTCGAACCCCTTAAACTTGGTGGGGAGTTTTTATTATTATTATTATTTAATCCATGATATTTTCCCAAATTGTTTGGCTTACAGATGATAAATATGTAATGTTGATATTTTGATTTTGAAACAGTACTTTGGTTCCATTTCCTTAGAATTTGACACATAAATAACAGGCAGGTTTTAACAATAATTATCTGAAAAATTTTAACCAAGATGTTACAATAAAAATTTGCAGCATTTTTCTCTTCATTAGATTTTATGTAAGGGAAAGTTAACTAATTCTCTCTCCCCTAGCACTTTTCATTAAGATCCTTTAGCATTCATATGATTAAGCCATGGATCCTTTCTGATGCTTGGAAGGAGAGAGTTGTACAAAATCAGCCATAGCATAAGGCAGAATATCATAATTATTCTAATAGCTACTGGAGCATAGAGCAAGGAAACAAATTCTGACTGAGTATCAAAGAGGTCTTTATGGAATTTTTATCTGGACTTTAAGAGTTTAGTAAGATTCGAGGATGGAACAGACAGCAGAAAAGTGTATGACTCAAGGCTCAGCACATGCTCTGGGACCAGTGAGCAGTTCTGACATGTTTGGACACAGCTATCTGTTGGAGAGTGGTGGCTGATAATAGACAAGATTGGAAAGAAGGACAAGAGTCATCAGGAGACACTTGGACCAGATTGGAATTTTATCCTGTAGGCTCAAGGAAACCCTTTAAGGAATTTTAAACTTGAAAGTAATATGGTCATAGCTATGCTTTTAAGATTAAGGAAAAATGGATCAAGTTACCAAAATGTGAATGGAAGCGTTTTGGTTTCTAGTGAACCTTTTATAGTTAACCTCATCTTCATGGTGGTTCTTCCTACTTCCTTCTCAAGTGTAGTAAACAAGAGAGGAGAATAGATTTTTTTTTTAAGTGAAGGGGTAAAAAGGAGAAGTGAGGAACAAAGGAATATTTTTCTTCACTAACTTCTTCCTATGGTATTGTTTTCTAGTGGAAAAACAATTTATTTTATAAGAACACAATGCAGGTTGTTACTGGTAGATATTCTTGTACGTTCTCATTTTTGTTTAGTAAACTGTCTTCTTAAAAATTATGCTAGCATTGCTTCTAACAATTTTGTAGGGTTAGTTTGCAGTTAAATTGAGGTAATAATCACTTAACTCATTATATCAGGAATTTAGATAGTTTACTTCTCAACTTGTATTTAGGATCTTATCTCTTAGGAATATTTTATTCATTCTCGCAGCTATATATTTATTTATTACATGTCCAGCACAATTTCTGCCCTCCTGGAACTTATAGTCTAGGAGGTAAGAAACTTTTAAACAAATAATTATAGTTATTTCATCAGAATCCCAATAAGGATTTTTTTTTAAGAGAGGGGAGGGGTCACAGAAAGGGAAGGAGAGAAACATCAATGTGCGGTTGCCTCTTGTGCACCCCCTACCAGGGACCTGGCCCACAACCCAGGCAAGTGCCCTGACCGGTAAAGGAACCAGAGACCCTTTGGCTGGCAGGCCGATGCTCAGCCCACTGAGCCACACCGGCCAGGTCAATAAGGATTTCTGGCCAAGATGGAGGTATAGGTAGAAATGCTTTGCTTCCTTGCACAATCAAAAAGAAGGATAGCAACCAATTTAAAAACCAGAACTCCCAGAATAGCAAACCGCATGGAACTCTGACAACCTAGGAGTTAAAGAAACATTCATCCAGACTGGTAGGAGGGACAGAGATGGGCAGCTGGGCGGGCGAAGAGGACCCCTGGCAAGGCAATGGTCTGTATGGGTGAGGCAGGGCTGTCTGACTAGGAAACTGAAGACTCAAAACCTTTAGCGGTAAAATACTGTGGAGGTTTCCAGAGTGGGAGAAACTGCCAGTCTCACAAGAGAATTCGTTGGAAAGTGGGACTAGAGCAGAGCAAGCAGGTGAGCAGCATTGTTCCCTCTCTGACCCCTCCCCCACAGGCAGCACCACAATGCAGCAAAGAGGGCTTGCCCATCCTGTCCAATACCTAAGGCTCCGCCCCTCACAACATAACAGGTGCACTGAGACAAAGAAGTATGACCCAAATGAAAGAACAGATCAAAACTCCAGACAAAGTGCTAAGCAGTTTGATGGCAGAGTTTAAAACACTGGTAATCAGGATGCTCACAGAATAGATTGAGCTCGATTGCAAAATGAAGGAAGAAATGAAAGCTATACAAAGTGAAATAAAGCAAAATATACAGGGAACCAACAGTGAAGGGAAGGAAACCGGGACTCAAATCAATGATTTGGAACAAAAGGAAGACATAAACATCCAACTGGAACAGAATGAAGAAACAAGAATTCAAAAAAATGAGAGGCTGAAGAACCCCTGGGACAACTTCAAGTGCTCCACCATCCACATCATAGGGGTGCCAGAAGGAGAAGAGAAAGAGCAAGAATTTGAAAAATTTTAACAAATGATAAAGGAAAACTTCCCCAATCTGGTGAAGGAAATAGACTTCCAGGAAGTCTAGGAAGCCCAGAGAGTCCCAAAGAAATTGGACCAAAGGAGGAACACACCAAGATACATCATAATTAAATTACCCAAGATTAAAGATGAGAGAATCTTAAAAGCAGCAAGAAGAGAGTTACCTACAGAAGAGCTCCCATAAGACTGTCAGCTGATTTCTCAAAAGAAACCTTACAGGCAAGAAGGGGCTGGGAAGAAGTATTTGAAGTCATGAAAGGCAAGGACCTACATCCAAAATTATTCTATCCAGCAAAGCTATCATTTAGAATGGAAGGTCAGATAAAGTGCTTCCCAGATAAGATAAAGTTAAAAGAGTTCATCATCACTAAGACCTTATTACATGAAATGTTAAAGGGACTTATCTGAGGAATAGAAGATCAAAAACTATGAACAATAAAATGACAACAAATGACAACAAACTCACAGCTATCAACACCTGAACCTAAAACAGATAAAAAACTAAACAAACAACTAGAACAGGAACAGAATCACAGAAATGGAGATTACCTCGAAGGTTATCAGTGGGGAGGGGCAGGGGGAGAATGGGAGGAAAGTACAGGGAATAAGCATAATTGGTAGGCATAAAACAGACAGGGGGAGGTTAAGAATAGTATAGGAAATAGAGAAGCAAAAGAACTTATATGTACAACCCAAGGACATGAACTAAGAAAGGGGGATACTGAAGAGTGCAGGTGGGGGATAAAGGGGAGAGAAAAATTGGGACAATTGTAATAGCATAATCAATAAAATATACTTAAAAAATTAAAGTAATAAAAATTTTTAAAAAAGAATCCCAGTAAGTACTTTTAGGGAAAAGAATACAGTATTAGGAGGGTTCATATTAGGGGACTTGCTTAGTTTTAGGGATCAGGAAAGTCTTTTCTAAGGGAAAAGATATTTACGCAAGATTTAATGTTGTAGTGGGAATTATCTAGATGAACCGCTGATGTAAAGAGTCCGGAGTTGGGAAGGAGCCCAGCACCTTTGAGGAAATTTTTTTTAAAGGAAGTATGGATAGACCTAGAGAACATTATGCTAAATGAAATAAGCCAGTCAGAGAAAGACAAGTACCATATGACCTCACTTATATGTGGAATCTAATGAACAAAATAAACTTAATGAACAAAATAGAAACAGACCCATAGATACAAAGAACAGACCTACAGTTGTCAGAGGGAAGGGGGGTTGGTGAGGCTGGGTGGAAAAGGTGAATGGATTAAGCAAAGAAAAAAATACCTCATAGACAACAGTACAGTGATTACCAGAGGGAAAGGGGGATGGGGGTGGGAGATAAATCGTGATGAAAGGAAACTTGGCTTGGGGTGGTGAACATGCAATACAATATACAGATGATGTATTATAGAATCGTATTCCTGAAACCTATATAATTTTACTAACCAATGTCACCCCAATAAATTCAATAAAAATTTTTTAAAATAGGAAAGTATGGTTGGTGTATAGAATGATGCAAGATAACATTGGAGAGACAGGCAGAGGTGAGACCACCATGGTAAGGATTTTAGATGTAACCTGAGTACAGTGAGCGACTGTTTACAGTAGGGTTTTAAATAGGTGAGGTACATGGTCACATTTGTGTTTTAAAATGATTACTCTGGCCACGATGTGGAGAAATCCACAGAAGGGAGGCAAGAGAAACTATGTAAGAGAATGTTGGCGTGGACTTGGTTAGTGCTAATGGAGATGGAAGGACAGATAATAGGAGGAAAATCATCAGACTGCAGAAGGACAGGGGAGAACATGAGACCCAGTTTTCTAGTTTTGGCTGTTTGGATAGTGGTTATATCCATGAGACAACCATGTTTGCAGGGGGAGATTGTGGATATTAATTTTGGTCTTATTAGGTTTGTCGTATATATGAGACACCACCATGGAGTCACTGAGTTGGCAGTTGCATATGTGGAGATAGAACTTAGGACTAGCTATGCCCAGGTCTAGGTTTTGTTTTATAATGAACTCTTCCATATTCAGAATTCATCAGAGTGTTTTGAATGTGTGGAATCAAGAGGAAACAAGTGCCAGTGCCTTATGAGAAATCTTGACATTGGGTAATTTACAAATGGCTATTCTGGCAGATGTCTCCATGAAGTGATGGTTCTTTTATCACAACTTGATTTCAAGGACTGAGTTCCTGGATTTTGACAGAAGTATGTTTTATTCTGTTTTTTGTTATAGATTGATCGTACTAAAAAACCGGCAGTCAGATTGCCTGAAGATCATAGAATAAAATCTGAAAGTGCAGATCATGAGCAACAGTCTCCTCAGAATGGAAAAGTTCCTGACCGTTCCACAAAGCCAGCACTTCCCCCTCCAACTGCCATGTTAACAGATGAAGAAAAAGCACGTATTCATGCAGAAACTGCTCTTTTAATGGAGAAAAACAAACAAGAAAAAGAACTTCAAGACAGACAGCAAGAGGAACAGAAAGAGAAACTGAGGAGAGAAGAACAGGAACAAAAAGCCAGAAAGAAACAGGGAGATGAAGAAAATGAAATCACAGAGAAGCAACAAAAAGCAAAAGAAGAAATGGAAAAGGGAGAAGGCGAACAGGCCAAGAAAGAAGATAAAGAAACCTCAGCAAAGAGGAGCAGAGAAATAACAGGAGTAAAAAGACAATGTAAAAGTGAACATGAAACTACCGATGCCAAGAAATCTGTGGACGATAAGGGGAAAAGGTGTCCAACCCCTGAAGTACAAAAAAAGTCAATGGGCGATGTGCCACCTGCCTCTGTGGCAGGAGATTCAAGTTCAGGCAAGGTAAGCAGAAACAAACAGTATGAATTGCCAACTAAGTGAAATAAAATGTACATAAAAAGATGAAACCTGTAGCATTCCGTAAACGGTAGACAATTTTGCTCACCTACTCTCCTCTGATTGGCTAGTAATGGAATTGCTCTTTGTGTCTGTGAAATGCAACGTATTTTAGTAATTGAAATGAATAGCTACATTCTTTTTATTTTTCATATATGATCATCAGAAGACTAGAGTGACTAGACTGTTGTCTTTCTTTCATTGTGGAGGAATTAGGTGCCCAGTATTTATATGCTAGAGTTTGTATCTGCTTAGAATATGTCCAAAAACAGTGACAAGTCTGTCATTTTGTTTTTTGGTTCATGTAATCAAGAATATTGACAATAACCCAATTAATGTTGCTTTTCTCTGCCCTGGGCTATCCCTCAAAATTGATTTCTGTAACTTTGTTGATTCTTTTTCTCTTTTTATTTTTCGTTGACTTTGTTTTCTCTATTATGCAATTAACAATGCCTTTCCCTTTTGAACCCTAAATAAGTCTTATAACAACGGAAACAGTTATAGCCCTGTTGATGTACACGTAAATGGAAGTACATTTTTGGTAGTGTGAAAATTTTTATGGAAGATGGAATACCATATATGCAGGTTATTAATTTCCATAGTTCTCAAACAGCAGTTCAGGCATTACCAGATATAACAATTTTTATTAATGCTTCACATATCCAGGGAGCACTTACCTGGTAACCTTAGCTATCAAAAATGTAGTTGCCATACAAAAACCTTTGTTAAACACCCAAAGTTAGGGAAATGAAGCCCATGTAGTAATACTTTATTCATAGGAAAATCAGAACTTATGAGTTCTTATCATTTAAATAATACTCATTGAGTATCTACTGTATGCCAGTTTTTTCCCTATATTATCTTACTTATTCCTCCTAATGACAACTCCATGAAGTATTCAATCTGTAAATAAAATTGAAGCTTAGAGGTTAAATAATTTGCCTTTAGATCACAAGTGCAGTGAGATTCCAAAGTCTCTTCCTTTCCATCTTGCTGTACTTAAGAGGTGGGCAGTCATAAGAACTTAAAGCATTTATATTTCTGAGGTTATTCAGTATAGGTGTAAAATATTCCTACAGATCTAAATAATCCTGAGATTATCACATATGATGTTTGATTTTTCTTATAATACATTGGAAAAAAGTTACAATTGCATTCATTGTATGCTCCTTTTTAAAAATGAGCAAAATATGTAATTTATTCTGAAATATATTTTATTAAAATTAATACATATTTTTTAACTTTTTTAGGTTTTTTGGTTTTTTCTCCCATTTATTACCCTTTACCCAGCAGCTGCCTCCCCACCAGCATTCCCCCCCTTAGTTCATGCCCATGGATCGTACATATAAGTCCTTTGGCTTCTCCCTTTCCTATACTATTCTTAACCTCCCCCTGTCTATTTTGTACCTACCATTTATGCTTCTTATTCCCTGTACCTTTTCCCCCATTCTCCACCCTCCCCACTGATAACCCTCCATATGATCTCCATTTCTGTGATTCTGTTCCTGTTCTATGTTGTTTTTTTAGGGGTTTTTTTTTGTTTTGTTTTGTTTTTAGGTTCAGTTGTTGATAGTTGTTTGTTGTCATTTTACTTTTGGTCATCTTCTTTTTCTTAGATAAATCCCTTTAACATTTCATAAAATAAGGGCTTGGTGAAGATGAACTGCTTTAACTTTATTTAGGAAGCACTTTATCTGCCCTTCCCTTCTAAATGATAGCTTTGCCAGATAGAGTAACCTTGGATGTAGGCCCTTGCCTTTCATGACTTTGAATTCTTTCCAGCCCCTTCTGGCCTGTAAGGTTTCTTTTGAGAAATCAGCTGATGGTCTTATGGGAACTCCTTTGTAGGTAACTCTCTCCTTTTTCTCTTGCTGCTTTTAAGATTCTCTCCTTATCTTTAATCTTGGGTAATATAATGATGATGTGCCTTGGTGTGTGTTTCCTTGAGTCCAACTTCTTCAGGACTCTCTGAGCTTCCTGGACTTCCTGAAGTCTATTTCCTTTGCCAGATTGAGGAAGTTCTCCTTCATTATTTGTTCAAATAAGTTTTCCGTTTCTTGCTCTTCCTCTTCTCCTTTTGGCACCCCTATGATTCAGATATTGGAGAGTTTAACATTGTCACAGAGGTTCCTCAACCTCTCCTCATTTTTTTAAATTCTTGTTTCTTCATTCTGTTCTGGTCGAATGTTTATTTCTTCTTTCTCCAAGTCATTGCTTCGATTCCCGGTTTCCTTCCCTTCACTGTTGGTTCCCTGTATATTTTGCTTTATTTCATATTTCACTTTGCATAGCCTTCACTTTTTCCTCCATTTTGTGACTATACCCAACCATTTCTGTGAGCATCCAGATTACCAGAGTTTTGAATCTGCACCTGTTAGGTTGGCTATCTCATCATCGCTTAGCTCTATTTTTGGAGCTTTGATCTGTCCTTTTGTTTTGGCCATATTTTTTTTTGGCTGGTGCCCACTTTTTAACTTTTTACTTTACTGTAGTTATATTTTAAATGTACTATAAGATTAAAGTGATTTTTAAAAGAAACTATGATAAGTTCCAAAAGGATATAAAATGGGATTTTGCACTTTTGAATATCATTATGTATAAAATTCTGTAATCTCTATTCTCTTTAATACATTATTTTTTTACCCTTGAAAGTGGCACATGACCACTTTCAAGATAATCAAAATCATATGAGATTTAAATAAAAGCATAGTGTTCAGAAGAGTCCATGGTGAGTTACACCGATGACCAGCATCTTTTACTTCTCCATGGAATATAAATCAGTACTTCACAGTCCGCAGTGATGACTTGCGTCTTTTTCTTTCTTTCTTTTTTTTTTTTTTTACCCTACTGATTTATCAAAGTTTTTTAGTCCTTTAGCTTTAGTATTAGGAAATTCCACATGGGCTCTATCACCTTTAAGTTAAAAGAATCTACTTTGACAATAAAATTGCATAGCTTTCAAAGGCCTCAATTTTTTCTCCTTTTACATTTTCAGTCCGATAGATTTGCTTATATTAGCTAGTTACAGATAGGTGTGTATATTAGGGGGAAATTAAAAGGGTTTTTTTTCCCCTCTTCTAAGATTTTAATAATTTTACAGCCTGTTAAGATTAAAGGACAGCCAGAAAGTGGAATTCTAAAGACTGGAACTTTTAGAGAGAATACAGAAGACACTGAAAGAAATAAAGTAAGTAGTTCCTTGGGTGGGAGAAAAACATGGATTATAACCATGTGGTTATCATTACCATATCACTCATTCTCCATCTTAAGATCTACTCTCTGGGCCCTGGCTGGTGTGGCTCAGTGGATTGAGTGCTGGCCTGTGAACCAGAGGGCCACTGGTTTGATTCCCAGTCTGGGGCACATGGCTGGGTTGAGAGCCAGGTCCCCCAGTGGGGGGGTGTGCAAGAGGCAACCACACATTGATGTTTCTCTCCCTCTTTCTCCCTCCCTTCCCATCGCTAAAAAAAATAAAATTAAAAAAAAAAAATCTCTCTGAGGGAATCTTTGTGATCTTTGGTAGCTGATTTGTGTTTGTTTTTACATGATTATATGCTTCCTATTTAAAATCCAACAGTATATTCTATTCATTTTGTGAAATTAAAGAATACTTAGGCCTTATTATATGATCCAGCAATTCTACTTCTGGATAAATTCCCAAAAAAATTGAAAGCAGGGCCTCAAAGAGCTATTTATACATTCATTTTCATAACAGTATTATTCACAGTAGTAAAAAGATGGAAGTAACCTACGTATCCATCAACAGATGAATGTATAGACAAAGGTGGTATGTACAAACAATGGAGTATTGCTCAGCCTTAAAAAGGAAGGAAATTTTGACACATGCTACAACATGGATAAGTCTTGAGGATGTCATGCTAAGTAAGCCAGTCACTAAAGGACAAAAACTGTATGATTACATTTACATAGTGTACCGAGAGTCATCAATTTCATGAAGACAGGAATTAAGAGTGGCGATTGCCAGAGGTCCAAGGTTGGAGGAAATGGGCAGTTATTTAAATGGGTACAGAGTTTCAGTTTTGCAAGATGAAGAGAGTTCTGGAGATTGGTTGCACAGCAATGAATATGCTTATACCACTTACTGTATGCTTAAAAATGGGTAAGATGGTAATTTTTATGTATATTTTATCATAATTTCTGAAATATTTAGGCCTTTTGTGAGACATTTTTACCTTTGTTTTTAAGGGCTTTATTTAAGTATAATATGTATTCCATAAAACTCACCCAGTTTAGTGTATAATTCAGTGATTTCAGTTCAGAGTTGTGAAACAATTATTCACTCAATCCAATGATAGAACATTTCCATCACACCTAAAAAGATCTGTGCCAATTGTAGCCACTCTCTCTCTCCACCCTCAGGTCCCGGGCAACCGTCTACTTTCTCCATAGATTTATCTCCTGGGCATTTCATATAAATGGAATCACTTTATATTTTTTGTATATAATTGATCCATATAGATAGGGAGGGGTGTGTGTCTGTGTGTAAAGTCTTTTGTATGTGTCTTCTTGCACTAGCATAATTCTTTTGAGATTCATCTTTGTTGTAGCACATATACCAGTAGTTTATTCCTTTGTATTGCTAAGTGGTATTCCCTTGTGTGGGCATACCACAGTTTATCAGTTGATAGACGTGTGCATTGCTTCTACTTTGGGCTGTTAGGAATAGTGCTGCTATGAACATTTGCATACAGTTTTTTGTTTGGAAATATGTTTTCATTTCTTTGGGATTGATAACTAGAAGTAGAATGTGTTTGTGTTTTTGTCTCTTTAAGGAAACTTTTAAAGACCGCTGCCATTATAGGCTTGTGAACACACAACTCCTCTTCCCCTTCCTACATTTAGACTTTGAGAAAATATATATAATTCTTCATGTTCAAACTTGTTTTAAAAATATTAAAGGTGGCCAAGACAGGCTTTTGGTTTTCTGGCACAAGTGGCTTAAGTTTGTATATGTCAAAATTTAATTGAAATATCAGATTTTTTCTCTTTTTTTAAATAAACTAGGCTCGAGAACCTTTGACAAGAGCGCGAAGTGAAGAAATGGGGAGGATCGTACCAGGACTGCCTTTAGGCTGGGTCAAGGTAAAACTCAAAATTAGCACAGAAATAAATAACATGATCATTGTATTCTTTAAAAAAAGAGGGTTGTTTTGTTTTGTTTTGTTTTTTGTATTCTATGTCTTCTCTAATGCAGTCAGTTCTCTTTCTTCATTATAGAGGACATAGCTCATTTCCCTAATTACAGTAAGTTAGATTTCTGAATATCCAATCTGGGTTGCTGGCTATAATATATAAGCATTCCTGGCATTTGTCATTTAGAAACAATGTATTACTTTAAAACCTTAAGTTCTTTGGAATTTTAATTATAGAATTGATTATCACCATTTTATTCAAATCATGTTAATCCAAAAGCAAATTTAGCAGTGGAATACTTTGGAGTGATTTTTTTGTTCATGTAATAGTCATTGTTTTTTGACCTGTTTTTTTTTCTTTTCCAACTAAGTTTCTTGACCCAATCACTGGAACTTTTCGTTATTATCATTCACCCTCCAACACTGTTCATATGTATCCACCGGAAATGGCTCCTTCATCTGCACCTCCTTCTACCCCTCCAACACACAAAGCCAAGCCACAGACTCCAGCCGAGCGGGATAGGGAACCGTCCAAACTGAAACGCTCCTACTCCTCCCCAGATATAACCCAGGCCATACAAGAGGAAGAGAAGAGGAAGCTAACTGTAACTCCACCAGTTAATCGGGAAAACAAGTAAGTTTATCCTAATTCCTAAAACTAGAGCAACCTGCTGTATTTGAAAGTTACTCTAAACATACCATCTTATTTATGTCAGGGAGTCAGAAATTCCTGTGGATGGCTACACCAGCCATTGTTACTTACCGTAGAGAAAAAAAGAAATGACTGGATTAAAATGTCCTTGGTTTTTCTCCCAAGTGCTAACTTAAATATGTCAGAGAAGACTATCATTAAGTATTAGTGTAGATATAAAGGTATATACATTATTATGTTTTAAGACACTGTGCCGTAGACTATCTAGAAGTTTTCACAAACTTCCTAAATCTCCCTTTGAGGACCATAATGTATAGAATTTTTGAGTTTACCTTAGTGCAGCTCTCAAATTCTAAACTTTTTTTAGTTAGCCAGTAATAGGGGAGCAAACTTACATAGTATTAAAATAACAAGTGTTATACTGTGTATCAGCTCCTAATCCTTATTCTGTTCCCTTTTCCTTCATTGCATTTCTGCTATTCTGTTCACAAGTAGTGATCAGTAGGTTCATGTAAGTTTCCCAGAACAGTATCTCATTTAGATGTGTTCCTGGCTTTATCCCTTTTTGAATACTCTAATGGCTCTGGCTCATGATTGACAGGGTTATGAGGCGATAATTTTTAAGTCCACTTTCCACTTCTAATCTTTACCTTTTCGGGGAGGGGAATGGTTGTAAGTGTCAATACAGTGGTACCTTGGTACTTGTCATTCATTCATTCTGAAACATGTGATGAGTGCTACAACCAAAAAGTACAGAATGATGCAGCATTTTCTCTGTGGGGCGGCGTCATGACTCAGACAAGTTCTAGCAAGTGCAGTGAGTCCCGAGCAAGTGCCGAGTGCCGAAACATTTTTTTCTTGTCAAAATGCAACAAGTACTGGGTTTGATGAATTCTGAAGCCAATGAATACTGAGGTATGACTGTAAATGGCTTTGTTTTCCTGTTTCTAATATACACCATCTTGATGGCTAAGGAATTTCAACTAGGCTGTCTTTTTGGCCCCTAAGGTAATACTTCCCAAAAATGTAGTTGATATAGTTTTCTCCTGAGACCTTACCCTACCAATTAGGGAATTGTGGGGAGATTTTTTTTCTTCAATCTGTAAATGTAGTTACAGATTTTAAGGCTCACTATTAAAACTGGTGAGATTTAATTCCTTCTTGCATTATCATTCTTAATAAAATTTGTTAATTTGATAGTTAAAAACTATCACATATGCAGTTTATGTATTTTTATATATACTGAACAGAGAAAGAGCACATGAGTACAAACACCAGAGTACATGTGAAAAAGGAAAAAAAAAAAGCTGATAGAAATATAATTCAGCCCTAACTGGTGTGGCTCGGTTGGGCATCATCCCACAAAGCCAAAAGTCATTGATTTTATTCTTAGGGCACATGCCTGGGTTGTGGGTTCAGTCCTTGGTCTAGGTGCATATGAGAGGCAGCCAGTCTGTGTTTCTCTCTTACATTGATGTTTTTGTCCCTCTCTTTCTCCCTTCCCCTCTCTCTAAAAATAAATAAAATCTTTTTAAAAAATAAATATAAAAAAAGAAATGTTCTATATCTGTGACGATAGAAATGTTTTATATCCGTGCTGTCCATTATGGTAGTGTTTACTTTGGATTGTGAATAGTGTAAATGAGGAGCAGAATTGTTTTAAATTTTAAATTTAAATAACCACCTGTAGCTAGTGGCTACCATATTTGTCAGCACAGCTCTCAACTTTAGGGAATAGTATCCAAATAACCTCCTCCTTCCTTTGATGTACTCCACAGTAGTACACAGAGGTGGGCAAAAGTGGGGTTACCATTGTGAGTACGCAAAACACAAGAGTTTATTCTTGTATAATTATTTTTTTATGTACTATTTTCCATATGAACAACTATAAACCTACTTTTGCACACTCGTGTGTGTGTGTGTGTGTGTGTGTGTGTGTGTGTGTGTGTGTGTGTGTAAAAATCATCGCTTTTTTGGCATTCTTTTTAGTTCAACATTTGGTAGTACTAACCTTCCCAGGATCATTTGAAGGAGTTTCAAAGAGCCTCTACCTGTTCATGAGAAGGTAGACTCTTAGGATGTCTGTGAGACACGGTGAGAACCGTGGACCTACATAAGAGGTTAAAGATATTTGTTTCATGGGAAGGTCACAGAATATGTCACCTAGATATTAAATGTTCTGTAAGGCCTAGTACCTTATGAGTCAACTTATTAACACTTTACAAGATTACTATGTACTACGGTACACATGCTGGAGTTTGCTGCCATTTGTAATTTGAACCTAATTTTCACGTGCTGTGCATTCTAACAGATCTTGCACACTTTTTCTTTCTCAGGCCCACATGCTACCCTAAAGCTGAGATCACAAGGCTTTCTGCTTCTCAGATTCGAAACCTCAATCCTGTGTTTGGAGGGTCTGGACCAGCTCTCACTGGACTTCGTAATTTAGGAAATACTTGTTACATGAACTCAATACTGCAGTGCCTATGTAATGCTCCACATTTGGCTGATTATTTCAACCGAAACTGTTACCAGGATGATATTAATAGGTAAAGAAATTTCTTACTTTTTGCAATATAATATTAAAAGAGTGATGTAACCACCCAGCTCCTTCCAGAGAATTGAAATAGGAAAGGCGAAAATACCTTTACTCTCAAGAAAAACATAGAGAAAAGCCTCTTCTAATTGGTAAAGGGCAGACTAGAAAGGAGCAGTGCAAGAAAGCAAGAACCTCACTGCCGCGGGCTGGAGCCTGTGGATGAGGGGGGAGAGAGAGAGAGAGTGCCGGGCTGGCACCAAAAAGAAGCAAGTTGGAGGAGTGTAATCAAAGTAAGATTCAGTTGAGTATTTGGTAATAAACCTATGAATAAGCATTTTAATGTAGGGTTGTAGTATAGTGTTGACATCAAGAGCCCATTATACCTTGACCTTTTACAATTTTCTTTATTGCTTTTTCGTAATTTTATTTGCCAAGGTCAAATTTGTTGGGGCATAAAGGTGAAGTGGCAGAAGAATTTGGAATAATCATGAAAGCACTGTGGACAGGACAGTACAGGTATATCAGTCCGAAAGACTTTAAAACCACCATTGGGAAGATCAATGACCAGTTTGCAGGATACAGCCAGCAAGATTCACAAGAGCTGCTTCTCTTCCTAATGGATGGTCTCCACGAAGATCTAAATAAAGTAAGAAATTTGACTTTTCTAAATTGTAAAGGCTCTTTAGGGCTGCTCAGCACTGTAATCACCTTTTTAAAAATATTGATATATTTATTAATTTTTAAAAATTGATTGTATGTGCCCTGACCAGGGATCAGACCTGCAGTGTTGGCATATTGGGATGATGCTCCAACCAGCTGAGCTATTGGCCAGGGTTGTAATCATTTTTATAGCAATTTAAAATTATAGTTGGTAGTTGTTCATATTTAGTTACTTTGTACTAAGGTATGGAACTATAAAATATATTCGATAGGTCTAATATTTGAAAAGAAAAAGAAAAATTTGTATTTACTCACTAGTATGTTATCAGGCATTACTATAATTTATCAATGTTAAAATAGTTGTTGGAGATACTGTGTTTGTGATCTATGTGTACATGAAACACAGGATTTTATAAAAGATTATAAAATCTTTTATAAGATATCATAAAATCTATAGGCATACTGAACATCCTATTACACTTATATATGTATTTGTTATATTCTATATGTATTATTATTTTTTTTTTCTAAAATAAGAATTCCTCCATGTAACCACATTGAGGCATGTATCTCTATATAAATGACCAATCTGTTTAAATACTGTAGAGTCTTTTTAGCACCAAGGTGTCCCTCTCTTTCAGGTACCTATGAGATCTCCCACTGAACATACACACATACACACACACACACACACGTATATGTGAATTCACATGAATTCACATATGTGTGTATGTGTGAGTGAGACTGAATATATATTTAGTGTGTGTGTGCCCATCCCTGAGACTAGGACAACAAAATAACATCTGTCTAGTTGTAGCTGTATGTGTCATGTCTTCTCTTCCTAAATACAAATTTATTAACCTGTTCCCCCAAGTCACACCCTTTTGATAAAGTGGGTTTTTGGTTTCTCAGGAGGCTTTTTTGTATAGAATTTTTTATAGTACTTAATGAGATTAGAACGCCTTTATGAAAAGAATCCAAGTGTGTCTGAATCTGCAAAATGTTTGTATTTAATATCTTTTCAATTTTGTATTTAAATGCTGACTTTGAGATATTAACAGAGTTTAAATAATCTTATTTCCAGGCTGATAATCGGAAGAGACATAAAGAAGAAAATAATGATCATCTTGATGACTTTAAAGCCGCTGAATATGCTTGGCAGAAACACAAGCAGCTCAATGAATCTATTATTGTTGCACTTTTTCAGGGTCAATTCAAATCCACAGTACAGTGCCTCACCTGTCACAAAAAGTCTAGGACATTTGAGGCCTTCATGTACTTGTCTCTACCACTAGCATCCACAAGTAAATGTACATTACAGGTAAGTTTATAACTGAGAGAAAATAATTTGTTGAATAAAAATGCCGTTTATATACCAATATATACTTTTTTCCAGCAATTTAATTGTTTCCCCCCGCCAGTAAATATTATATAGGTAAAAAATCACACGTAAATTGTTTTAATTAGACCTACGTAAATTAGAAAAAAAATTTTCCCCAAAAAGATTTTTTTTAAAGATACAATAGTTTCATATTAAGTATGCTTTCAGAGTTGATAACCAATCCGTTTTTTTAAAGTTTGTATTCTGAAGAAGCTTTTAAAGTTAACTTGGAAAATTATATGTTGACTTTAGTTTAGGTATGCTTTTTATAAGAATTTGCTTTACATGGGGATATCCAATAAATACCTTGTTTTCCACACCACAGCAGTGTGGTTTAGATTGCTTATTGATCCCCTTTGTGCTGACTTCCTTGAGGATGTTATTACTTCCACCAAGACTTCCCTGAGCCCCCAGCAGAGATGTGCTCTCAGAAGATGCAGTACTCCTTCCCGTCACCACAGGCGCATTCACCGTACTCTGGTGTCATTTTAGGCTCACTCTGCATCACTCACTAGATCATAAACTTCGTGAGAGCAAGAACTGTTTCATTCTAGTTACTGTTGTATCTTTCATGCCAGGCAGAGTAACTTATTGAATAGGTGCTTAATGACACTGTATTGAAGAAATGAATTAATGAGTATCTACTACTTCTTTTTGCCCTCCAGGATTGCCTTAGGTTATTTTCCAAAGAAGAAAAACTCACAGATAATAACAGGTTTTACTGCAGTCATTGCAGAGCCCGAAGGGATTCCCTAAAAAAGATAGAAATCTGGAAGTTGCCACCTGTGCTTTTAGTGCATCTGAAACGGTAAAGGGCAAAAATTTTTCTACTTGTTTAGTACAGTTTAGATGAAGGAACTCTAAATCCTTTATTCCAAGTCACTTTGTTGCACTGCCTACTAAGGATCCATAATCAAGGAAGATTAACTGGTTAGGATATCTCCAGGGAAATAAGACAGAAATGATGAGACTCTAATTCACCTTAGTGTTTGAGTAACAGAGCAAAATGACAGCACCAGACTTTCATGTAATTCTGTCTTTTAAAGAAATCAGTGAAACTAAATTATTCCATTTCAAATATAAAAATCAAGAAAATGCATTAAAATGTTGTATAGTGTAACTCTAACATATTAGCAGATAAAACTTATTCAAACAATAAACTAAATGTAAGATTTAATCCTGTGCTGAAAATGAAGTATATGACTTTTTAAGATGTTATTTTAAAAGTAAAATTTTAAAGATGACATTGTTGAGCACAGATGTAGTTTTGTCCAGATTTTTCCAGCCAGTGAAAAAGATCTGGCCTATTGTAGTAGAAGGAATAAAGGGAGAGAGTTGTAAACTGTGTGTTGGGTCTTTTACTCTGATTCTTTTGTCTTTATGTAATCCATCTGTGGAGTGGTAACTTTGAGTCATTTTTTTGAAAAACTTATTAAAAGAAAATTTCGTCTTTTTATTGAGAGCTATAACTTTTGTTTCAAAGAAAGTATTTTTATTTTAGTTTTCATTTCATCTTGTGTTACTGGAAATTCTAAGGCAGTTATGTTAATTTTAACATTGACTAGTTCACATTCCTTTTGTGTAAATCTAACAAAATTTGTTATATCAGTTGTCCTTTTTTTGTTCTTGAGGACCGTGGAGGTATAGGTGAACACTACAGAAATGATTATACATTTGTTCTGTTAAAATTTTTAATGCTGCATATTACTCTCGGAGAGTATCTAAAAATATAAATGGTTCAGAATTCAGATTTTTAAAAATAATTTTGAAATAACTATATTATACCAACCAAAATACCAGTACTTTGATATTCGAAGAGCAGAGCATGCCACCCAGTGTAATGGAGTGACATTGTTCCAGTCGCTAGTCTACATGCTTGCAGTTTCAAGCTCTAGTTTCCCCAAAAGTGCAAGCTTAAATCTAAGCAGCTCTTCTTGGCCTTTCCTCTGTACTTTTGGAGTGGTTAGCATTGTAAATGTCACTTTTCAGAACTTTTTACTTTTATAGAGGATGCATCTAACAAATCTAGCTAGTTCAGGGATTACAGGACCAAGGCGTGGTCCTACCTCTGCCACTCCAGCTTGTTTGACTTTGGGCAAGCCATTCAATACCTATGTACCTCAGTTTCCTCACTTGCAAAATGGAAATGAAACCAAACATTTTTAACAGGCCTCTCCACTATTAAAATTCTGAGTGTGTGACTAAAATGGATTTTGTAGTCCTGGCTAAAAATCTAGATTGTTAATAAATGAATTAGGGTTCATTATGATGTCTTTGATCTGTCATGTAATTGCTGTAATGCTTGGCTTTGCAGTTTTTCCTATGATGGTAGGTGGAAACAAAAATTGCAGACATCTGTGGACTTTCCGTTAGAAAATCTTGACTTGTCTCAGTATGTTATCGGTCCAAAGAACAATTTGAAGAAATACAACTTGTTTTCTGTTTCAGTAAGTATATCATTGAACTTTTTCTTTGAAAGCAAACTAAAAATAGTAAGTTTCAGATGGGTCCCTACCTCGTAGGAAAAAAAGAACAACATAAAGCTTTGAAATTACTATTGACATATTTTTAAATGAATTTGAATTGATTTTCTATTTTGTTTGGCACAGAATCACTACGGGGGGCTGGATGGAGGCCACTACACTGCCTATTGTAAAAATGCATCAAGACAGCGGTGGTTTAAATTTGATGATCATGAAGTTTCTGATATCGCCGTTTCTTCTGTGAAATCTTCAGCAGCGTATATCCTCTTTTATACTTACTTGGGACCACGAGCAACTGATGTAGCCACATAAGACGAAGTAGGTTATGAGCTAGTTATCTTTTAAAAGGCTGAGCAACACAACTCTTGAAATGCTTATAAAGATACTGGATAGCTGTAGCTGGCCATTTAGAGGAATTCTTAGAACAGTGAGAGCTGTGTTACTATCACCATATATTTCAGGTCAGTGCTATCATCAGAACACTGACTAATAACATTTAACAAATATTGCAGTAAGCACTCCTTAGAGGTACCACTTATTTCAAAACAACTTTTTGAGTTTGCTCCAAAATTAAAATAATTAACTAGCTAAACATTGTTCTACTGGTCTAAAAACCATGTATCCTTTAATTTTCATTCTCACTGTTATGGCCTTTTCACATTTCTAATTCTCAGCTTGATCTCTGAATACTCTAGAATGATATAAAGCAGATAGGAATGTATGTGTATATATTTATTGCACACTTGCACATCAAATCGATTTACATAGTATAATATGTGGTCCTTTTGTGAAACCTAGAACGCAAAGGATTCCTTTTATTTTTTTCTTTAGGCCTATTCTGAGTAACTGCAGTGCTTTCTTAGGAAAATGACAGGGCAAAGCTATTTTTCTTTCGGCTTTGGGCTGTATTTGTGCACTGAATCTTTATTCTAAAACAATAAATGGAAACTTTTCTTTAATTTTTTAAAATGAGAATTTTCATTTACACCTACATTAAAATCTTAATGAGAAAATAATTTAAAATACTGTATGTGTTCTGTCTTTAATTTATATTATCAAATATATGACAGTAGAACTGTAGGTTTTATGTGTACATGCACACTTCATTTTAATGCAGTGACTTAAAATTTAGTTAGCTTACTCTGTTAGCATCAGGACTCAATTCCACTTTTCTCTCAGCTTGACCCTGACTGCATGCAGCACTTAACAATTCTCAAAGTTGGGAGTCATAGTAAGATATAATACTGAGACTCATTTTATCAAGAGTAGTAGAATTCTTAGGATTACGGTAAAAAGGACTAGGAGTCAGGCATGAGTACAAGGTGAACTGCATTATGAACCACATCTTCACTAAGTGATGTATTAAAAGAAATAGAGGAGCTTAGGATTTATCATTTACCTCAGGGACTCAGTTGCTACACATAAGGTCAATTAAAACACTCCAAATAAAAAGAATCTAAAGGTGCTTTGGAAAGATGTCACCAGTGGTGTACTCCCAAGTAGAGGACGAAAGGATGAGTTTTGAATGGTGAAGTTGACAGCTTCTATGTTCAACAATTAGTCCAAGAGACATAGTTTCTTGGCTAAATTATCTGATCAATTAAATATTTCCAATCACATTCTTAAGCTCACAGAGCCACTTGGACAAAAGTTATTTTTGTTCCGTTAAGTATCTTTGGAAAATAATTTGTTGGACATATATATGTATATATATATATATAAAATTGAGATATTTTATGATAAAAATCCACCCTAACAAAGACTGAATTTTGAAGCTTGAACTTACTACATAATCAGCAGTGCTTTTCTAAGCCCTCAGCAATTAACATTGCATTACTTTCATGCTGCGTTTTTCAACGTGCCAGGACCCATCTTCTTGGCTGTAGACTAACTTATATAAGGTTGCAACATATGCCAGAAAGAAAAATGTCAGTGACACGAGTAAGTTGCAAGAATTTAATAACAAAGCAAAACTTAAGTGCTAGTTTCTGATGCCTTGTTTTGCAACTTTCAGTAAACACCATATTCCTAGCTCATGCATTTTTCTATAGGCATAGAAAAGGGCTGGCAACTATAGAACAGGAGATAGGCTGTAGCAGTTTGAACTGAAGTATCTGGAATCTCACTGACTCGTGTATCATCAAAGCTAAACCAGGCCTGGGTCACTGAGTTCTTGCAGAAAGCAGTGTAGTGGCCACCATCCAGATCACCAAAGTGGTTCTAGAGGAAGAAGGAATGTCAGACTTAGTATTCACATGCAAATAGTCTAATATTGGGGGGGTGAGGGGTAGGGCCAAGAAATATTTTTCATAATTATCCCTTATACTAAATTAAAAGGAAATGATAATTGTGTTAAATTGAGTCATACATAGTCTGACCTATATTGTTTCTTATTTTATTGAACTAATATATTGTACCCATTGACTACTTAACAGAATCTGTGAATGAAATAGGATAATACTTGGCTAATATTTATCAGCTAATACCTACTGAGCACTTACTATACATAGACTATTAAACATCAAATGAAATTTAAAAATAAGTGAGAAGATAGGCTAAAACAGACGTGAGAAAAGGCATTTAATGTTGGAACAGGACATTTCAACAACTGCAGATGGCCACCAAATGGGGTGTGGGGTGTGCAGCAACAGTCCCCTCAAGAACCTGCTCATTCTTTTCCCCTTGTCTCCACTAACCCAGAGACGTTGGAGAGCCTCACTTCCCAGAAGGGTGTGTAGTATAGAGCAGGGGTTGGCAAACCCTTTGTCCATGGGCCAGATCCAGCCTGCTGCCTGTTTTTGTATGGCCTGTCAGTTAAGAATGCATTCTATATTTTTGTATGGTTGAAAAAAAAATCAGAATATTTTGTGACATGTTGAAAAGCCTATGAAATTCAGATTTCAGTGTCCTTAAATAAAATTTTATGAGAACACAGCCATGCTCATTCTTTCATGTATTTCACTGGCTGCTTTTACACTACAATAGTAATATAATTGCAGGAGAAACCATACGACCTGCAAAGCCTAAAACATTCACTGCTTGGCCTTTTACAGAGTAAATTGCTGATCCCTGGTGTTAAAGGAAGAAAATCGTTTTTTGTCAATTTTGACTGAATTCGGATCTAATACTAAGGATGTTAAGGAAGTTATTTAACCTTTCTGAGGTTTCATACCCCCATCTATTAAAATGGAGTAATAAGATTGGCCTTATATAGCCATTGTCAGGTATCTCATATTACAGAGCTGGCACATAGGAGGTACTTATTAAATGTTCCCTTAGATCTTCATCTTCTCCTCCTCTACCCTGGTCGAGGTATCCAAACTGCAACCTGTGGGCAACATGCAACTCCGGATGGCTATGACTGTGCCCCAACACAAAATTGTGAATTTACTTAAAACATTATGAGATCTTTTTGTGATTATGTGTTGCAATGTACTTAACATGTGGCCCAGAGACTCCAGAAGGTTGGACACCTCTGTTAGAGAAATATTCCAAAACTGACAAAAGACCTGGTCCTGGTCCTTGCCATGTGACCTTAAGTTGACATGCTTCAGTTTCCTTATTTATAAAATGGTGCCCATAATAGTGTGATGTGATTTGAATGAGAAAAAAGAAAACATCTGGTGGATAAGTAGTGCCCAGACAATGAAGTAATGTTCGGAAGTGATTAGACAGAACAGAACTGGAGTATGGTATTCAGTTTTGATGATTTGATGTAAAAAATAATGACAGAAGATGGTCAAGTATTTTACTACACTTCCATTTCCAGGAATTACTGGAGATAATTGGCTAGCTTGAGAGCCTTAGTTATAAAACTGTAAGGAATGTGGGATAAAACATGGTAAATACCCTTTGACCTGTATGACTGACTTTAAAGATTTTTTAGTAGGAGTAAACCCCAGGGGCTGGAACCAGAGGAAATATGTAGCACAATGTGTGTTTGGTCCTGTGACTGCCTCAGAGGAAAGATGATTCCTGGTCTCCGTAAGGTGCTTTATTTTAAAGGTCACACAAGGGCAGGAGGTAAAGGCTCAGATCCCACCGAGCAAGGTGAGGAGTTCTGTTGAGGTCCACACACATAGCCCAGGACTCTTAAAGAGACCTACCCTCAATAAAAGGATAATAAACTAGGGAGGGGGGAAATCCCATCCTTTGGTGCTTGTCATAGCTTAGGCTGTGGGTGCAGAGCATAAAAGCTATTTCTAGAAATGTGTTGCCACAGACTGTGTGATTTGAGAATCCTGTGAAACTAACGTGAAAAGTATTTTGTGGGTGCTAAGCTGAAGGAAAGATAATTACTTTCTGGATTGATGCATCATAATTCTGGCTGCACAGGATGCCCACATATAAAACCCCAGCGATGTTGAGCGCACTGCTCAAAATTACAGAACACACGAGGAAACAATTCCCCATGAGTGTGAGTGTCAGAAGGCAATGCATGCCGAGATTAAACCCCCGAGGACTTTGGAGAATGGAATTATCAAATAGAGACTACAAAGTACATTTAAAATATTCTAGACAAATGGCAGAAGGAAGCTGACTTTAAAAGAATGAAATAGAACTTCAGAAATGAAAAATGTACTACTTTCAAATTTAAAATTCAGTGTAGAGACAAGGCCAAGATGGTGACATAAGGGGGTGCTGAGCTTGCCACCTCCTAAGAACACAATGTACCCCAATGTTCAGAGCCATTCCTCCTGAGAGAGAACGGCCATTGAACAGCTTCTGCAGGGCAAATGAGAGAGAGCACAGAGAGAAGGCAGGAGACCGCCAGAGCCCTCTGGGGCCGAGGGAGCTGCAGAAGCCAGAGTAACAGTGACTGCCACTGTTTGCCTTTCCCCGTGCTTGGACAGAGGGCGGGAGCTCTGGCCAGGTGCTCTGCTCGACCTGACCTGCGGGGCTGCTCCCGTGCATCCCCAGCCACTCCAACAGGAGAAGCAAGGTGCCATGGTGCATGTACTGGACTCCCCGACCTGGAGATCGATCCCCCCCAGGCATGGCAGGGTGCACACACAGGGCTCCGTGTGCAGAGCTGGCAAAGTGCTGCAGTACCTGCATGTGGAGCTGCCCCCTCCTGAGAAACTGCAAAGACGGTGGTGTTGCTGCATGACCACATAGGGACACCTCACCCAGAGAAAGAGCAGAAGTAGTGGGGCTCCACTGCAAGCGTACACAGGACTGACAAACCCAGAGGAAGTGCAAAAGTAGCAAAGTGCGGTGCACGCACACAGCTGCTCTGTCCGAGGAAGTGAAAGTACTAGGGCACTGCCACGTCACACTCAGGGAAGCCCTGCTCAGACCTGGCTTGGGCAACAGACAAAACAACAGGGCAGAGCGTACATAGCGGGCAGCCCCTCCCGGCTCAGAAGGGCAAGGAGGGGCGTACACATAAGGCTGCCCTGCCCTCAGAAGGGCAAGGAGGGGTGTACACATAAGGCTGCCCTGCCTTGACTCCGTTCTGGCTGTGGACAGCCAGGACAGTAGGAGCAGCCAGACGTGAGAGTACACCAGACTGCCATGACTGGAACTCATTCCTTCTGGTTAGGAGGCACACCAAGCACCCCACCCACCCGCATTACAACTGGACTACCAAAGTCATCCAGCACACAGTCAACAGGACACTTCGACAAGATTGGGAGAGAGAGCTACTTCTAACTCATAGGAGGAAACATGGAAAGTCAAACAAGATGGGGAGACAGAAGAATTTGCCCCAGATGAAGAAACAAGGGAAAAAAAACCTTAGGAAAGAACTTAGTGAAATGGAGATAAATAATGTGCCTGAAAAAAATTCAAAGAACATTTGCATTTTAGGGATTTCAGAAAGAGAAGAAGCAGAAAGTATGTTTGAAAAAATAGTGGCTGAAAACTTTCCTAATCTGGGGAAAGAAACAGACATCGAGGTCCAGGAAGCACAGAGAGCTCCAAACAAGGTGAACCCAAAGAGGCCCACCGCAAGACATGCTGTAATTAAAAGGGCAAACGTTAAGAATAAAGATACATCTGGAAGGCAACAAGATGGGATCGAGGCACATACAAGGGAAACCCCATAAGGCTATCAGCTTATTTTTCAGCAGCAAATTTGCAGGCCAGAAAGAAGAAGCAGAAATACTTAAGGTGCTGAAAGAAAGAAACACAACCTACACCAGCAAGGTTATCATTCAGAATTGAAGGAAAGATCCAGAGTTTCCCAGACAAGCAAAAACTAAAGGAGTCCACCCACTCCAACTAAACTAGCTATATAAGAAATGTTAATGTGTTCTTTATGCCAAAAAAAAAGGTCATGACCATAAATGAGAAAATTTAAGAAAGAAAAGCTCTCACCATTAAGACAGGAATTTAATGAACACAGTGAATCAACCACTTAAAAAACTATTATGAAAGTTAAAAGACAAAAGTAGCAAAGTCAATAAACATCTCCTCAGGCAAGAATTAAAAATACTAGAGCAGAATTGAATGAAATGGAGAACAAAAAGCCTATACAAAAATTAATACAACAAAGAGCTGGCTCTTTGAAAAGATTAATAAAATTGGCAAACCCCTAGCTAGACTCACTAATAAGAGAAAAGACAAATATAAACAAAATCAAAAATTTAAGAAACATCACAGATATACAAAGGGTCATACAAGAATACTGTGAAAGACTGTGCCACCAAATTCAATAAACCAGAAGAAATGGATAAGTTCCTAGAAATATACAATCTTCCTAGACTGAATTATAAAGAAGTAGAAAATCCAACTATGAGGTGTATCAATAGCCAGTGAGGAAATTGAAACAACCGTCAAGACCTCACAAAAAATAAAAGTCCAGGACCAGATGTCTTCACTAGTGAATTCTACCAAACATTTAAGGAAGATTTGATACCTATCCTTCATAAACTCTCAAAAAAATTGAAGAGACAATACTTCCTAACACATTTTTTGAGGCCAGCATAGCCCTGATACCAAAACCTGTCATGTAACACTAGAAAATAAAACTATAGACCAATATCTCTGATGAATGTGGATGCAGAAATCCTAAAAATAAAATAAAATACTAACAAATTGAATAAAACAATACACTACAAAAAATAATACACCACTATCAAGTGGTGTTCATTCCAGGGACACAAGGATGGTTCAACATATGCAAATTGATCAATATAATATACCATATTAGCATAATAAAGGATAAAATCATGATCATATTAACAGGTACAGAAAAAGAATTTGCTAAGATACAAAATCCATTTATGATTAAAACACTCAATAAAATGGTTATAGAAGAAAAGCACCTCAACATAATAAAGACCTGGCTTCAAATTATACTACAAAGCGACAGTAATCAAAACTGCATGATTTTTGCAAGAGAACAGACACGCAGATCAATGGAACAGAATTGAGAACCCAGAAATAAACCCACATGTATATGAACAACTAATTTTTGACAAAGGAGCTGAAAACATATAATGGAGGAAAGAAAGCCTCTTCAATAAATGGTGCTGGCAAAACTGGAAATCCACATGCAAAAGTATAAAACTAGGCTACTGTTTGTCCCCATATACAAAACTTAAATGGATCAAAGACCTAAATATACTACTTGAAGTGAAAAATTACATAGAAGAAAACATAGGTACTAAACTTACGGACCTTGTTAGGATTTTTAAAATTAGACCCCAAGGGCAAGGGAAGTAAAGGCAAAAATAAGTGAATGGGACTATATCAAACTAAAAAGCTTCTGCCCAGCAAAAGAAACTACCAACAAAACAAAAAGATAACCAGCTGACTGGGAGAAAATATTTGTAAACAACAGCTCCAACAAAGGGCTAATATCCAAAATATATAAAGATCTCAAACAACTCAACACCAAACAAAACAATCCAATTAAAAATGGGCAGAGGACCTGAACAAACACTTCTCCCAAGAAGACATACAAATGGCCAAGAGATATATGGAAAGATGCTGAACTTCACTAGTTATTATGGAAATGCAAATCAAAACTGCAGTGATACCACTTCACACCCGTGAGAATGGCTATAATTAACAAGACAAGTAATAAGAAGTGTTGGAGAGGTTGTGGAGGAAAAGGAACCCTCATTCACTGCTGGTGGGAATGTAAACTGATACAGCCACTATGGAAAACAATATGGAGGCTCCTCAAAGAATTAAGGATATAGTTATCATATGACCCAGCCACTCCTCTTCTGGGTATTTCCCTGAAAATTTGAAAACATTTATTCTAAAAGATATATGCACCCCTATGCTCATTGCAGCATTATCCATGGTAGCCAAGACATGGAAACTGACAAGTCTTTCAATAGAGGATTGGATAAAGAAGATGTGGGAATACAAGAGTGGGCAATTACTAGTCATCATTACCTAAAAGATAATCATAAGTAAGGATATGAAATAATTAAGACCAATACAAATAAATCATACAATAATTAATAAATAATGATACAACAATAAACTCTGTTTCATGTACTCACAACCATAAACCAACTGTTGCCCTATGGTGTATATACAGTGGACTACTACTAAGACATAAGAAAGGATAAAATACTGCCATTTGTGACAACATGGATGGATGGACCCTGAGAATATCATGTGTACTAAGCAAAATAAGTGAGGCAGAAAAAGTTAAGAACCATATGATTTCACTCATATGTGGGATATAAAACTGAAAGCAACAAATGAACAAAAAAGAAAAACAAACAAAAACTCATAGACACAGACAAAAGTATAGTAGTTACCAGAGGGAAGAAGGGAGGGGGTGTATAAAGGATAAAGGGGGTCAAATATATGTTAACAGAAGGAGATTTGACTTTGGGTGGTGGGCATACAATGCTACATGCAGATGTTGTATTATGGAATTATACATTTGAAACCTATATAATCTTATTAAAACAATGTCATTCCAATAAATTAAATTAATTAAAAAATAAATTACATGGAGAAAAAAGACAATAATAGTAGTTAGGTCATCAGTAGTCCTAATTGTAGTGTTCCAAGATCCTTCCATTTGTTTGAGAGGAGAATATATTATCTTAATTAACTTAAGGCTTTAAATCAAGTATAAAAGCTGAAGTATTAGTTGTAATTGCAAAAGAATCTAAATAAAATGTAGGAGAGGAATCCAAGATGGTGGAGGAGTAAGTGGAAGCTACACTAACCTCCTCCCAGGACCAATATGGAATTATAACTAAATTGTAGAGAAATCATCCTGAATAACCAACTGAATACTAGCTGGAGAGACGCCTTACAACCAAGGACAGACAGAAGAAGCCCCTTCACAATGAGACTGGTAGGGAGTGTGAAGGAGGTGCGAGAGGTCTGGCTGGGCTCCCATGGGAAGAAGCTGAAGTTCCAGAGAGGTATTTCAGTGGTTGGGTGTTCCCCCTGAGAAGTGTGGAGACTAAACCCCAAGCTGGCCTCTCCAGCCTACAGCATCAGAGCTGGAAAGGAACCCAGATAACATCCAGCTGTGAAAAGCAGCAGGGTTTCTCTGGGCTAGGGAGAGATAGCTGGAGATGCAGACAGTCTCTTAAAGGGCAAACACACAAAATTTTGTTTGCAGCCAGTTACCATGGGCTCTGGCAGAAGGGCAGAGTAGATTAGACATGCTTGAGGAGAGCCTGGGGGGTTCTGGAGAGAGAACTGAAGGAAGAGCTGCCAGGATCCATGTGCTAAGTCATTCCCCATACTGCAGAAACCATCTTTCTCAGGCAGAGTGCCTCCATCCAAGTGGCATCAGCCTGAGGGGAAGCAATACTCCTCCTGCCCACAGGAATTGCTCTGCCCCACCCTGTGGTGCTTCAGCCAGGCTGCTGATTATAGCTTGAGGCCATATCACTGATTAGTTTAACAACTAAGGCAGAAAATACACAGAAGCAGGCAAAATGGGAAGACAAAGAAACAGACCACAAATCAGAGAACAAGAGAATTCTCCAGAAGAATTAGATGAAATGGAGGCAAGCAATTTATCAGATAGAAAGTTCAGAGTAATGATTATAAGGATACTCACAGCATGAAAAAAAGACATAGAAACCATAAAAAGGACCAGTCAGAAATAAAGAATGTGACATCTGAAATAAATAATACACTGGAAAGAATAAACAGTGGATTAGATGAAGCAGAGAATCGAATCAGTGATTTGGAAAACAAGATAGAAAAAAACACACCCAGGCAGAGCAGCAAATATAAAAAGATTATTAAAAATGAGGAGAACTTAAGACACATTTTGGACAGCATGAAGCATAACAACATCCACATCATGGCAATACCAGAAGGAAAGGAGGGCAGGCAAGGGATCGAAAACCTATTTGAATACATAGTGACAGAAAACTTCCCTCATCTGGTGAAGGAAAAAGACATACCAGTCCAAGAAGCTCAGAGAATCCCAAACAAGTTGAACCCAAAGAGGCCTACACTGAGACACATCATAATTGAAATGACAAAGCTTAAAGACAAGGAGAGAACCCTGAAAGCTACATGAGAAAAACAGAAGTTACATACAAGGGAGCACTTCAGTCAGTCATCTGATTTCTCAACAGAAACGGTTCAGGCCAGAAGGGAGTGATGTGAAATATTCGAAGTGATGAAAAACAAGGACCTACAACCAAGGCTACTTTACCCAGCAAGGCTGTCATTTACAATCAAAAGAGAAATAAGGAGCTTCCCAGACAAGAAAAAGCTGAAGGAGTTTGTTAACACTATCCAAAAGTTATAAAGAACTTACAAAACTCAGCACCAAAAAACAAACAACCAATTTAAAAACGCACAAAGGACCTGAATAGACACTTCTCCAAAGAGGACATACAGATGGCCAATAGACATATGGAAAGATGCTCAATGTCACTAATCATCAGAGAAATGCAAATTAAAGCCCACAACGAGATAACACCTCACACCTGTCAGAATGGCTATCATCAATAAATCAACAAGTCATGGCAAGGATGTAAAGAAAGGGGAACCCTTTTGCCCTGTTGGTGGGAATGCAGACTAGTACAGCCACTGTGGAAAGTAGTATGGCAATACCTCAAAAAATTAAAAATGGATCTGCCTTTTGACCCATTGATTCCTTTTCTGGGAATATATCCAAAGGAACCCAAAACACTAATTTAAAAGAACATAAGCACCCTCTATTCATTGCAGCATTATTTACAATAGCCAAGATTTGGAAGCAGCCCAGGTGTCCATCAGTAGATGAGTGGATAGAAAAGCTGTGATACATTTACACATGGCCTACTACTCAGCCATTAAAAGAAAAAAGAAGAAATTTTCAATCTGCGACAGCATGGATGGACCTGGAGAACATTATGCTAAATGAAATAAGCCAGCAGAGAAAGACAAATACCATATGATTTCACTCATATGTGGAATCTAATGAACAAATTGAACAAACAAGGAAAATGGAGACAGGCACATAGATGGAGAGCAGGGTGACAGCCAGTGGGGAGATGTTAGGGGGTGCAGGGATTGAGCAAAAAGCAAAAAAGACTCATGGATGTGGACAACAGTGTGGTGATTGCTCGGGGTAGGGGGAAAATAAATAAATAAATACATACATACATAAATAAATAAAATGTATACCTTCAAAAGTAGTAAAAGGAAAATTTTAAAAACCTCTCAAGTTAGTAGTAGGCCAGGAAAAAAGTGGTAAATGACTAGAGAAATCAGATTAATTTAAGGCGCACAAGATGATAACAGAAACAAATCCAAATTTATTAAGAGTTGAAATATAAGGAAACTTACTAGACAGATTGACAGATAAAATTTTTACGTCCAGTTCAATATCCTATACCATTTATCATTCACAACTCAGAGAGGTTGACTTGAAAGGGATAGAAAAGATATAGTAGGTAGGTACTATCAAAAGAAAGCTGGAGAAGCTATATAAACATCAATTAAAATGGACTTAAAGACAAAAAGCATTATAAATGATAAAGTCACTTTATAATAAAAAGAGGCTTAATATACCAAAAAGTGTATCATTCTAAACTGCTGTGCAGTTTAAACAAATAGATTTGTTTAAATTTTTGTTTTTAAAAAAATTGAGCACTTTAGGAAAATTTTGATAGCTACTATCATAATGCTATACATTTATTCTATGCTCTAACATATGTATATATATATTATATATTATATTAATTATATTATTAATATATATTTATGTGACGATAATAAATAATGACCAAATTGTATTCATCTGAGCAATGCAAGAGTAGTACAATTAGAAAATCTATTAATGTAATTGACCATACTTACATATTAACAAGGATTCAGGGGAGCCATAGCAACTCCAAAAAAGATTTAATAAAATTCAGCACTTTTACAAACATGCACAACTGTTAGCAAACTAGAATCAATGGAAGTATCCATAACCTGAAAAAGTGTAGCTACTAAAAACTTAAAGCAAGCATCATTCTTGATTATTCCCCTTTCAAATCAAGAAGAAAATATTTCAAGACATTCCTTTCATCTGTCAATTAGTCAAACAGATGAAAACAATATTATATAGATAACTTTGAACAACAGAAGCTTAACTTCAACTTGGCTCCTAGTAAATAGAAATACACAAGCCTCAACAAATGTAAAAGAATTACTTTCATACTGATCATAATCTTTGAACACAATGCAATAAAATTAGCAGTCAATACAAAAAGATATCATCCTTTCAAATTCTTATACTTTTGGAAATTAAAAAAAAGGTGCACTGTAAGTAAATTTTGATAGCAATAAGAAATCATAATGTAAATTATAAAAACTTAGACACAGCAATAAAAATACTGTATCAAATCATAGGATACAATAAAGCCTGTGATCATCTTTAAAATAATATAGTACAGGGAGGAGACCAGGGTCAGTATTGTAGATGAATTGATAGCTCATCTATAAAGCTGGTTGATGGAAGCATGAGGGTTCCTTGTACCATCCTCTCTATTGTATGTAAGTTTGAAATGTTCTATAATTTAAAAGGTGATAGGCAGCAAAAGTGGCATCTAGAGAATACTTATTGTACCTAAAAGACAGGCTGAATGTAATGAACTAAGCAGCCTCTTTACAGCATAAAGAATATACCTAAAGAAAGGAGAGGGAAAGAAATAATAAAAACTAATAAAGCAGAAAACAAAAAGGCAATAAGGAGGATTAAAAAGACAAGCTAATCCTTTGAAGAGGCTTAAAGAATATAAACAGTAATAATAAGACTGATTAAAAACAGACAAGCAATGAATGATAAGTAAATAGTTAGAAATGAAATAAGGTATTATACCTACAGATCCAGCAGAAATCTAAAAAACATCTTTAGTAGCCTGAAGAGGTTTTGCCAGCAAACTGAAAACTTTGATGAAACTGAGAAGTATCTAGAAAATTATCTTACCCAAACTGATGCAAGAGTGAAATGCCAGAATAGGCCTACAAATATTAAAGTAATTACATCAGTACTGGAATACCTCAGAGATCTTGTGGGTTTGGCTCCAGACCACTGGAATACAGCAAGTCTCGCAATAAAGCAAGTCATCATCTTTCCACTGGTGGAGGAGGGTCTTGCCTTCAGTTTGTAAAAAAACACGGCACCTGTGAAGCACAATAAAGCGAAGCGCAAGGAAACAAGGTCTGCCTGTAGTGCAAAATCTTCCCTCGGGGAACAGCAGGCCCAGACGGGCTTACAGGTGAGCTCTATCAATCCTTCAAGAAGCTTTTCATTAGAAACTACACGAAGTTCTGTAGAAAAGGGGGAAAAAATTCCCTTTAACTCCTGAGGTCCGTATAACCCCAAATCTGACCAGGACCAGTCAAGGAGGAAGAGCACAGGTCACTCCCATTTGAGAAGATAGATGCAAAAACATTAAAATGTAGTATACCAAATCCAGCAAAATATATCTATGATAATAAATAATGACCAAATGTACTGATCCCAACAATGAAGGTTAATAAAATTTTTAAAATCTATAAATGTAATTAAGCATATTAACAGATTAAAAAGGGTTCAAGAGAACCATAGCATCTATATTATTGTGGGGGAAAAAAGGTTTAATAGACATTAACACCTTTATAAAATGCAGAAAAATTGTTAGCAAAATCAAAATAGAAGGAAGTACTCATAACCTGATAAAGTGTCTCCTAAAAGCTTAGAGCAAGCACCACTCTCAATTATTCCCTTTGAAATCAAGAAAAAAGGATACTCACTCTGGTGACTTAGAACCTGAGCTCACCTCCTCCCAGAAAACACGGAATAACCAACAGGGCTTGAGTTCACATTCATGAGACCCGCAGGGACCTGAGAAACTATTGCTGAAGTTCTAGTGAGCTCGGACTTGCTGTCCCACGGCTCCACGTTTGTAGCAGCTACATTATGTGAATGAGGTTTAAAATTTACTAATTTTAAAGCATTGGCCTGCGGGGCAAGCATCTAATTCAGCACAGGTCTAAGGGCCTGCAGGCTGGCGGGCACCACCTTCACACTCTCCCTCTGGCTCTCTCTCCCTGGTCCCCACCTCCGCGCCTTCTCCCTGGGCTTCATTCCAGCCAATGGGTGCCGTCTTCCCAGAGGCTGGACTACCAGAGGGCCGGTGTCTCTCAGAGGGGAAGAAAAGACTTTTTGTTTTTATTGAGGCAACATTGGTTTATAACATTATATAAGTTGCAGGTGAGCAGCATTATCATTTGACATCTATATATACAGGGTCCGGCACAAATAATGCCCCTTTTTTATTACAAAATCTTTTATTACAAAATCATAAGTATGTAATTCTGTAATATAACAATATCACACTCAAGCACACCATATGACATTTCAGGTGAAAACTATAAATTATTACACCCATATTATTACCCTACCAACCACACTCAAGCAGGCCCTTCTGCTGGACCCTGGGCTACATTATGCTAATCACCAAAAGTCTAGTTTCTTTTTTTTCCTCATGCCTTACATTTATTTACAGACACATCTTTTTGTAAACTTTTAAAATACATTTTATTGATTATGTTATTACAGTTGTCCCATTTTTTTCTCCCCTTTATCCCCCTCTGCCCTGCATGCCCCCTCCCACTAGCATTCGCCCCCGCCCCGTTAGTTCATGTCCGCGTGTCGTATGTATAAGTTCTTTGGCCTCTCCCTTTCCTGTACGATTCTTAACCTCCCCCTGTCTACTTTATGCCTACCATTCATACTTCTTATTCCCTGTACCTTTTCCCCCATTCTCCACCCTCTCTCTTCTCGCTAATAATCCTCCATGTGATCTCCATTTCTGTGATTCTGTTCCTGTTCTAGTTGTTTGCTTAGTTTGTTTTTGTTTTTTTTAGGTTCAGCTGTTGATGGTTGTAAGTTTGTTGTCATTTTACTGTTCATATTTTTGATCATCTTCTTTTTCTTAGGTAAGTCCCTTTAACATTTCATGAAATAAGGGCTTGGTGATGATGAACTCCTTTAACTTTACCTTATCTGGGAAGCACTTTATCTGCCATTCCATTCTAAATGATAAGTTTGCTGGATACAGTAATCTTGGATGTAGGCTCTTGCCTTTCATGACTTTGAATACTTCTTTCCAGCCTCTTCTTGACTGTAAGCTTTCTTTTGAGAAACCAGCTGATAGTCCTATGGGAATTCCTTTGTAGGTCACTGTTTCATTTTCTCTTGCTGCTTTGAAGATTCTCTCCTTATCTTTCATCGATAATGTAATTATGATGTGCCTTGGTGTGTGCTTCCTTGGGTCCCATGTCTTTGGAACTCTATCAGCTTCCTGGACTTCCTGGAAGTCTATTTCCTTCACCAGATTGGGGAAGTTCTCCTTCATTATTTGTTCAAATAAGTTTTCAATTACTTGCTCTTCCTTTTCTCCTTTTGGCACCCCTATGATTCAGATGTTGGAGCGTTTAACATTGTCACAGAGGTTCCTAAGCCTCTCCTCATTTTCCTGAATTGTTTCTTCATTCTGTTCTGGTTGATGTGTATTTCTTCTTTCAGCTCCAAATCGTTGATTTGAGTCCCAGTTTCCTTCCTTACATTGTTGGTTCCCTGTGTGTTTTGCTTTATTTCATTTTGCATAGCCTTCACTCTTTCCTCCATTTTGCAACCATACTCCACCATTTCTGTGAGCATCCAGATTACCAGTGTTTCGAACTCTGCATCTGTTAGGTAGGCTGTCTCTTCATCACTTAGTGCTAATTTTGGAGCTTTGCTCTGTTCTTTGGTTTGGGCCATAATTTTTTGTCTCTGACATGTCTATTATGTTGTGAGGGGTGGAGCCTTAGGTGTTTGCCAGGGCAGGGCAACCCAGGCCGCTGCCTTCTGGCACTGTATGTGGGGGAGGAATCTGAGAGGGAACAATGCCACTTGCGTGGCTCTTGGCTGGCTTTCAGTCACTTCCCCTGCTACCCACAAGCAAATTGGGCCCTTCTGGTGCTGACTCCTGGGTGGGTGGGTTTGTGTACATTATAGGATCCTGCGGGTCTCTCAAACGACTCTCCTTTGAGACTGGTAGTTTCTCCCGCCACCACAACCCCCACAGGTTTTTACCAGTAGACGTTTTGAGGCTTTCTTTTCTGGCACTGGAACCCTGGGATGCGAGGTCTCTCTCACTCCTCAGCTGTTCTTCCCAATTTATCTGCACACAAATGTGGGACGACCCGGTCTGCCAGCCTCAGCCTTGCCATGCATCCTCTCCCACCGACTGCCCATCTCTGCCCCTCCTACCTGTCTGAATGAATGTTTCTTCTTTAACTCTTTGGCTATTGGACTTCCATACAGTTCAATTTTCTGGCAGTTCTGGTTATTTCTTGTTTTTAAATTTGTTGTTGTCCTTCTTTTGATTGTGTTAGGAGACAAAGTGTATCTACCTATGCCTCCATCTTGGCTGGAAGTCTTATTTACAGACACATCTAATACGTTATGTTCAACAGTTTGATCCATTTTTCAAAGAGACTGCACCTCTTTAATGGTCCTTCTCATATCGGTTTCATGGATTAACTAAAGGATCTTTATTTTTTAAGCAGTTGGTGTCTTACCACAAAGAAAGGTGCAGCAAATCCAGATCCAAAATACACAGTCATCGGAGCTAGTAACCACGACTTGTTTTCCACTGAAAGTGTCAAATTGTTCCTTGGACCCTCCTCATAGTGGCTGTAACAGACCGCAGAGGTTGTGAGCCTCCTACTGCTCTGTCCCAACATTTTGCTGTTGGAAGCCCTGCGAAAGGTGCAGGAACTGAAAGCGGAAGCAATGGCGGTATCACACTAAGTCCTTTTTTCACGACCTTGCTCCCCTTCGAGCAAGGACAGAAAGGGAAAAGCCTAGTTTCCATCTGTCACCATACCACTGACCCTCCCTCACTCAATGTTCCTCCGCTCCATGAAGTCTTTCCTTCTAGTTACCACCGATCTGTTGTCTTCTTCTGTGATTCTGTTTTCGTTTCGTTTGGTTTTGGTTTTTGTTTTATATTGTATATATAAGTGAGATCATACATATTTTTTTCTCTGACTTATTTCACTTAGCATTGTACCCTGAAGATCCATCCATGCTGTCACAAATGGCAAGCTTTCATCTATTTATGGCTTAGTAGTAATCCTCTGTGTGTCTGTGTATTCACATCATTTTTATCCATTCATCCATCATTGGATACTTAGGTTGTTTTCATATCTTGGCTATTGCAACTAATGCTTTGGTGAACACAGGGTGCTAATCTTTTTTAATTAGTATTTCATATTCTTCAGATAAATACCCAGAAGTGGAATAACTCAATCATATGGTAGTTCTAGTCTTAATTTTTAAGGGAACATTCACACTGCTTCCCATAGTGACTCTACTAATTAGCATTCCCGCCAATAGTGCCCAAGGGCTCCCTTTTCTCGGCACCCTACGCTGCGCTTGTTTTTCTTCCCTTTTTGATGACAGCCGTTTTAGTAAGTGTGAGGTGATGTCTCAATGTGGTTTTAATTGCATTTCCCTAGTGATTAGTGATGTTGAGGATTTTTTTCATGTGCCAGTTGGCCATATGTTTATCTTCTGCGGTAAAAGGTTTATTCAGATTCCCTGCCTATTTTTAAATCAGGTTGCTTGTTCTTTTTCGTTGTTGTTAAGTTGTATGAGTTCCGTATATATTTTGTATTTGACCCCTGTGAGGTGTATGATTTGCAACTATCTTCCCATTCAGTAGGTTGCCTTTTCCTGTTGCTGATAGTTTCCTTTGCCGGGCAGAAGCTTTTTAGTTTGATGTGGTACCGCTTGTTTATTTTCGCCTTTGTTTCCATTGTCGTTAAAGTCACAGCCACAAGACCAACGCTAGGATTGATGTCAGGTGGCTTGCTGCCTATGTTTTCTTCTATGTATTTTATGATTTCAGGTCTTACGTTCAAGCCCTTAATCCATTTTGAGTTAACTCTGTATATGGCGTTAGCCAGAGACCTATTTCGTTCTTTTGCCTGAGGCTGTCCGGCTTTATTGTAGAGACTGTCCTTTCTCCTCTACAGTCTTGGTTCCTTTGTTGTAAATTAGTCTCGAATGACAGAGGCCAGTTTGCTACCAGGAGCTTCAGCCTGAGCGCAGGTTCTGGTTTGGCACACAATCGGGGGCCACTGGAGGTGCTTTCAGAGAGCATAAGCTGCTAGAAGCCATCTTTGTGCTTCCCTCTGCCTTTCTCCCGCTCACCAGTATCTTCCAGAAAGGAACTTACACCCCTCCTCTAGTGCCCCAAGTCTGGCAGCGGCTGCCAGGGAACACCACTGCTTTGTCTGGCAAGAGTCTTATGCCTGTGGGTCCCATAGCACTTTAACCAGCAGAGAAAAAGGTCTTAAACTGCTACCACCCTCAAGGCACAGCAAGAGGCAACAGACCCAGGAGCTCTTTCTGTGAAAGTGCCCTATGAGCTCATCATTATAACTGCCCAAGGCACAGGCTTCTAATTAAAGACACATCTATGGGTTGACTGTATCCTTTCCAGAGACCTCGGAAGTAGGCACTGTCTTTCCGCTGTGCCCTGACCATGCTCTCCAGAATGCCAGTGTCGCCCCGGCGGGAGCATTTACATGTATTCGGTGCCCTGATTTTTGCGGTGGCTGCCCAGGGGCTTCCCCTCAATTGCCAGGTTCTCGTGGCCAGAGGAGCTTGTGTTTTTGGGTCTCATGGGATTGTAGGGATTGTAACGGGATTATAGGGATTGTAACAATTGGAGAAAGAGTTGTTTGTTTGTTTTTTATCCTCATCTGAGGACATGTTTAGAGGGGAGGGAGGGAGAGAAAGAGGGACAGAAACATTGATGCCAGAGAAACATCAATTGGCTGCTTCCCACTCATGCCCCAACCAAGAACAGAACCTACAACCTAGGCATGTGCCATGACTGGGACTCAAACCTGCAACCTTTTTGTTTAAAGGACAGTGCTCCAACCAACAGAGCCACAGACCAGTCAGGGCACAGAGAGAGTCCTTGACAGGTTACCACCTCCAGGGCACTGCACAGACAGCAGAGTGACACACACCCCGTTTTCCTGTGGACAAGGCCTATTTGCTTGTCCTTGAGCTTCAGCCTGAGGGCAAGCTCTGGTTTGGTGCCCAAGTAGGCCCAGCAGAAGTGCTGTCAGGGATCATAGGCTGGCGGCCACCAGCTTTGCACTTTCCCTCTGCCTCATACACCGCACTGGTCTCTCGCAGAAAGGAGCTCATATCCGAGTCTGGAGTCTCAGTTTTTGTGACTGCCACCCAGGGGACACCTAACGATCACCTGGCTTACACTTGCAGTCTCACAGGAATGCATGTGCTCACACACTTTAAAAGCTGCTGCCTGATGGTCTGGTTTCCAATCAGCCTGAATCTAGGTGCTGAGATGCGCCCCTGTGGCAAGCTTGTCACACCTTCAGCTACTTGAAGACATTCAAAACAAGAGCCTGTTGCCCTGGCTGGTGTGGCTGAGGGGACCGAGTGCCGGCCTGAGAACTAAAGGGCCACCAGTTTGATTCACAGCCAGGGCGCATGCCTGGGTTGCGGGTCAGGGCCCCCGGTAGGAGGCACATGAGTGGCAACCACATACTGATGTTTCTCTCCCCTTCTTTCTCCTTCCCTTCCCCTCTCTAAAAATACATAAATAAATAAAGTAATTTTTAGAACTAAAAACAATAGCCTGCTCGGACAATTATAAAAGTTTGGAAGACAACCCAGACTAGGGCAGAGCCAAACAGTAAGGTCCATCCCCAACACAAAGCCACTCACAAGGGGTGACTGTTTTATCCAATGAATAGAGACCATCACAGAGTCAAGCAAAAAAGTTTTTGAAAGAAACAAAGGAATACATTCCAAACGAAAGAACAAGAGAAAACCTCAGGGAAAAAAAAACACAAAACTTAAGAGACAAAGATGAGTAATTTACCTGATAAAAAGTTGAAAGTAAAGATGAACGGGATAGTCACTGAACTCAGGAATAGAACAGGTGAACACAGCGAGGACTACTTCAATGAAGAGATGGAAAATATAAGATAGTGCCATGAACTTAAGGGTGGCAATTTGCTATTCGCCCTATCAGAGTAGCAAAATGCGAAAAGAGTTTAAAAAGAATGACAATAGCTTGAAGGACTTATAAAACAACATCAAGTAGACCAACATTTGCTTTGCAGGGGTTTCAGAAGGGAGAGAGAGAAAGAGGTAGAAAATTTATTTGAAGAAGTAATGGCTGAAAATTTCCCTAACTTTATAAAGGAAATAGGCATCCAGATACAGGAAGCGCAGAGCGCGCCAACTAAGATGAATCCAAGGGACATATGCAAAGACACATTGTAATTAAAAAGTCAAAAATTAAAGACAAGGAGAGAATCTTAAAAGCATCAAGAGGAAAACAACTTGTTACTACAGGGAAACATTTAAGCAGATAATTCTACAATTTTCTTTAAATTTGTGTTATTTTAAAGAGTTGTAGTATTTTACTCACCACCACTGCACAGAGGTTATATTTAGGATGTTTCCGAAAAATTGGACAAATATAAGGAGCCAGGTCCAAGTTAGTGAGTGGGTAATGAATATCTGTTCTTAGTTTCCTTTTCATTGTACCCAGAATGTCAAACCTGGAAGAAAGTAAATGTGTGAAATATAAAGTAAGTTTGTGAACAACCCATGAATGAAGTCCACATACCTTGACAAATTCTAAGTACAGTTTAAAGTAATTTCTTGGAAAGACTATTTGGTGCAGACCTGTACACAAATGTTTTTCTTATCTATATATGTTTAGAATCTCCACATCCACAGTCCTTGCCAAAGCTGAGGCTGGAGAAGCCCAAGAGCTTGAGTCAGGGTGTTAGACAGTGTAGAGTCAATCAAGTGGGAGAGGAAGATGGGGTAAAGCCACGCGTGGCATCGGGGGAGCAGAAATCACACTGATAACTTCCTGGATGCTTCACTCCTGCTGATGCCGTTCACTCTAACCAAGCTGACTCAGCTCTCCTTTTCTTGACTTTAGGACACATTGTCTTGGCAGTGTTCTGTTTCCCAGCCCTGAGGTTTTAATATGTCTTTAATAAGATAAAATTTTGTGAAACCCTTGTCACATTCTTTATTCCTATATAGTTTAGCAGCTCCCAAAGCCGAGCCTATATCAAAATCACCCTTGAGCTTCTTTAAAAATAAGTCATGTTCATTTTGGAAAAATGGCCAATTTAGGTCTGGGCCAGGGAAATTCCTGGGTGAGTTCGAAACTTTCTTGTGTCAGAAAGCAAGAGCTGTTGCTTTCTGCCATATGACCCAGCAATCCTATGCCTAGGAATCATCCAAAAATAAATGAAAACTTATATCCACATAAAAATCTATATGCTATGGACCCAAAGAGGACCACACCAGACACATAATTAAAATGCCAGAGGTTAAAGTTAAAGAAAGAATCTTAAAAGCAGCAAGAGGAAAGCAGATAGTTACCTACAAAAGAGTTCCCATAAGACTGTCAGCTTGATTTCTCCAAAGAAACTTTGCAGGCAAGAAGTATTCAAAGAGATGAAAAGCAAGGACTACGACCTGGATTACTCTATCCAGCAAAGCTATCATTCAGAATAGAAGGGCAGATAAAGTGCTTTCTAGACAAGATAAATCTGAAGGAGTTCATCATCACTAGGCCATTATTATATGAAATGTTAAAGGGAATTACATAAGAAAAAGAAGATTAAAAAGATGAACATTGAAATGGCAATAAATTCACAACTGTCAATAATTGAATTCAACTAACAAACTAAGCAAACAAGCAGGAAAGGAATAGAATCATGGATATGGAAATCATTGGGAGGGTTATCAGCTGTGAGGGGGAGGGGGAAAATGAGGGGGAAAGTGCAGGGATTAAGAAGCACAAATTGGTAGGTAGAAAACAGACAGGGGGAGGTTAAGAACAGTTTAGGAAATGGAGAAGCCAAAGAACTCATATGCATGGCCCGTGGACGTGAACTAAGCACAGGGGATTGCTGGAGGGAGTAGGGGTACAAGGTCGAGGAGGGCAAGGGGGAAAATTGGAACAACTGTAATAGCATAATAAAGTATATTTTTAAAATCTATATGCTAATGTTTGTACAGCTGTGTTCACATCTGCCTCAAAATGTAAACAACCCAAATGCTCAGGGTGAATGGATAAACAGTGTGGTATATTCATAAGCATGAATACTACTCAGCAATAAAAAGGAAGGGACCACTGCAAAATGCCACAACATGGATTGATCTCAGAAACATTATGCTAAGTAAAAGAAGCCAAATTCAAAAGGCTACATATGATATAACACAGGACATTCTGGTAAATGCAAAACTTCAAGGATGGAAATCAGATCAGAAGTTTCCAGGGGCTGGATGAGAGAGAAGATATTGATTACAAAGGGACATGAGGAAACTTTTTGGTGTGATGGAAATAGTCTGTATATTGGCTGTGATGATTACATGTCTGTGTGCATTTTTAAAAATTCATAGATAGGTACAGCTAAAAAAGATGAATTTTGTACATGTAATTATACTAAGCTAATGAACTAATAAAGCTAATGAGCTGGCTTGAAGCAGCTCTCACTAGTCAATTTTAAATAATTTGAACATCAAGAAAAACCATTATAGTAATGGATAACAAACACACTAGGGTTAAGTATCCATAGGTACACAGTGATCGTAATTACAGAGGGGAAACTATACCTTTAAATGGTGAGCCCTTGCAGTCACTACCTTACCTGAGGGATCCAACCTAACATCACTGATAGTGGGATAAATTTTTATGGTGTGCCTCCTGATGTAATGTGATGACAAGTATACAACATTGCCTACGCCAGAGTCTTGCTTAAAAATATTTTTAAAGTTTAGCCCAAATCTAGCCATGGGGAAACATTTAAATTAATCCAAAACAGGGACAGATCTAAACAATGGACTCCTTAAAGGAACAATATGAGAACAAACGGTTAAATAATAAAAAGAGGGAATGACTGTTCTAGATTTAAAGAGACAGCCACATGCAATGTAGGACCCTTGATGGGATCCTAGATTAGAAAAAAGTAGAATTTTATGGAATTTACATATGGACTGTATCTTAGGGGATATGAAATTATGGTCATATTTGTTAGGCATGATAATGGTGGTATGATTATGTAGGAGAATGCCCTTATGTTCAAGTGATACACAGTGAAGTATTTAAGCATGAAATGCCATGGTGTTTGCATCTTACTCCTGATGGTTCAGCTAATAAAATGGAAGGGAGAGAAGGAGGAAGGAAGGAGGAGAGGAGAGGAGAAAGAAAATGTGGCAAAGTGTCATCAGCTCATGAAGATTTTAGGGTAGGTGGGCATTCATCAAAGAAGGTTTCAGCTTCTTGGTAAATCTGAAGGTTTTAAAAATAAAAATTGGTGTGGGGAGATAAAAATTAAAATAGTAATGCTTAGATTCTGCCTCAGGCCTTTGGAATGAGAATCAGCAACAGTGGGAATTTATTTTTTGACAGCACACAGAGTGAGTGCCAAGCGTCCACTAACAGATGAATAGATAAACAATATGATATACATACAATGAAATATTATTCAACCATAAAAAGGAGTGAACTTCTGGAACACGTGGATGAACCTTGAAAACATCCGCTAAGAGAAATAGGCCAGCAAAAGGGATAAATATTGTATGAGTCCACTTATATGACAGACCTAAAGTAGGCAAATGTACAGACACGGAAAGTAGCTTAGAGGTTACCTGGGACTAGGAGGATGAGGAATGGGGATTTGTTGCCTAATGGGTACAGAGTTTCTGTTTGGAGTGATGAAAAAGTTTGGGAAATAGTGGCGATTGATTGTTGTACACCATTGTGAATGTAATTAATATCAATGAAGTATGCACTTAAAATGGTTAAAATGGCAAATTCTATGTTAGATATATTTTACCACAAATTTTTAAAAATTAATGTCATATATTTGATAGCACTGAATTGTACAGTGTAAGTGTATTGTATGAATTTGAGTTATATCTTGATAAAGCTGTTCAAAAAATCTGCTCACAAAATGTCAAAATCCATACCTTTTTAAGTGAAAGATCATTATTTTTGGTGCTTTGGAAATACTGGCCCTCAGAACTGTTTCTTGCTTAGTTTCACAAAAGGAGCAATGAAGTTGATTGTTCAAGGTCAGTGTGTCTTGCTGGAAAAAACACTGGAGACAGTCCTGTTGAGATAAAAAGTTTTTGGTGATCAAATGGATCAAACTGCAGCCTAGACTCTGTTTATACTGGAACTTCGGAGGAGCCCTGCAAATGGAATCCTTGGTGCTTTCCTCACCGTCAACAGGTTGAGGAGATACCAGCATCACGAGCTGCGGCCTGGACACCGGCAAAATCTACCCAGCAAAGGAGGTGCTTCCTTCTCACTTTAGTTACTGAAACGGATCCAAGTGCGCATCTTACTTCTAATGTCTTAATCAGCGTTTTAACATTTCTGGTTTACTTCAGAATGATACTGACGGTGATTTTTCCACTAAGAAAGCAAGGCAGCTGGCTGTTTTACATCATCCATCTCATCGCAAAAGGGTCTGGTGATTGAATGATGACCACATTTCAGTGTGCTGAGGTGGCCCGTAATAAAGCCAGCCGACAGAGCAGAGAGAATTAGACCCTGTGCCCACAGGAGACCGGCTACACCCTCAGTGCGGCCACATACCCCCAGCTCTGTAAACGATCGCCCTAAAGAAGAGGCACATAGGCTCTCTTTCCAGGAGACATGCCAGCGCCTCATTTAGAGTCTTTGGAATTTGTTTCCAGCAATCATTAGCAGTTTGATCTGAGAACAAGTCCAGTTCTGAGTAAGCAGTAGGATTCTAGTCTCCAGTTCTAAATGTGTATGATTCTACAAAGAAACATATTGCTCCCTGCCTCCTGTTTCCTGCCTTCTGCCACTACCACCATTTGTATTATGGTGAAGAAAATTCAAGAGGTAAACTAAGGCACTACATTCCATTCTATTTTCCCAACACACTTCACAGCTTTTGTCTATAATGTAAGAACTCAAGACTGAGTCAGAATCTTTTATATCTAGTTCCCAAAATGGACCTACAGACCTCTTAGGTAAGGAAACGCCCTAAAATTTTTGCAAGAAAATACGAATTCCCTATGTACACCAAGCCATAACAATAGATCAAATGAACCCCATTTATCTTCTCAATTTTACAATAAGGCTGTTTTATTGAGTACATAAATATACAACTGAATTCGCAGTAACTTTCGGCTGTATGTCACTTTTCTATAAAATGTCACCATGGCATCCAATTCTTTTTAAAGTTATAAAGCACCCCCTTTCCTAGTAGAAAACATAGGAAACAGCCCTCAGGAAATCCAGGGCCAGGATAAAGCCAGACAAAAAGGAGGAAGAGTCCCTACCTGAAGAGAGCACTTGTATTCTGATGGAATGGGGAGGGAGAGGACTGTGAAGACTTCGTTCTTGTAGCTGCAGTTCTCACACTTTAAACACACGGTGCTATAGCTGAGCTGCCCTTCGAAGAGCCGGGTAATGATGGAGGACTCACTGGCGATCGTCTTCCTGCGTCTTGGGATAGACCTTTTCTCATATGGCCTTCTTCGGTGGCACTAAGTCAAGGAGCAAATTGGCCCCAAATCAACTACTGGTTATCAAAAAATTATTTAATAGGAGGACTTGATTGCTTTCTATCAGAATGATACATTGCTACCAGAAACCATGTTGTGGATTTAGACAATAAATACAATAAGACCTTCTTAAGAGCATATATTATGTGTGACCTCTGATAATTCAGTTATTTCCCTCCTTCGGTGAAGCTGAGGAATGATAGCCTAACCTAGTAAAACACATGACCGTGGCTCCATAAGCTGACAGCCTGCGATAATGTGATGTAGGGTCCTGGGGGCAGTTTTTCCTGGAAGAGTCACCAGGTAAGCTGTTAAAGGACCTTTTGGTCATGCAAGCTGATCTAGAAGTGAAATCAAGGAATTCGACCTCCCAGCCCATCCCTTCAGGTTAATAACCCCTAGCCACTTCTTTTGCTAGAAAATACTTTTTATTTTTATTTTAAAAATTTAAAATTTTAAAATATTTTTTTCAATTACAGTGTACACGTAATATTATTCCGTATTAGTTTCAGGTGCACAGCATAGTGGTTAGACAATCATATATTTTAGAAAGTGCTCCCCTCTGATATCTCCAGTACCCTCCTGGCATCACACACAGCTATTACAATAGTATTGACTGTATTTCTTATGCTGTAGTTTTATATCCCTGTGACTATTTCATAATGATCAATGTGCGCTTCTCAATCCCTTCACCTTTTCCACCCAGTTCCCCAAACGCCCACCCCTCTGGCAACCATCGGTCTGTCTCTGTATCTATGAGTCTGTTTCTATTTTATTTAGTTGTTTATATTATTCCTTAGATTCCACATGTAAGTGAAATCATATGGTATTTGTCTCTCTCTGATTGACTTATTTCACTTAGCATAACACCCTCTAGGTCCATCTATGCTGTTACAAATGGTAAGATTTCATTCTTTTTTATGGTCGAGTAATATTCCACTGTGTAAATGCACCACAGCTTTTTATCCTCTCATCTACTGATGAACACTTGGGCTGCTTCCGTATCTTGGCGACTGTAAATAACGCTGCAATGAACACAGGGGTGCACATATTCTTTCGAATTAGTGTTCCAGGTTTCTTCAGATAAATACCCAGAAGTGGAATCACTGGGTCAAAAGGCAGCTCCATTTTTAATTTTTTGAGGAAAAAAATTTTCTACAGTGGCTGCACCAGTCTGCATTCCCGCCAACACAGTGAAAGGGTTCCCCCTTCTCCACATCCTCGCCAGGACATGTTGTTTGTTGACTTATTGGTAATAGCCATCTGACAGGTGTGAGGTGATCCCTCATTGTGGTTTTAATTTGCATTTCTTTGTTAAGTATTGACATTATTGGCTTTGAGCATCTTTTCACCTGTCCATTGGTCATCCATATATCTTCTTTGGAGAAGTGTCTATTCAGAGAAAACACTTTTTAAAAAGAGCAAACCACTAGCATGATACCACTAGCCTCTTGCCTGACTTAAAGCTCTAATAGCTCCCACTCAGGAATGGCGTGGCTGGAGCACGCCCGGACTTTTCAGTGACTTTACGCATTTGAAAGACGCATTAGCTCCAGTCAACTCTACTTTGGAACTGTGCACACTGCTCCATTGTGGCTTCCTTCTTCATCACACCCTGCTGCTTAGGTCTTCTACCCTGTCAGTAATTTAATGATCCTAATTCCAAGTTTGGTCTTGGGAACTGGAATGTTATTTATTTCAGGCTAGCTGATGGAGAGGACCTATGTGATTTTATTGTACCACCTCACCTCTGGCTAAAAAAGTGTCACCATGAATATCTTATTAGGAGTAAAAATAAAACATGAAACTGAGGACTGCAGATGAGAATGATTAATGGGTGTAGTGTGATCTTTTGTGGTAAGTATTTCCTGGATGTTGGCAATGAGGTAAGCTGACATCACAAGGACACTGCCTGAAGTCAAGGGCATATCTTTGTTGAGTGTGGGTCTCCCATCAAGGCTGAAGACAGTGAGTCTAGTAAATAAATGCAAAAAACCCTTAGTAACTGTGATTTCATGTTTTATTAAATGTATGTCCTAAATGAATGAAGAACTCATGCAAGGCATGTTGGTATGAAGATGAAGCTTCGCAGTATATAGATGTGTTTTGTAATCTAATATTGAATTAATAGTTTCTTGCATTTGTAATTACCAGGAACATCTATTTTAAGTTATAAAGTTCTGTATGTTATATCTCATGAGAACTATATTTTTACAAAAATATGTGATTTTCACTTTTTTTATCCTCATCCAAGGATCTGTTCATCAATGTAGACAGTAGAAGGAAAGGAGAGAGAGAGAGAGAGAGAGAGAGAGAGAGAAACATCCCTGTGAGAAAGAAACATCAATCAGTTGCCTCGATCAGTTGCCATTTGTACACACCCCAACTGGGGATTGAAGCCACAGCGTAAGGCATGTGCCTTGACTGGGAATTGAACCTGCAACCTTTTGGTTTATGGGACAGTTGGGACAATGCTCCAACCAACTGAGCCATGCTGACCAGGGCTGCAATTTTCACTTTAAAAAAATAGTCCATGGAGATGTAATTTGCAAAGGGTACTAGATCAGTTGTTCCCACACCTTCTGATCACTGGAAGTATTGTACCAAGCAAGCTTTCCCAGAAGGCAGCCCCAGACAATCAAACTCAGTAACACTGAAGTGAGGGCCTTAGAATGTCTTTAAAATCTTCCTTGGTGATTCTGATGATCAGCTGAGTTCGGTAAATGCCGACCTATTCAAATACTAACTTGAATGTTTCCCCTACACCTGTGCTTGGTACGGAGGGTGGGGTGGGGGCAGTGGCGGCATATTGACTGAACAAAGGAAGGAACAAAAAATAAAATTTGCAGATAGAGCTGAATGTCTACCTTATTTCAAGGCCATTAATTCTACTTACCTTTTTCAGAGATTCATGAAGTTCATTCAGGACATAAATCAAGAATTCCTGAGCATCTTGTTGTGTCTTTTTCATAAATGCTGGGTAGAGGTGGCCAAGGGCTGACCGAAATATTTTTGGTGAGACACAGTCTGAGTCTCCAATCCACATGTCAGTCATGACATAGGCGAAAGCAGTGGCAACTTTACTGCAATCCCTTGGAGGAAAGAAGGGGAGTGTTTCTGGCTGATTTAATGAAAGAAGGCACCTGAATACTCAAATGTGTGGCCATTAGACTAAAATCAAAGCTTCATTCATGTCTTGGTTGACCTTCCCACTTTACTCACCCTGGAAATGGTATCTGGGGTGCTTCAGTCTCTACTGACATGTTTAGCCCTTAATAGAGACTCCAGAAGGTTCCTTTCCTAACCTCACCTTGCAGGGGCTGGGGGAAGTGGCTGGACTGCTGGGAACGCAATGGTCTTACTTTTGAAGAGCAGTAATGTACTTTCCGGAGAGAAAGTATTCCACCAGTGGTGAGATGCTGCAGAGACACTGTAAGATGGCGTTCATGTAGCACGTGTTGCCCAAGTTCCTCAGGCCAGTCACACCCTGGAAATGGGGCTTGTCCTCATGAGTCTTACTGACTGGAACGGTATCGGAGTGGTCTGTGCACTCTGCACTGTTGGTGCCATGGGGAAAGAGAGGAAACCATTTTGAGGGGACAAAGTATGCACAGATGACAGTGAGTCTCTCTCAACCTCCTGACACAAAGAAGAGTTTCTAATCAGGTTTCTGCCAAATGAACTCCCTAATGAGGACAGCAAAACTCAAACCTGGAGTCCAAAATTGCATTACTTAGTCCAGGGCTCTTTCAAGAGTGCTTGCAGCCAAACGGGCCAAGATAACGTTTCTTCCTAACACCAAAGCGAGAAGACAGAAAATATCAGCCTTTCAGAATCCTAGACTTGCTTGGTTAAAAATGCAAACTTTCCCTCTAAACACCAAAGTATTTCCTTTTTCACTGGGCAAGTAATTTAATTATTATTAGTGGTAATAATAATAGATTGTAGTTAATAATAGCAAAGGCTCTCATGAATTGAGTCTGGCAGTATGTTAAGTACCTAATATGTACTTTCCATTTAATTCTTGCAACAATTCTATGAAGTAGTTACAATTACTTTAAAATCCTGTGTTATAGAGGAGATATCATATTTAAGTGGTTTAGTCATTTGCCCATGGCAATATATTAAGTGATCTGTAGTGGTATGTAGAGAGGAGTATTTGTCTACTTATCTACCTAACATCTGTCAAGAGTTATTTGGATTTAGGGGGGAGGTGGGGACTCATAAGAAGGTGAGGGGATTAGTCAAAGAACATATATGCATGACCCATCAACATGGACAGTGGTGTGGGGAGGGAGTGTGGGGGGCTTGGTGGTGGCGGGACAAAGGGGAAAAATTGGGACAACTCTAATAGCATAAACAATAAAATATTTTTTTTAAAAAGGGTTATTTGGATTTATATGTCATATATTAAGAGTGGGTGTGTGTAACATACATATCTGTGACATTGAGAGCATATATATATATATATACTAAAAGCATATCTATATGTGCATATTATATATGGATGTATATACACATATAAAACACACACATACATAGAAAGAGGGAAAGAAAGTAAAAGTATAGACTTTGTCATAAATAGAGCTTAGTTTAAATCCTGACTCTGCCACTTACTAGTTACCTGATCTGGGATTGCTTATGCTGGTTTCTCATCTACAAGGCTACTAACCTTGTAGGTTTGTTGTGAGGATTAGATCAAACGAAGCAGGCATGTGACTGATTACATTGTTAGTAAGTGGTAACGTGAGAGATATTTTTAAAGTGACTGATCTAGGATGTCCTTAACGGTAAAGCTAGAGAGTTAGAGCATTCGTGTGTATCAGCCAGGCCTGCCCAGAGGAAGCAACATTGTGGGCCCCCAAGGGGTCCTCTTCTCAGCACCATTTCCTTTTGTGATTTGGCTATTGTGCCAGGGACCCTGCATCTTTGCCCTTTCATGATGTGTCTTTCCATCTACAGTATTTAACGCAGGATCTCCATGAAATGGCCACCTCACCTCAGGCCCGCTACTTAAAATTCTGCCCGTTTGAAAAGTGCTCTTCCATGGAGGGTCATTTTCACTTTTATCTACCAATGTCACTCTTTAGGAATATCTTCCTTTGCTTTTGGGGGACCTCCAATAGGTCAAGTCTGGGGGAACCCTTCCAAATGTAGCATGTACCCCTGACTGCTTTAGCATGGCCTCCCCCATCACGTCCTCCCCCAAACTGAGATAATTGAGAAAGCTGTAGTAGAGAGAGCTCACAGGACATAGTAGATATTGAAGTCATCTGTGGAGAAAGGCCACTGCGAAGTCATTTTGGTGAAACCACGTTGGACTTTGCACTTCTACTCAGGAGCAACATCTAATCCTTTTAACTTCATTTCTCCGAGCCTGTTACCTTGACTCTTGTTGTTTGTAATAAACAATTTATGTTCCTTCCCGCCTCCTCAGTAGCTGAAAACTGATTTTTATCTGTACTTCAGGTACATTCCAACTTGGATTTCCTATGCATCACAGTTCTTTCCATTCATCTTCAATATTCTACTATTGCCATGAGATACTGTTACTTGGTTGCTTGAAAACTTTTAGCAGATTTGCTTTCAAAGAATGAACTAAGTATATATAACATCTCTTCCTCCATCGCTCAGTTTTTCTTGTGTATATTTATTAACACATGTGCGCGCGCGCACACACACAGATTTATAGCCACTGAGTCAGTGGACACCATGGTAACCCTGCCCACACTGGGCAATCACCCACCCTCCCAGTAGCTGCACCACTCCTAGGACCCACAGGGACTGTTTCTCTTCCTGGGGACGGAGGCAGTTGGATTTTGCTGCTTCCCAAAACATACAGCATTGGGATAGACTGGATCATCAATTACAGTGCACGCACCTAATCCCACTAGTGCCATGAAGGGTAAATATAAATAAAGGGTTTGTCATAAAAGAATTTATAAGCTGAGAAGTAGCAGAGCACACAATATATCTCCTGAGCTCCCATTTCCTTCATAGAGGACTGTGCTTAAGAAAGCTTTTCAGTAGAGAAGGTTTCCCCGCCCTCCATGTTCTATCTAGGTGAAAAGGGGTCAGAGAATATATGCAGTCATGTAGCAGGAAAGCATCCTGGTCGAGGAAGTGCTCTTCTTTGAATGGGGAGCCTCTGGAGCTCCAGAGCGGTACCAACCTGTTCTTCCCTTGCTTTAACTCAGCATCTGTAGGGCAACAATTTTCAACATCTTCATCTCTTGGCACTCATGAACTAATTACTAAAATACTGTGGTACACACAAGAATGTTTTTTAAAAAAAAATAGGTGTAATTTTGATTCATTCGCACTGAATGGCTACTGTTGTGTTAGCTGTTGTCATTTTTTTAATTCGACAATCTAAGGGAAAAGAGGTCAGTACCTAAGTAGTCAGGTATCGCATGTTTTAAAAATTCTCACCCTGGCCAAGCTGGCTCAGTTGGTTGAAGCATTGTCCCATATGCCAAAGGTTGTGGGTTCGATCGCAGGTCACAGCATATACCTAGGTTGCAGGTTCAGTCCCTGGTCGGGGCATGTACAAGAGTCAACCAATAAATGCTTCTCACATCAATGTTTCTTTCTTTTTAAAAAAATTTAAAAAAATTTATTTTTAGAGAGGGCGAAGGGAGGGAGAAAGAGGGAGAGAAACATCAGTGCGAATGGGATCAATGACCCTTTGCATTGTAGGTTGATGCCCAACTGAGCCACACTGGTCAGGGAAAGGTTTCTTCTGTCAGTCTCTCTCCCTTCCTCTCTAAAATCAATAAAAATATATCCTCAGGTGAGGATTAAGAAATACTAATAAAAAATTTTTAGAAAAATTATTGCACTGTAATGGTTGAAAATTGCTGTTGTAGGGTGTAGGTAAAGAAACAGCCTTTAGGGCCAATTCAATTTGTCTTTTCTCAACTCTGCATCAAGTAAAATAAGGAGGTAATAAAAAAACTCTCCAAAAATATCAATGTCGGGACAGATAAAGAAGGGTTATAATTATTCCAGATTAAATAAAACTAGGGAAACAAGACAAATAACCAATCGTGGGTGGACTGGATTAGGAAAAATTGCTATAAAAGGACATTAGGAAAAAATAGCTATAAAAGGACATTATTGGTACAATTGATGAAACCTGAAAATGGATTACATATGAATAGTTTTATACCAATATTGAACCTTATGAATTTCATAAAACTGTACTATGAAAGACAATGTCCTTGTTCTCAGGAGATACACACTGACAGATTTAGGGTCACGATATGTGCGACCTGCTCTCAAATGATTCAGGACACCCGCAGACACAGACACACATGCGGCACGGAGGGAATACGGGGTGGTGAAGCAACATGACACGCATACAGCCAGTGTCAGCAACTGGTGGGTCTGGGTGAAGGTGTACTGGAGTTCTTTATAATAGTTTGAAATCTCAAAGTAAAAAGTTAAAAAAAGAATGTAGTTGATATAATGTGGATTTATTTCCAACCATGTTACTGGTCAAATAAGGTGCTGAAGTTTTCCTGCAGTATGCACACTATTTATGTCCACATGGTTTGAAAAACATACATATATGCTCAGGCTACACAGACATTAAAAATAGTCCTTCTCTGACACCTGGATAAGGTATCCTGGCAACTAGAGGTACCGGCTTTTGCAGCTCCTTGATATTTGGTATTTGTGGTCTACCTACAGAGGTGTTCCTTGAAATCGCCTCAGTGGAGGTTCTGCAGGTCTTGAATCCTATCATCCTGTTCCTTTTGCCAGTGAAGTTCTCCCAAGTCTTTTTAATTTCACGCTGGCAGGTAAAAATACCATTCATGTATTTATATTGTATCTAGAAGCCTTTCTACACTTATGTCTAATTATTATAGTTTTTTTCTATACATTTACAAAAAAAACCCATTTCTTTCCAATTCTTGCGACCTTTATTTCTACCCTTTTGAACTAGCATCTCCAGAAAAATACTGAATAGAAGTGCAGATGGTAGGTACCCTTAATACCCACCTGAACTGAGAAGCTTTGCATAATTCGCCATTAACTATGTTGTTTGCTAAGAACATATTTTTGTTATAATAAAAAATGGATATTGAATGCCATCAGGTTTTACCCTTTTGAGATAATCACGAGAGTTTATTCTTTACTGTTTTGCTTAATAATTGATGATGGCTATATACAAGGTCTGTCTTTCCTGGAGAGTCCAGCCATTAATATAATGAGAACAGTTTGCACAACACCGATGAAACCCGGCAGCCAAGGGCAGTAGACTGGAATGCACACGTGTGAACAATGATGACTTCACTGTACTAGTCAGTGGGGGTGGTAGATGCCATTGAGTGAGCATGTGCACTGTGTGGCCATCACATTCAAAATGACAGCAAGTAGAGCAACGAATCTTCATCAAATTTTGCGTTAAGCTTGAACATTCCTCTGCAGAAACTACTTGGATGACTCAGGAGGCTGCAGCTATGGGTAACCGGTGATTGGCAGCTTCATCATGACAATGCGCCCACTCATGCATCACATCTCATGCAGTTTTTTGGCGAAACATCCATCACCCAGGTGACACAGCCCCCCAACAGCCCAGATTTGGTGCCCTGCGACTTCTGGCTTTTTCCAAAACTAAAATTACCTTTGAAAAATTTCAGACTGTCAATGAGATTCAGAAAAGTATGATGGGGCAGCTGATGGCAACTAGGAAAACTGTGTGAGGTCCCATGCCACCTACTTTGAAGAGGACTGTGTCGTCATTGTCCTACGTACGATGCTTCTTGTGATCTTCAATAAATGTCTCCATTTTCCCTATTACATGGCTGGATACCTTTCTGGACAGAACTTTGTATTAAACCAATCTTTAATTACTAGATAAACCAATGTTGTTTATGATGTAGATTTTCAAGACCTGCTGGATTCTACATGTTAATCTTTTGTTCAAGATTTTCATGTTATGACCATGAATCAGATGGTCTATGTATTAATGTTCTGAACTGTGTAACAAATTAACACACATTTAATGGTTGAAAACAACACACATTTATTATCTCAGTTTTTGTAGGTCAGAGTCCAGGCATGGGGCTTAGCTGGGATTACATGTTGCATTTAGTTGTTATGTCTCCTTAGTGTTCTTCAACATGAAACAGTTCTATGTATCTCCTTGACTTTCAAGAACTTGACACATCTAAAGATTACTGGCCAGTTATCTCGAAGAATATGTATAATGACCACACTAGTACAGTTTGGTGCTACTGCCCTAATTCATGTCACGGTACCAGCAACTTTATCAATCATGGTTTTGCCCCATTAAAAGTGTCCTGGGGACCCTCAAGGTCTGTGGTCTACTTTGAAAACTGGTGACCAAATAAATAAGTCTAGGCAATGACTATCAAAAAGAGAAGCAGGCCTGTTTCTTTTGTTATTCTCACCCGAGGATTTTTTTTTTTTTTTTGAGAGACAGAGATACAGAGAAACATCTATCTGCTGCCTCCCATACATGCCTAGACCAGGGATCGAACCTGCAACCTTTTGGTTATAGGATGTTCCAATCAAGCCACTGGCCAGGGCCAGATCTGTTTCTTAATGGAAGCATACACCACCACCAAAGAAGTATTTTTGTCAAAATATAACCTTGAATCTGACCAAGCCTGTACACCTAATAACTAGCTATGGCATACACGGGAACAGAAACATGACACCTAACAGAAATAATCAGCAAAACGCTCAATGTGGGAAACTTTTTAGAACAAACAAGCTAGTTCTTCAAAAAATAAATTGGGGGAAAAGATGAAATAAACCTGTGTATTAAAAGAAACTTTAAAGACAAATCAAGTGATTGTAATGTATGATCTTATCTGGATCCTGACTCAAGCAAACTGTAAAAAAATTTTGAGAATTTTTACATTATCGGACAACATTAAGGAACTTAAATGTTTTTACGTATAAAGATATTGCAGTTCTTATATTTTGGAAACATATAGTAAGACATTAATAATTAACATGAAAGAAAAGCTCCATAATGCAGGATTGTGTATCATTCCAAGGGAAAAACAAGTGCAGTCACATGCCCTTTAACAACGGATATACAACATCAGGCAATTTCATCATCGTGGGAAGATCACGAAGTGCAGTTACACAAACCTGGATGGCATAGCCTACTACACGCCTAGCCTGGATGGTAGACTTTTGCTCTTAGGCTACAAGCCCGTACATGTCACTGTACAAAACAACACAAGAGAAAACGATGCAATTAAGTGATGTGATAAACAAGATGTGAGGCTGCTGCCAGTGTAACATGGCACTGTTTTATAGCAACCTTTTGTTTTAAAGTAGAAAGAGTACACTAATAATAGTATGGTAGATAATTGCAGTAAGACAGTTGTTTATCATCACCATCGAGTATTAAGTATTGTACACAATTATATGTTTTATACTTTATATGACTAGCGGTACAGGTTTCTTATACCAGCATCACCACAAACACGTGAGTAATGCTTTTTGTTATTACAATGGCGACAGCAAGTTTTCAGCTCCACTATTACCTCTGGGACCAACCTGGTATATGCAATAGGTCATCAATGGAAACATTGTTATGCAGCACACATACAGCTTAATGTGGGGTGGGGCAGGGCAGGGCAGGGCGTGAAAATAAAGAACCTTTTTTAATCGGTGCTATTTTCTGTTAAGCAGGAATAAGTAGCTTTTCTGAAGAGTGACTCTGTCTGCTCATGCCCACCAAAGTGAAATCATGAACCCTAGGAAGATACTCTGCTTTGAGGGATTTTGTTTTTTAAGATTTTAAAAATTTACTTATTTTTAGAGAGGGGGGGAAAGGAGGGAGAGAGGCAGAGAAACATTGGTGTGCATTAGAAACAGCGATCAGTTGCCTCTTGTGCGTCCCCAACTGCGGACCTGGCCGCAGCCAAGGCATGTGCCCTGACTGGGAAGTGGACCAATGGTGACCTTCTAGTTTGCACGAAGACGCCCAACCCACTGAGCAACACCAGTCAGGGCTGCTTTGAAGAATTTCTGAAGCGCCTAGAAGGAAAACATTCCAGAGAGGATCAGAACCTTACCTTGGGATTTTTCCTTAAAAAAGCTCAGATGGTCTAATATTGGAAATATTCTGTGGTACCCCTTCAACGCATATTTATTGGAATACCTATATTCTATGCTACAAACTCCAGCAAGGCATTAAGCGAAATACAAAAAATAAGACAGCTCTTAGTTGATAACAATCTACTTTTGAAACAGATACACAGTAGTTGAGAGTTTTCACCCCCACACACAATTACTGAGCACTTAATTAAGCGCCAGCTGTGCAGCTCTGAGGATCTGGTTCCTCAGGTGGGGATGCCTTGTGTGAAACCCAGCTAGGAAAACACTCAGAACAGATACAGTAAATGAGGATGATCACACAAAGCCCTGTCCACAGATGCACCCTTTTCTGAAAATAATCACTTCATCTCTCTTCTAAGTGATCAACTATTGTGCACTCTTGTGTTGTCTGCTTGAACACACAGACTGTATCATTATGATCTATATTCCTCAAGAAAGAGTTTGGTACTGTGGGAAAACATTTTTCAAATCATATTTTTTAAACAGTATGCTTATTGCAAACCATGCACTATGCAAACTGTCTGGTGCTACTGTAGTGAAATATCCTAAGGGTCCTTTCCTCTGCAAAGTGGGGTGAAAGGTCGGATAGTACCTATGAAACCAACACAGTTTAACTTAAAGGTAGGAAGGAGGGTAATTTTTATATTTTTCCTTACACTTTAAAATCTTTTCTGTATGTTTTAAGTCAACATAGCATGAGGCTTAAGCACAGATAAAAGCCAGTTGGCCTGGGTTTGAATCCTAGTGCTGCTACTAATTGTAGAATCTTAGGAAAGTTTGTTTACTTAATGCCTTGATTTTTTTGGGTAATTAACAAAATAGAGTAATACCTCCTTCAGAGGATTGTTATGAGGATTAAATGGGTTAATGTATAGAAAGTATTGAGAGTAATGCCTGGCACATATTAAGTACTAAATAAATGTTTGCTACCGTAATTATTTTGTAAAAATAATCAACATAAAGTTAAACATCAATAGATAACCCATATCCCCATTTTCTGACAAAACTAGAAGCAGATTAAAAACAACAACAACACAGCAGGAAACCAAGATCACTTTAAACATTGTAGGACAAGGGATCAAAAACCACAGGTGTACAAAGGGTTCATTTAGAAAAACGGACACTCTGAAAACAAATATTCTGAAGATAGACAATTTTTCAGAATGATTAAACTCACTAAAATTTGTAAACAAGAATAAATTTATTTAATTTCTTTTAAAGATTTATGATATACAAAATGTATATAGTATAATATCTTTAATACATTTTCTTTCTCCCCCCCATCAATATTAAAACACTATTTAAACAGCTTATCTCTTCTTGCTTCGTCTGTATCTATGAGATACACTACTGAATACAAATAAGATTTACACTGCTCCTTCCCAAATAAAAATTAAAATTAGTACCTAGGAAACAAAAATTAAAAAAAAAAAAATCAAACCATAAAACTTTAGTCAGATGAAAAGCTTTTCTTGTTGAGTATTCAACAATATGTGGGGTAGTTAAATTACATTTTATTGGAATAAAGTTGCATTGCAATCTCCTGACATGATAATCCAACTCAATTTCTTAAATAAGTATCACAAGCAAATTCACGTTTGGATGTTCCTACACAATTTTAAATATATGCAAGAGTTCATGTTTACATTTTGATTTGATATACTGGTCAATATAATCTTTGGAGAAGTATGTAACTTCCAGGTTGTCGCTACAGGTATAGATTAAGAAAAGTACTTTATTTTGTCACATGGTAACTTCTCTTGAACAATGAATTAAGTTTCTCTTTTGACATATTTACGTTATACAAGTCAACCATGGCTTTCTTCTACTTAATAATGACTTGATAAAACAATGTTTTTTTAAAAACCCACTAATACTTTTGCACAATTTGGGCTCTACTTAACAAAAAACTGGATCTATCTTTAAATATGATGCCTAACCCTGATTCATCGAGTCCCTCTTAGAAAATGTCTTCATCTCAGGCTTCTTATATCCCCGTGGATCTAGAATTATAACAAGTCATCACCTTTCCGTGGCCACCAAGCATCTAGCTGGGAACTAGTGACATCATCAATGGACACACTGAAACACAATGAGGAAGACATCTGACTGCCATTTAACCCAAAGGCTGGGTGACTGCTTCCCTTCACTAGTAAAACAGCTGCCAATACATCTGCACTGACACCAAACTTTGGTTAGTGGTATTGCACCAAATGAGAGTTATCACCCTCAGCAGAACAAAGTCAAATGAAGTCCTCTGCTAAAAAGAGCCCTTTAAAAAGTTATAAATACTAATTTTTCTTTACCTTTAAAATTTAACAGCTGCTAGCTGTATCCTATAGGGGGTTCCTCACTGACTAGTTTAATTGTTAAAAAAAAAAAAAATTGACCTTTTAACTGTTCCAGAGCTAGCACGTACAATTTGCACACACTTTTCTATATTATCAAACAATCTCCTCCTGAACGAAAAGTGACACAGTAACATGGTGTGAGGTGTAGACAAAACCAATGATTCAGTTATAACATCAGACGAATAGAATTAGTTGATTCTGATTCTTTGGTGGCATTTCCAGGCTGAAGAGTCAAATCTGAAGGCTCATCCTGAGGAAATATAATTTTATCAGGTGTATAGTCATTCCTCTTCAGGTCTATATTCACCACCCCAACGAAAAAAGGAAAAAAAGTCAGTATTTCTTAGAAATGGAAAATTAAGAACATTTCTACATCAATTCTCCTCTCAACGTGCCAGATCTATTTTCTACCAGGTTGTTATAAATTCAAAAGTCAGAAAACCTATACACATAAAAATGAAATCATTTGTTCATCAAATAATTATTATACTTTGACCATGAGTCACTAACTTATCTAAGTGTGAAAACATAGCAATGAACAAGGCAGACAAGGTCCCTAATCTCATGGAGTTTATATTCTAGTGGGTAAAGAAAAACAAAAAGAAAAATGACAGAATTATTAGTAACAATTGCTTTAAAGTGTGATGAGGGGCAGATGAGAGATGGTATCAAGCGATTCTTTTAGACAGGGCTGGGCAGAAAAGCCATAGGAGGTAACATATTAGTAAAGACCTGAATATTGAGAAGTGACTGTCCAAGCTCTAGGAGGAGTGTTCTACGCAGTGAGGAGGGGGTGGGGAGGGTGGGTAACTGTAGACTCTAAGAAGGAAATGGACTCCGTGGGTTCAAAGAGTGCCAAGAAAACACTGTGGTTTGCATGTAGTGAATGAGGGGAAGACTAGTACAAAATGAGTTCAAGCAGCAGTTAATGGCCAAGGGTTATAAAACTACAGTCTGTGGATCAAATCGGGCTGGTTGATTTTGTAAATAGTTTTATTAAAATGAAGCCACAATCATTTGTTTATAGACTGTCTATGGTTATTTCAGCACTATGGTAAGGCTAAGCAGCTGAGAAACAGGTCATATGGACCACAAAGCCTAAAATATTTGCTACTTTGGCCTTTTACAGAAAAGTTTCCTGATCCTTGATTTACAGGATGCGAGCTATGGTAAGGAGTACATATTACAATAAAGATCAACTGGAAGGTATTAAGCAGTCTTGAGGGAGAAACATAATCAGATTTGTTTTAAATGACTATTTTGATTGTTATGTAATGTCTTGTTAGGGGGTGATTGAGGATGAGAAATAGATCATTTCTATGGAGATTTCAGAAGCAGAGTTGACAAAATTTGAAAGCCTAGCTGTGAAGGTGGGGGGAAAAAGGGAATTGGCTAGCTTTTAGGTTTTGAGCCTGAGCAACTGGGTAACCATTAATTAAACGGAGAAGCAGAGTTTTGTAAGTAAGGGTGGGAAATAAAAGTCAAAAGTTTTGGAATGAATATTTTACTTATAAAAATGCTTTAGGGTATCCACAAAGTAGAAATGTAGGAAACTGAATACAGAAACAGGAGCTCAAGAAAGAAGTTAAGTCTTCATTAAAATCTGATACAATCAGTATGGGGACTGCATTTATAACTTTGGGATAGGATAAAAGCACTTAGGGAGTTACAAGTGCACAATACAGTTGCAGAATTGGAAACTGAATGTAGTAATATCAAATTTACAATTTAAATTAACCACGGTTATGTACATACCCTTATACTTTTCTCTCCATATAAAACAGAACTGACATTCAAAATATGAAATGTTAATTTTGAGTAACACCTATATTCAGTGATCCAAATACATTATTTACTCCTGTATGAATAATTTTTGATAAATTTTTTAATCATGACTATGCCTGAATGAACTTAGGGAATGCGAATGTATTTGTTGCTATACTGTACAGAAAGAACAATGGAGAAAAATACAATTACAATGTAAGCTCTGATAATGATGTCAACTAATAATGTAACCATGGGCAAATCAGAGTCTTGGGTTCCTGGGGAACAATATCAAAAAGTCTGACATTCCTATAATGAGAGCCTGAAAAGACATGAAAAGAAACTGATGAACAAATATTTGAAGAACTAATAGTAAAAGCTCCTCAAATTTAATAGAGGTCATAAATATGCAAATTCAAGAAGCTTAATAAACCTAACCTAGAATAAGCTCACAGAAAGCTACAACTAGATGTATCACGATCAAACTGCTGAAAACCAAAGATGCACTAATCTTGAAAGGAGCTAGATTATAATGACATGTCACATATGAGGAAAGAAAAATTCAAATGACTGTGGCATGTTCATAAAAATAACAGAGGCCAGAAGACAGCAGAACGTATTTTAAGTGCTTAAAAACAAAGTGTCAACCTAAAATGCTAGATGCAGTGAAAATATTCTAAAGGAATGAAGGCAAAAATACGCACATTCTTAGATAAGGAAAGTAAGAACAGCAAGTAAAACACTAACATAAAGATAAGAGAGAATACTAAAACAGGTGGATCCCTGCCCTTGCAAAAAGTACACCAGAGATAGTAGAAAGAGAAAAAAATAAAACAGCAGGTCTAAATCTAACTACATCAACAACTGTATTAAATATAAGGAGTCTGAAGATAGCATTTAAAAAATGGAAACTGTCACATTCCAAATAACAAATTAAACACCGGACCCAACTACATGCTGTTTACAGGAAACCCATTTTAAATACGATTAATACTGGATTGGCCAAAAGTTTGTTTCTTTTTTTCCTTAAAATAAAAAACACATCTTTCCTTTTCATCAATAACTTTATTGATTTTGATATTTTGTGTATATTGGCTATCTCCTACATGGTATGTTGATTGTTCTTAATTAATGTCTTAATTTTATCACTATCAACTTTCAACTGGTCTACCCAACGGTGGAGCATCATCCAGAGAGAAATCTCCAGCACAAAACTTTGCAAACCACTTTTGACACCTTCCATCAGTTACAGTACCTTCTCCAAACACTGCACATTATCTCTTTTTGTGTTTTACCTTTCTTGAAATAATAAAGCATAATATGCCAAAATGTTGTTTATTTTTTTCTACCTTCAATATTAAAATGGCTATACAAAAGTTCACCAATTTTGATAAGCTTTTTTTTAAAAAAAAGGCACGTTGATGTGACACCTGTCACAATACAATCTTAACAAAATTGTTTCAAATGAAGTTAAAGACAACTAACTGCTACTAGAGCCATCTTACGTAAAAAAACAAACAAACTTTCTGGACAGCCCAATATATATAGAAAAAAGAATGAGAAAAGACATCTGATGAAATCACTAATTAAGACACAGCTAGAATAGTTATATTAATATCAAACACAGTAAACTTAACAAGAAAAATTACCGTGGCATTATATAATGATAAAAGAATCGATTCACCAAGAAGATATAAGAACTATAAATGTATATGCACCTTAGCAAAACAGATTAACCCACAATTATACTTAGAGACATACTTTCTAAACAGTCAACAGAACAACAGGACAGAAAATTAGCAAGGATATAAAAGACCTGCACACAATCAAAACTTTCCTCACTTAACTTTTATAGATATACCACCCAATAATAGAATATTCTCTTGATGTGTATATGCAATATTCACCACAGAGACTATATATGGTTAAAGTTTTTAAAAACTGAAATCATATAAAGTATATTCTGTTATGAAACTAACAAATCAGTTACAGAAAGATAACTGGAAAATTTACAAATATTTGAGAACTAAAAAAGATACTTTTAAGCAATCCATTGGTCAAAGAGGAAATCTCAGGAGAAATAAGAAATATGTTAAAGTAAATAAAAAATACCAAAAGTAATGGGATGCAGCTAACACATGCTTAGAGGAAAATTTATAGCACTAAATGTTTGGTTAGGAAAGAAGATCTCAAATCAATAATCAAGCCAATCCAATTCAAACCAATAATAAACCTTAACAAACTAGAGAAAAACAAAGTAAACACAGAGCAAGGAGAAAGATGGAAATAATAAAAAAATGAAACTGAAAACAGAAAATATAATAAAACAATAAAAACAAAAGCTGGTGCTTTGAATTATCAAGAAAATTGATACACCTTAGCCAGGCTGAGCAAGAAACAAAAAGCATTAAGATAATGAAAGAGAAAATTCGCCAGACCCCATAGACATTAGAAAAAAATAAGATTAATATAAACAACTCTGACAATAAAATTAATAAATTAACAATTTATTAATTGTTAATAAATCTGACAATTTAAATTAAATGAACCAATTCCCAGAAAGACACAAACTATGGAAACTCACTCAAAAACAAACTGATAGCCTCAACAGTCCTACCTTTATGGGGGTGGGGGTGACCCTCTTAGTTAAAAACAACATGACAAAGAAAACTACAGACTGAGATGGGTAGACAATTCTACCAAACATTTAAAGTGGGAATATCGATTCTACATAACCTATTCCCAAAAACAGAAGAGATGTGAACACTTCCAACTTAAGGTCAGTATTATCCTGATACCAAAACAAGACAAAGACAGTACAAGAAAAAAAAAGTCATAGATCATCTTCATGAACAGAGATACAGAAATCCTCAAGAAAATATCAGAAAAACGAATCCAGCTATATATAAAGAAGATAATATACCATGATAAAGTGGAGTGTGTCCTGGGAATGTAAGCCTGGTTCAACATTTCAAAAATCAATCCATGTAATACCAATTAAAGAAGAAAAACCAAATGGTCACGTAAACAGATGCAGAAAAAAAAAAACCTGACAAAATTCAATACCCATTCAGTATAAGCATTTTCAAGAAACGAGGAAACAATATGTCCTCAACCTGATAAAGTGCATCTACTAAATCCTTACTGCTAACATCGCCTTAATAGTAAAAAAATAAAAGCTTTCCTCTGTGATCAGGAACAAAAACAAGGTGTCTATTCTCACTATTCCTATTCAACACTGTACTGGAATTCCTTGCCAGTGCAAAAAGTCAAGAAACGGCATACTGGTTGGAAAGGAAGTAATAAAACTGTACCTACTATTTATACAGAAAATTCCTAAAAATTTACCCCAAAACCCCTCAAAACCAAAAAACAAAAACAAACAAAAGAAATAAACACACCCCAAAACCCTTCCCAAAAAGAACTAAATGACTATGGGAGTAAGGGAGTTTTAGCAAGATTGCAGGATACAAGGTCAACATACAAAAAAAAAAAAAAGGGGCGGGGGGAGATATTTCTATATACTAATACTAACAATGAACAATTAATTTGAAAACAGTACCATGTACATGTTTATTATATGCCTGGCACTATTCTAAGTATGCCACAAACACCAATTCATTTAATCCTCAAATAAAAAACAAAGTCCCTATGATGTAAGTATTCTCTGGAGCCATGCAGTCTGGTTCCTAAGTCTAAGCCCTTAGCTACACATTATTGGTTATAATGAGAGGGACTTTTAAAAATACAGCTCAAGGGTTGAGTCCCAGGCACCTGTAATTTTTAAAAAGGTCCACAGGGAATTCTGATGCACACCAAAGGGTGAGAACAATTGGTTTATGCTGTAACTAACAATTCAATAACTTATAGTTCTTCAAATATGGGGCTGGCCAAAAGTTAGTTTTTTCTGTAGGATGGCTCTAGTAGCACTTAGTTGTCTTTAACTTCATTCAAAACAATTTTGTTAAAACTGTATTGTGACAGTTGTCATATCACCATGCATTTAAAAAAACACTTAGCAAAACTGGTGAATTTCTGTGTAGCCATTTTAATATTGAAGATGATAGAAAATAAACATTTTTGGCATATTATGCTTTTATTATTTCAAGAAAGGTTAAAACACAAAAAAGATATGTGCAGTATATGGGGAAGGTGCTGTGACTGACTGAAGGTGTCAAAAGTGATTTGTGAAGTTTGTGCTAGAGATTTCTCTCTGGACAATGCTCTACAGTTGGGTAGACCAGTTGATAATCGAGACATTAATTGAGAACAACTAGCATTATACTACGCAAGGGATAGCCGACAAACTCAAAATATTCAAATCAATAATGTTATTGGTGAAAATACAAAATGTGTCTTTTATGAAAAAACAAAAACAAAAAACCACATGAACTTTTTGGTCAACCCAATACAAAGATGAAGTTACTATCATGACAGAATATACCGGTAGTTCTTATTTCTGCCTCTTTTCCCAGCTCCTTGACAGGCTAGCTTGAAAGTCTATTCATCCTCCAGTTTTAGGCAAAGTGGACAGTTCCCCAGGTAGCATTCCCTGACCTCTAAGTTTGTGTTAAGTGATCAGTTTTCCTGTTCTACTTTTTCTGTTTGGCATTTATGACAGTCCTATAACTCTCTGTTAATCTTACCAGTTTTCAAGATTTGACTAAATTCCATTGAGTCAAGAACCGTGTTTGTCTAGTTCCCTGTTGTATTGTTAACATCTAGCACAATTCCTGGCATCTAACATACATAATAAATATATTAAATGAATGAACTTTTTGTTTTTATAATTTATGAAAAAAAGCATAGATTTATAACCAACAATATGCATTTGTGTCTCTGACCTTACAAAGTACTATTGTAACCAACTGTGCTAACAGTTTATACATCACACTGATTAAGCAAATGTTTACCTGGAAGTTTAAGCTTTCTACAGCAAGAATTACAGTGATGTTTTGCTCTAAAGTTTTTTATTGCATCTTCTCCCAGATTTGCTGGGCCAAAAACCATGTCAGAGGATCTATGGCAATGGTAGATTAAAAACAAAACAAAACAAAAATAGTTAATGCAAACAGAAATGTAGAACTTGAAATTATGAAATTGTTGCAATAAAATTATTAAAACTCATTACCTCTTTTCTTCTGCTTTTATCACAGAAGGGTCAGTCAAATTTTCACCCACGCCTTTATACATATATGTAAAAAAGATAATTTATATTATGATCAATATAAACACTGACATTTGCATAATAAAAAGTCATGAGATTTTATAGCATCATTTACATAATGTTAAATTATTCAAAAGAGCATAGTTTTTCTCTCTTAATATTTCATAACTTTACTTATGACTTCAACATTGCACCTGGAAAACGGCTCCTGAAATGTGCCTCTATTAAATATCAGAGTTGGCAGGTACACATGCAAGCTCCTGATGGCACCAGCTTCTGATGCACCAGGGCCAAGGTTCTAAGCAAATATCTGCTTATGTAAAAGGTCTATGCAATCTGCCACTGTTTCACCTCAGCAAAGAACAACTAGGTTCATAAGGGCATAATCTACAGGCCATTTTAGATTTTAAAAGTGTTTTGGATTTTTAAAAATCACATACTAATGTACAGGGTGAGGCAAAAGCAGGTTTACAGTTTGTATGAAAAATAATACTCTAATAAATAATAACAGAAGAACGAACTTTGTTTCACATACTCACACCTGTACACCAACTTTTGCCCCACCCTGTATGAATACATCTTCTTAAAAAAGATAACGTGAAGAGTAAGATTGTGGCCCTGGTCGGGTGGCTCTGTTTGTTGGAGCATCATCCCGTACACCAAAAGGCTGAGGGTTCAACTCCTGGTCAGGGCACATACCTAGGTTGTGGGTTCAATCCCCAGTTGGGGTGCATATGGGAAGCAACCACTGTTTCTCTTTCACATCGATGTTTTTTTTTTCCTCCCTCCCCCTTCCTCTCTAAAACTCAGTAAGCATATCTTTGGATGAGGACTAAAAAAAAAAAAAAAAGAATAAGATGGTGAACAACTTCCTTTACCTCTAGCCCTCTCCAGAGGTGTTTAAAGTGTAGTTTAAACCTCTTCATTCATATAAATAAATAAAGAGCACCAACTGACATGTATAATCACAAATATTTAACCCATTAGGATGAAATATAATAAAATGGGTACAATTTCACAATTTAAAAAAAAGCCAGAATTAGAACACGATACTACTTTCTACTCATCAGATTGGCAAAAATTAAGAATATTCAATACTGGAGAGATTGGGGAGAAATGGGCACTCACATAGTGTTGAATATGAATTCCTACAACCTTTGGAAAGGTAACCTGGTAGTACCTATTAAAATTGCACTTATCTCTTCTTGTTAAGACAATTTAGGAATTTACTTTATGAAAATAAAAGTAGCAGTATATGAGTACGCTCATCACTGTACTGTTCATAAAAGCCCCCCAAATCCCCACATCAAAAACAAAACAACAAAAAGAGAGTGACTGTCTCTCAACAGAGGATACAAATCATGCTATAGCTAGATTTATACTAGAGACTCTTAAGCAGTTATTAAAAGGAATAACTCAGATAGATTTATCAGTAATGTCCCAGAAGATGCCCATGACATACTGTTAGATGGAAAAAAACCCAAGTGAAATAAATTCACATACACTCACACACCATGCTCCTAGCTGAAGAAAAATTACAACACAGAACAAAAAGACTAAAGATAAGAAAAAAAAAGCTCCTCCATTGTACATTTCATAGAGGTAAAAAAGCAGTCAAGATGAGAACACTTTGTTCTTTATATTTTTCTACATTGTTTAACTTGTTTGTAGTAACCATCTAAAATAGTTCTATGAAAAAAATGGGTCCATAAATATGCTGATTAGGTAGAGAACAACACAGCTACTTTGCTTACTAAAAGTAACTGATGTCTTTTTAATTAATAGGTCAGGCAAAATCTGTTTGGCTTTACTTTCTATGTTTGGAGATAATGAAATGATACTTATATAAGAATATACTTTAAGACTTTTAATTTAACTGGATTGATCTAATAACATACACCAGGTTGTCATTATATGAGGTCTATCCTGAAAAAGTCCAGCCATTCTTAATAGAACAAGAACAGTTCCCGCAACGCTGATGTAACCTGGCAGCCAAGGAGAGTGGACTGGAATGCCCATGTGTGAACATTGACAACTTCACTGTACTAGTCAGTGCGCACAGGGGCGGTAGACATCATTGAGTGAGCATGTGTACTGGGTAGCTGTAGCATTCAAAATGACTGAATGAGTACAGCAAAGAATCTGCATCAAATTTTGCATTAAGCTTGAATATTTCTCTGTGGAAACTATTTGGATGATCCAGAAGGCTGCAGCTATGGGCAACTGGTGATTGGTAGCTTCATCACCACAACACACCCGCTCATGCATCATGTCTCGTGCAGCGTTTCTTGGTGAAACATCAAATCAGCCAGGTGACTCAGCCCCCTACAGTCCAGATTTGGTGCCCTGCACCTTCTGGTTTTTCCCAAAACTAAAATCTGCTTTGAAAGGGAAAAGATTTCAGACTGTCGATGCGATTCAGGAAAATACAACAGGGCAGCTGATGGCGAGTGAGAGAATTGTGTGAGGTCCCAAGCTGCCTACTTTGAAGCGGACTGAGGCATCATTGTCCTATGTATGGTTTCTTGTATCTTCTTTGATAAATGTCTACTTTTCATATTGCATGGCTGGATACCTCCGGACAGACCTCACATACACACCATTTAATCATTTATGTGAAATGATGAACTACTGAAAAAATAGTTGTTTTTATACAGATTTTCTTTCTTGAGCTGAATCAATACCAACTTTTTGCTTTTCAACAAATATTTTACATTTGTATCTATATAATGAAAGCAGTCATCAAGTGATAAACATTTTAAACTACTATTCTTATGTGACTTTGAAATCTGGTCTGTGTTGACATTTGAAACTTAAGATTGCTCTTTAAGGAAAGAATTATGAAAGCTATGTTAAAGTATCATCCAGGTGCAGCTGGCAACTTGCTCAATTTTATTTACCTCTGACCTTGCCATGAAGATGCACAGACATTACTCTAAGCAAATCTGTCCTCTCCAAGACACGATTTCTTTTTTTTTCTTTTACATGAATGGCACACCCTGTCTATGAAGATGGCTATAATCAATTTTCCCCTCCTCTGTAACATGCTGTTCAACTCACCAAGTGCTAGAATCTATTCCCTACCTTTTGAATCTGGGCTATCATTACTTTGTCCTGACCAGTAAAATGTGGCAGAAGGGATCTGGGCCAGTTCTGGGCCTCGCTCTAAGAGTTTCTGCTTTCTTTCTGGAAGAAGCCACCTACAATGTAAGAAGTCTAGCTACCTGAAACTACGATGCCACTGGAAAGCAAAAGTTAGCTAGTCATGTGAAGAGATCATTTGGTGGAAAACTGAGGAATTCAACTGTCACTGAACAGAGACCTCAGATATTTGACTCCAGTCAAGCTGGGCAAGCTAGCATCAAGCCATTCAAACCCTCCTAGGGAACAGCAGAGATGAGCAATCCTCACTATGCTTCGTCCAAATTCCCCAACCAAAGAACTATACGCAAATAAAATGACTGTTTTAATCCCCTAAACATTTAGGTAGTTTAGTTCACAGTAAGAGATAAAACATAGCCCTGGCTGAGTAGCTCAGTTGGTTAGAGCATTGTCCCGTATGCCAAGGTTGTGGGTAAGATCCCGAGTCAAGCACATATAAGAATCAACTAATGAATGCATAAATAAGTGGAACAACAAATCGATGTTTCTGTCTCACGCTCTGCCCCCCTTTTCTCTCTAAAATTAAAAAAGAGAGAAACAACATAAACACCAGGAATAATACAGGCACTTATTATTGTTTTAAAGAAATGGTCTTTATACTTTTAAAAGACTAAGGCTCCACATGTAAGAATAAGATAGAGGATTTTACATGTTTTTGCTTATCAGAATATCCATATAACCAAAATAACAATTAAGAAAGCCACATCCTGATGGCTATATCCTATGGCTGTTATTGACTTGGTTGTAAAACTAGATTCTACTGACCTAAGATTTACCTACCTATAAATTAGTAGATTTCTGTACATTATTCATAATACATGAGTAGGTAAGAACATACTGTACAATCTCACTTTAGCAATATTTTAATAAATTTACCTTGTAAATCAAGTACCAGTAATTCCCCTCTTGTATATTCATAAGTCCAGTGGCTAAAGGCTAGCATGATCTCTTCCAGTGTATTAGTTGGAATAATCTCATCACCATTATTATTATTGTATTTTCTAAATTCTCCAGTCATACATTCTTCCACAGCAAACCACTGTCCTGCTGAATGGCAGTACAGCAGGAAAACTTCAAGGAACCTTATGAAAAATAGTTACAGATATTACTAGCAGTTCTGTTAATAAAATTCTAATTAATCTTTAAAATGAGTAAATAATTACATATTCAGCATCAATAATGAGGTCAAAAGAGAATGCTATCCACGTAACACTACAATATCCTAGAAAAAAATGTAAAGATTTACCTTGGGGAATATGGTATGGATTTGGGTTTCATTTGGTTGAAGGCAAATGTGAGCTTTTGTGCTGCTCTCTGTTGCTGAATTTCCTACAGAACAGAAAAAAACCTTTGTTCAACATTCAAACTAAGGTTTTATTTGGTTTATTATATTTTAGAAGTGAAAGCATGAAGTTTAAATAACATTCCACTGTTATGCATTCACTAGGACTTACTCTGAGACAGAGATGTAGAACTGTATCTTCTTTGTAAATACTTGACCATGTGTTAACCACCTCAGGAAGAAAAGATTTGATAATATAAAGATGCCCTGATTTGAGGATATCATGTTCTGACCAGGTACACTGTACTTTGACAGCTCTCCGTAAGCCTCCTCCCATCTCTTCTTTACTTAAAAACTCTATTTTGGCACAAAGGCCTAACTGGGACCAAGAAGACATGCTGTTATTCAATATGCTGGGTGAACTCTCTTCCAAGCGATACACTGTGACAGGCTCACCTGCAACAGGAATGAATATATTTTAAGGTCAAATTATGACACTTTAAAAATGACAAAGTAGAATAAAAACTGAAAGGAATCTTTGGTTAAGGTTAAGGAATAGAAGAAATGAGCCAAGCTGTAGTTGTATACAAGAAGTTAAAGGGCAACAAATGCTCAGGAATCAAGAATCTACTAATATCTCTATTATCTATGTGTATTTAGGAATGATAAGCCTTTTAAAAATTGTGAACTTTTTCCGGGAAAACTTTCAGACAGGAGGTTAAAAGTCTATATTCCACAAGCCCTATGGTGCCAATTTCTCCTCGCTTTCATTATTAGATAATGGAGTAAGAGCTTTTTGGAATTAAGAGTGCTACTGGACATGCATGGAACAGGAAGTTCAATTACTTCTGATGCTTCCTTTTTCTATTTAAACATACCCGACTGTTGCAGTAGTCAGGCTAATTAAATTTATATGAAATTGACACTACTTAGTGTGATTGTTCTTCTGTCCACCCATGTTCTATATTATAGCTAAAAACCATATAATAATAAAGGGTTTATTTTCTCTTTTATTTCCTTACCTCTTGGAGGCACAGGTGTAAATGGAATGCTCTGGGATAACCTCATCAAGTTATTTCTTTCCACAGCTACATAAAAACAAGAGAGAAATAATGAAATCCCTAAAAGCTAAAAGTATTATTAATTTTATTTTTAATATTACTGACCTGAGTAATAGTAATTTGTATCCATAACTGGCTTAAAAGGAGAAGCGAGACCTAGAATAGCAAATAAAACAAATGAGACTTTTAAAAGTACTAATGCAGTATAAATTTTTGCTCAGGCATTCTCATATAATCATCCTAGGTTCCCCTCACGTAAGCTCTTTCCTCACAAAAAAAAAAAAAAAAAGGATAAAACCACACAAAAATAAAACATGCCTGTCACGTGCCATATGACCCTGTTTCGTTATGCCAGATTAGTGGTAATTGTGCACTCAGGCACCTGGAAAGGAAAAGGGACATGCTTCACACTCCCCTGTCATAAACTGCTTTCTTCCTATACCCCCTAGTCAAAAAGAGAAATATCTTTTAGTTTCGGACCTTTGGGGGTTGAGGTCTGTAGCCATGTATTTTAGTGGGTTGACCATGAAAAGACAAGCTTTTGGAATGTGGAATATACCAAAAGGCCCCTCTTCCATCTCTAAAATAATTGAGGACTTTACTTTTTACCTGTACTAAGAATGATAGAAAATAAATGGAATGTGCTATGTGTTAAGCTTCTAGAATATAAATGAAAAAGAACCTATCGTCTTGCAGAAGGAATTTAGTCAACACTTTTAATACTGTGTGACAGTATAAAATATATATACTTATGTACACACACACACTCTTATGGACTACAGAGAAGGGGTATCACTTGCCTCCTAGATGAAGAGAGGCTGACGGCTGATATAAGAAATCACCCGTGGGGCTTTCTGAACATACAACCACCCAGATCTCACTCCAAATTATTCTAATTCTGTAGGTATGTATCATCATACAAATGATTCCCTGCAAGTATTTGGATATGCAACCAAGATTTCAAATTAATGATCAAGAGTATAGGGATGCCTGTAGGAGGTAAAGCTATAGAAGCAAGGAATGCCAAATTGTTATGAGACAAATATGCCATGCTAAGAAAGGACACTGGGTTTTGTGCAATGACAGTGGGAAAATGTAAAGCAGAGAAGTGACAAGATCGGATCTTTTAGAAGAACGATTTTGGTGGCAGAACAGAAGATAGACTGCATGAAAGGGTAGGATGGCACAAGTACTTTGGAAGCCTATTTGCCAGTAACTACTATGTCTGCACATACACATACCACACTACGTAACGATTCCACTCTGAGGTGTATTTCCCAAACAACATGAACAAGTATGTTCTATAGGCACTCTTCATAATAGCCACACACTGGAAGCTACTGAAATACTCATCAAATAGTAGTATGGATAAGTAAATTCAGAATTTTCACACAAAGAAATCCTGTATTGTAGTGAGTGCATAAAATGCCACTACACACAGCAATACTGATGACTCTCATAAAATATGTTAGGGGGAAGCTAGACAAAAGAGTAGATACTATATGATTCCATTTATAACACATACACACATACCCACAAAGGTGAACTAATCTACTGCGTTATTTTGGGACAGGGATTCTAACAAGAGGAAGATATTGGCAATATTCTGTTTGGGATCTGAGGGCCGATTACATGAGTATGCTCACTTAGTGAGAATTCACCAAGATGAAGGCTTATCTGCACTTTTCTGTATACATATACACTTCAATAAAAGGTTTAAAAACTGAAAGCAGCAGCAGGATGTAGAGTGGAGGATGAACTACAGAGATGTTTAGGAGGCAACGATGATATGACTTTGTGAGTGCAAGGTCAAGGGGGTCAAGAATAGCTCCCACTCAGGTTTTACCGAGCTAACTGAGACAGCATCGTTCACTACAACAGGGACCATAAGGGAAGGAGCAGACTGGGATGCACTGGGTCTCAAGGATGAAGAGGGAAGGGTGATGGTAAAGAGATCATCATTCACAGGGTGACTCCAAACAGCTATATTAAAGGGAAACTAGTTGAGGAAAGAATTTTGTACTACATTGGCTTTTTAAAACATCAACTCTATAATTTCTTACCTAGGACAATGTAGTATTTGCTATAAGTCATATATGATCCTCATTTTGTTTTTTCAAATTAAATCTACCACATGGACTCACCATTTAATGTTCCTTCTTCAGATGGTCTAAAGAAATACCAAAAAACATATTGTAAGACATGTCATAACTTTAGTTTTAGCTACTCATAATTTTTTATGATTTAATATAATGTTATTCAGGAATTCTGAGGTTCAGATTCACTTTTGTTTAAGTATCTGTCACTTCCCTTAATCCAATGCTAAATTCATACATGAATATATGCCTATACTTTTATCAACAACTTGTACCTCCAATTTAGGCCAACATAAATATTATTAGTAGTCTGGTGCCAAACTGATAGTTCAGTGCTAATATAGTAAAATATTCCATGATGTCTCTATTTGTGGAGATTCATTCTAATACTACAACACTGCCTTGAAATGACTTTGTAGGATTCTAAAAATACTTCAGTAGAATTAATGGACAAAGAACAGGGAGAAAAGCAGATAGATGTCATTTTGCAAAACTCAACTGCTAATATTGAACAAATTTTTTCCCAATATTCAATGTATTATTCCTATCAATGTATACTGGTAACAAGTGTGGAGGTTCAATTTAATCCATGATTCCAGTGCAAATTAGAGAAACAGGTGTAAAGGAGAGTAAAATGAAAATGAAGAAGAATGGGTTAGAAGCTTAACTCTCCCATTATACAGCGATGTGCCTTGCTGAGGACTAAAAGAACTAGAGCCAGAAAGGGCCTCCAAGTAGAGGACCTTTGCAGTCTCTTTCCAGTAGTTAAATTCTATCTGATGCTGATGTTTCTTGTTGATTCTCACTTTAATAACATAAAACATTTTTATAGGAAGTATTTTAACCCCTAGCATCATTCTTTGTCTGCTGCTGATAAACTACTGTTCTCAGTACCCAAAGAATGCTGACCAATTCCACCTTCCCGGGTACTTCTAAGGATCACCATCCATAAGACAATGTTCTCCTGTTAGCTAAATTAAAATCAATTTCAAGTACCTATTTTGTGTTTACATTCTATGATTTCGGTTATAAAAGATAGTATTCGCCCTTCAGGGTTAGGGTACCCAAATAAATTGAACAACTGCATATCCACGTGGCATTTGGTTTATTTTCTTCTGTATATATTCCATCTATTTCTGATGCACAGGAGGAAATGGGAAAAACACTGTGGAATATGTAATAACTTCCTTCAAACTGGCTTCTCTTCTCAAGCTGTCACCATATCAGAGTATCACTTTTCCATACTTCCAGTATCAAATGGATATCAAAAGACTTTTTTTAATGTCCTTTGGAACCCTAAAATACTAATTCCCAGGCTGGAAACAGAGACATTACCTTTGTTTCTTCTTTATCTTTATGTTTAATCTGTACTAAAAATTTTTACTCTCTGGAGACGACTGCCTGTCAGGTTGCCTTCTGTTTCCACTATTGGTTCTGGATTACCACGCCAGCTTTCTAGCGGACTTCCCTGCACAGAGGCTTTCTCACACACACTGTGTATTACTGTTCTAATTATCGAAAGTGTGCCTTCCAAAAGCAGGTGCAAGGTTTGTGGATTAGAACGATGGTCAGGGAAGTTAAACAAAGGCAAAGCTGGAAGTGTCAGAGTAGGTCTCTGAACAAATTTATTCAAAATTAAGTTGGGGAAAAAACAGCCTAAATAATAAAACCATAATTGTATCACTGTAATTATGATTTTAGTTATCACATGACTATAATTATAATTACATAAAACTATAAATTTAAATGAATACATTAACTCATACTAAATGAGTTCCCCTAATCTCTTCTGTGTAAAGACAGGAGATGCTAAAATAATCATTACCCATTGATAAAGGACTGTTACAGGGGTGTTGCACAGAGCAGAAAAAAAGACTATGATACTTTATAGGCTAATGATAAGAAAAGGCTTACTTACATTTCTCTGTTTGGTGGTCTATCTTGTAACCAATCCTTTAGTCAAAAATAAACACAAATAAAAAGTTAAAAAATCTCTAGATGAAGTGTAATTGTTTAGTACTATTTTGTTTCTTATAGTACATTTTAAAAATGAAGGGCTGAACAATAATATGAAATCCTTCTTTCATACAACTGAACTAATAAAATAATAAATGGATATAACTCCCATAAGGCCATTCCATAAGGTGGAATAAAGAATGCCATGAGTGTTATAGCCTACACAATATATACAGACTATACAATATATAGTCTGTTTTTGATAACTATTTTATTTTCCTTAAGTATGCATTTGTTTCTGTGATTTCCAAGATAAGATGTGCCCCTTGTACCCCCCCAAAAATCAGAGTATAAAGAGAAAAATTAAAACCGTGCAAACTGTTAACAAAGAAATCAATATCATTTAGGCATAATTGACTGAAGCCTTTTCCTGTGTGTATATGTGGATATGGTTTTTATTCTGCAGTTTTATAATGATATTTCCAGCTCTGGATTTATTTTTACTTCCCCAGTTTGGAACTTAGGCTTCCTGAAATCAAATCTTAATATATTTCAGCATTTTGCAAAATCCTAAGCCATTTATAATCTCTGCAAATTCTGTCTATTCTTTCAAGGCCAATTTAGAGGAATTTTCCATGTTTCTTTCTGTTTAATACATTTTCTATTTAATTATAATTTTGTGTTACATTCTGGTGCAATTTAGTATTTCTGTGTTCTGTTGTGCCTAAGCCCTTATTTTTGCCCCCCTACCATGAGTTATTTATTTCTAGATTTTTTTTTCAAACTTGCTGCTTTTTTAGTATTTTTTTCCTCATATTTGTAATACTTTCTTTTATGGCTTTAATTACTTTAAACATACTTTATAATCTGTAACCAATAATGCCACTATCTCATTATGAGCGTTCTAATACTCTCTGTGTAAACTGACTCCCACAAGGCTTTGTAAATTTGGCATTTTGAGTCATTTTCAATGCAAATGTATTTGTGGCAAAACTGAAGCTTTAGTTCAAAATAGACCCTTCCAGAAAAGAATTGTGGCTGTGAAGTTCTGTGTTCACTAACTCCCTGTCCCCACTGAAATAATTTTTTCAGTGACATTAATTTTAATAATATACTCTATCTCCTTACAGCAGAACGTAAGTTAAAAATGTTCTTGACATAATTAAGAGTACTGATTTCTATACCTACATATAAAGGAGCTATTTTCCTGCTTTCCACCAGAGTCTGCTTTTAAAGAAGGTCTGTAAAATCAAATATTACCTCAAGTGGCTAGGAATGACTTCATATAAGAAGTTTCAATTCAAACAGAGGTTCCCATCTTTCTTTTGCATAAATTTTTCTTTAAAAATTTCTGGCTATTCACTACAGGAAGAAACTCTTTTCTAAAACTACCATGCAGATGTCAGTTTTCTTGGGTAAAAATTCTTTTGAAAGCCTGGTATAATCTCAAAATAGTACAATCTTTTAGTTCTTCTCTAATAAATATGTATTTAAAAATATGCATTGTTTAATTGGAATGTACAAACCGGTAGTAAAGCTGCTTTGGAATCTACTTCATGAGTTTCTTCTGTTGATGGCCGCCTACTGCTTCTTTCCACTTAAAGAAAATTGGGGAAAAATAAGTTATGTAACTAAATTTATTTAATATTGACTAATCAAACACAAAGTATTTCTAGGCATAGTATAACTTTCATAAGATAACTTATCCTCCTCCTAACACTGCTGAACATAAGACTTACAAGAGGCCTATGGGCTTCTTGGAAGGACACCAAAATTATTCAACTTATTTTTGTGAAAAGACAGTAAGAAACATGAATATGAAGAAAAAAATTCTTGCTCTTCCTTGTCCCCTGTTCCCAAATTTCTTGTGTATCCTTTCAGGGGTATTTTATATAACCTTCCCCCTTCTTTCTTTCTTTTTTTGACATAAATGGTAGCCTAATATTTATTTTATACCTTGGGTATTTTTGTTGGTTTTTAAAGCTTAAGCTTGGGCATCTTTGTAGTTCAGTACACAGAGGTCTTCTCTATTCTATTTTGAGGCTAAACTGACCTTCGCACTATGGATATACAATAATTTACTTAACCAAACACCTAGAGATGAACATTTGGTCTGATTTCAATCTCTTGCTATAACAAACAATGTCATAATTAGTAATCTTATACATGCATTATTGCATAAATAACGGCAAAAAGAGAATACTTCATCTTTTCCACTGATTTAAGCAGCTACCTTTTTCATACCTAGTTTATCCTAAACCAACTTTAGGATATGCCTATTTTTTTATTAAGTTAAAAATTAACTTAGAATTTACCACTTAACAATACAATAAATGAAAACCTCTGAAAAAATGAGGGAAATCTTAGAACAAAAGTTTTATTCCAAGTGTAGAGGGCAAAAAGACCAGGTTAAAATATATTAAAACACTTCGGACAAAACTTTTTCAAGGTGATGAAACTGACAGAATACATTATGTATTTGAACACCTTGAAAAAATTTAGTCAAATAGAGAATCTCGTGTTCCTTTAACCAAAATTATGATATAACCATGTTGGCGGGAAAAGGCAAGGGTATGTGTATGTTCTGGGGAACAGAGATCTGGGGGCAGGTGAAGGAGTTCAAGCCTTTCCTTCTTGGATATAAGGTCAATAGATATTTCCTATAGCTGAAATAAGATACAGAATTCTAAGTATGTTAACTTTAGAAATAACATCCATGTTATCTGAAAATTATGATTTTTATTTCTTCCCTCCTAATCTTCTACCATTTCTTTTTCTTCCTTGATTGCACTGGCTAGAATGTTAAACAGAAATAGTAACAGCCCAAGTTCTTGTCTTGTTCCCCACTAAGGGCTTTCAATATTTCATTAATATAGAATATGAGTGATAATTTTTTATAGATAACCGTTTACTCCAATTAAGGAAACTTCATTCCATTTTTACTTTTCTAAGAGTTTTAGTCATGAATGGATATTGATTTGCATCAAATGCCTTTTCTGTAGCTATTGAGATAACTGCATGATTTTCTTCCTTTAATCTGTTATTATCATTCATTAATTGTACTTTTGATCATTAAAACAACTTGTATTGATACTTCTGGAATAAACCTAAGTTGATATTGCTGTATACCAAAAGAGAATAAAAGGGGAAATGATGGTGACAGCGACAAGGTAGGGTTATTTTTCTTAAGGAACTTAAGGTTAAATGTACGCAATTGAAAAGTTGAATAATAATAAATTTATGTACACATGTAACTTTGACTCATAAAGAAGCATGAAACGGAAACAACCCCAGTCAATTTAATTTTTAAGTGAAAAATCAAAGGTACATAACAACAATGTATGTATGCTACCTTTTGTACAGAAGATGAGAGAGAGGTAGAAAAGGCTGTACTATCATGTATGATTGAATAATCATAAAATTCTAGAGAATAAGCAAAAACAGCACTGGTTACATGTGGTACTGGAGTGAAAGGTAGACTGTATTTCAAAGCGCTTGTGTGTGTGTATTTTAATTTGAATCAAATAAATGCATTAGGTATTTTTAAAAGTTAAATTAGAAAACCAGGTTGACTAAATAACTGTACAGATTAAAACACAATAGATTCATTTATAAAAGTTAAAATCAGCAGACTTGTGAAAAGCAAGTCTTTATGTTTCATCTTTAGGGACTAACCAATTTATAAAAAATATTAGAATATTAGGATTATGTGTTTTATTCAAGGTTACTGCACCAATGATGTACCAGAGTGTTCACCTTTGGACTCCTGAAACATTCACTGCTCAGGTGTGTGACATACATAAAATACATTTAAAGTTTAAATGAGTATCTTTGCTAACATAATTCACTTAGTCAAAACACTCACCTTGTTCTGAATGAAGAGAAATAGAAGTTTTGTGGCCCTTAGTAATTCCAGCATGAGAACTCAGGTGTTTCAAAGTGTTTTCAGATGGAGTATCATTCTGCACATTGCACATACACACAATTAAAAAAAAAAAACTGAATTTCGAATCATTGTCCTAAGTAAATCTACTTAGCTTAACATGCTTTATTCTACTTGGACACCGAATGGTGTATTGCAGATTACAATTATTTTTTTCAACGTTAATCTCAAAAAACTGCACCAAAATACCCTACTTACTATTGTTGCTCCTATTTTACACTAACACTGACATAGTGATAACAGTGATTTGGAGGGTAAAGGAAAGGAGGGACAATTTCTTTTGGGGTCTTTTGGTAGCATTCTTACTGATTTCTATGAGCTGTTTATATAACAAAGATCTATCTGATCATTACTTGTCAAATTTCAATTTTTTTCTAATTTGCTTTGAGGTCTATATGCTTCACATTTTTATACATCTCTTTTCATCCTTCCCTTAATATTTTCTAGTTTTTATATGTTTAGAAAAACTGCTCTGGTTTTATTAACTTAGTATTTCCAATTTTCTTAAATTTTTATGATTTAAATATTTACATTTAAATTTGAAATTCATCTGAGTTTATGAAGTAATATGACAAGATAAACAGGTTTTTACAATTTCTACCTAATTTTCCAATTTGTGTATTTACTAACAATACATTCCCTTTCTCATCAATTTCTAACCCAACCCTTCTTATTAAATTCTTACATGCAGAGGGGGTATTTTTGAGTCACAAAAATGTTTCATTAAATATTAATTTCAACTGTTCTATGTGCATAGTGTCTTAGTATCTAATAAGCTAATTCTCTCTTACTTTCTTCTTTGTACCTATTCATTTTCCCAGATGAGCTAATGAATTGCATTAAACTAATTGTGGGGAAGATCTGATACCTTCATATTGTTTCTTCTTTTCACCTATAAACAGGACACAGTATTCCACAACTTTAAAATATTTCCAAACCTCTACCACCACTCAGAAATGAGTTTTAAAATGTTAATACCACAAAACTAATACTTTCATTAAATAAATTTTACTTTTATCTCAAGAAAATTAAGCTTTTGTAACCTTTGATGCTCCACACTCTTTACATTAGAGCTAATTTATATAGCCAGGCAGAATAGTACTGATCTTTTTCCTGTACTCATAAAGCAACTCTAATTTCCTTTCTGATTTTAGTTGTTTCCTTGGAACCAGTTTTAGCTATTTCTTGTTCCCTTTATTTAATTATTTTCTTTGATATATACAGCCTATGATGCAATGGCATTAGTTTCATATAACCATCAATGACAGAATTCTAATGTGGGTTTCAAGGCATTTGTAAAACTGTACCTTAATAGAAAAACTTTTGTGTATGTGCATTTTTCTATTAAAAGGGTCTGTAGTTTTCTTTAGTTTTCAAAGGGGTACAGAACCCACAAATGTTGAAGAGCTCAATATTCTGATACTATAATTTGAGTTCTTTTCCTCTAACTAAATTACTCAAAACTGTTTAAGTCAAAACATAGCCACCATTTTTTCTGACCATTCAGAGACACTTGTAATTTCTTCTTGTTTTTACCAGGAAGTTATCTGCTCACTTAAAATATTTCAGCATACTTCTGCCTTAAGTTCATTTAATAGGTTCACTGTTGAACGGTAAAATCTGTGGGGAAACCCTGATGCTTTCCATTTGCCTTTAAGAAATGTCCATTTATCCTAAACAATTTCCTATGTATAGTAAGTTTCACAACAGCAAAATGATGCCACCTATGGGTGATGATATTGTTGTGACTCCTTGTTAAAGATATTTTAAAAGTTCAACGAAATAAATTCAGAGAAGGAAAGCCTAAGTCAGGGTAACTGAAAGAAGCAGAGATACTAAAAAATATTTTGGAAGTATAACCAGTTAAACTTAGCTGTGTGTAGTAGGAGTGCATTCCACCCTGGTGAACGAGAATGTTGATGCTGTCAACAGAGGTTGAAAATACAAGAGGAGAAATGTGTCTGCTGAGCAGGGAGATGATAGTGAATTTGAAGTACTGATGTGCTGAGTTTGACAGCTATTAAGAGCTCCAGCTGGTTAGCAGTTCTAACCTTTTATTGTAGTGTCATGAAATTCTCTAGTCAGAATCACTCCAAAGATTGACTTTCCCACTTTCCCCGTATCTATTCCTAGCCCTCAGAGTTTTCCAGGCTAAGATCCAAGTGCTGATATGGCTGGTAAAAATTCATGCTATTTTCGTATACCTGACAAATCATATTATCGGTTTTTCTTGACTCCTTAACAACTTCACACAATGGTTACACTAAACCTTCTCTATCTCATGTACTCTACTCATCAGCCTTATTGGAAAAACAAGTGCCTTAAAAGTATCAATCGGGAGCATTTGAAATCTTGCTCCCTGGCATACATTATCAGTTTGGCTCAAATAAACTATTGTAAAAATTTAAAAAGTATCAACACACTCCCAAGATTATTTTATGCCTTTTAATTTTTAAAAAAACAATCTTGTATAATGTATACACAATAAAACACACAGATCTTAAGTGGTAAGTTAGAGATTTAGAAATACTTCTTTCCAACTCAAAATGTCTGACAACCCTCTTGTCAGCCTTCCTATCTCAAAAGAAGTTATGTTTCCCAGCTTAATATTATCATCTTTGAGTGCTTGATTTCGCTCGATCTAAGTCTTCTTGCTTTTTAAATAACTCCAATCAGTTCTCCTTCATTATAAGAAACAAGAGATATAACTTTTTAAAAACTTTCATTTGTTCCCTTTTCCCATATTAAAACATTCATAAATCTTTTTCCTAAGCAAATTAAGAAAACAAAAGCCTTCAATAGTTCTGCTAATTCATTCTTGAACCATCTCATTACTGTTCAGTATAGTGATAATTCCTCTATTCCCTGATAACCTCCAAAATTTTTATTTTGCATTCTCCAATATACTGGAAATTGCTTTCTTGTAGGCCACATCATTCAGTGCTCTGAAATCTTATTCTTCTAGAGTTCTCTCAAGTGCCAGCAACTACTTACACATTCTCCCTTCTTGAAATTCTCCTGCATTGATTCTGTGATGGCGGCTTCAACATTATAATAACTGTCATCTCTGTGAGCGTTACTTCACTGTACCTTTTTATTTTCTTACTTCCTAAGAGGGAACATTTGAATCTCAGGTTTACTCCTCACCTTGACCATCTCTTTTGAAGATATACTATGTCATTACATATGAGGTCTGTCGAGAAAAAGTCCAGCCATTGTCAATATAACGAGAATGTTTTGCACGGCATTGATGTAGCCTGGCAGCCAAGGAAGACATACTGGGATGTGCGTGTGTGAACAGTGACAACTTCACTGTACTAGTCAGTGGGAGTGGTAGACGCCGTTGAGTGAGCATGTGTACTGAGTGGCCTTTGCATTCAAAATGACTGAATAAGTACAGCAAAAAATCTGTATCAAATTTTACATTAAGCTTTAAAATTCCTGTGGAAACTATTCAGATTTAGAAGGCTGCAGCCATGGGCAACTAGTGACTGGCAGCTTCATCACAACAACTCGCCTGCTCATGCATCACGTCTCCTGCAGAGGTTTTTTTTGTGGAACATCAAATCACCCAGGTGACTCAGCTCCCCTACAGCCCAGTGCCTTCTGTGTTTTTCCTAAACTAGAATCACCTCTGAAAGGGAAGAGATTTCAGACTGTCAATGAGATTCAGGAAAATACAACGGGGCAGCTGATGGTGAATGGGAGAACTGTGTGAGGTCCCAAGGTGCCTACTTAGAAGGGACTGAGGTGTCACTGTCCTATGTACAATGTTTCTTGTATCATCTTCAATAAATGTCTCTATTTTTCATATTACATGGCTAGATATCTTCTGGACAAACCCTGTATATCACTGATCTTTGTTTCTCTTGCAAGCTGTAGTGCTGTATTTTTTCACTACCATTTAGAATCTCCTTATTGACTTGCTGTTATCTCACATTTAAATATTTAAACAGGATCTAATTACTTCCATACTAATTAATATTCTCTTCAATTTGTGTATTTCTACACATAGTTCTATAAGAGTCACTATTATTTGGGCTTAGAAGCTTCTTTTTCTCCATTTTTATGTGCCTATTCAAGATCTCATCACCTTTCTCCTGAATTATGATTAGAACTTCCTAACAAGTCTCCAAGTGTCCAAGGTTACTCCCATCCATCCTGTACACTGTTGTCCTAGAAGGATAATCAAGTCTTCAATGGCCTCCTCTTCCTTTGACTCTTAAGAAATTTTTCAAAATAATTTCGCTTGATACTTAAGCATTTATTTATCTGGCCCTGTGGCACAGAGTGCAAATGTTTCAGCAAAGTTCAATCTCCCCTACTTTATCCAAACAGCTAAATTACATTCCCAGGCCTCCTTTGTCATAAGGTGTGATCATGTGACTTCAAGTAAGTAAGTTCTCTCCCTCTGAACTTCAGAGCAAATGATGTGCGCTACTTCTAGGCCTGGCTCATAACCTCTCCTGTACTTCTCTGTGCTTTATTACGTGACCTTGGTGGGTGGCAGAGCCATAAGATGGCAAAGCCAGTGTTGGCCTGTATTCCTTGAACAACTGGATGAAGAAGAGCTATCCCACGGAGCAAGAAATATATGGTACTTTAAAAAAAAAATCCTCACCTGAGGACATGCTTAGAGAAGGGAAGTAAGTAAGTGCAGGGGGGTGGAGGTGGGGTAGAGGAAGAGAGAGAGAGAGAGAGAGAGAGAGAGAGAGAGAGAGAGAGAGAGAGAGAGAGAGAGAGAGAAAAACATCAATCGGTTGCCTTCCATACACGCCCAGATTGGGGAATCAAACCCACACCCTAGGTATGTGCCCTGTCTGGGAACCGAACCTGTGACCTTCGGTTTATCGGACAACGCTCCAACTGACTGAGCCATACTGGCCAGGGCAAATATAATAGTACTTCTAAACTACCCTCACAATGAATCATTTTACAGCCCTATTTCCTATAACTTCCTCCGGTGATGTACCTATTCACTAGTAAAACTAACATTTGCTTTTACCATGTTCTTTATATCCTCTGTCTCTGCCTCACTATTGTTCCTGTTCTTCCTACCTAAAAACACTTTTTTTGTCTAAAGAGCTGCATACATAGCTTTCCAATGGCTTTTCGAAATTCTACCTCCTTTATGTAGTCTTCTCTAACGTCTTCAGATGGAAATATTTTATCTCCTCTAAGTAAATATATATAAGTACAAGATTTATAGCCTTGTTCTACAGTCGTTTAAATGCATAGGTCTGGAATCAAAGGCTATCTCAGGTACTGACTGATGTCTATGTTAAGAAGTTTTATTACCAATGCTAAAAGGTATCAATAAATGCCTCATAAATTCTAAGACTTCAAGTATCCAGCTATGAAATTAAAACATTTAAAAAATTACCTTCACTAATAAAAGTGAACAAATAGACTATTCAAATTATAATGTATGTTCCACTTGAAAAGCTAAATATACTATAAGGAAGAACTAAAATAAGAGATATTGGGCTCTCTTACATTAGCACAAAATAAACTGAATAGTTGAGTAAGACAATATACTGGGTATGCATTTTTAATAAAAGGATATTTGCACATAGAAAAAAATGTGATAAGAAATTTTATTAAGCTTAAATTAACTCCCGTTATGAACAGCTCTACTGAAACTTATAAAGGTCCATAAAATATTTCATTTACTTATAAAATCCACTTCAATAAAACCTATTCAAAAAGAAACCTATGTGGAACGAAAACACTTTATGTCTACATTTTAAGAATTATTAAAACCAACTTTGGCAGAGATTTATATGTTCTTCTTTCTACTTATTACCTTTACCCATTCCCTTGTTCTTTCCTTCTTTCTCTTTTCATCATCATGTGTCAGCTAAGGTTATCTAAATGCACTCAACTCATTTATTTAATTCTTCCCTTCTCTTTAAGGCATTGTAAATAATGAAAAATTCAGATCTTTAGAATAGAAGTATGCCACAAAATTAAAATGGTTAGAAAACACAATGCAAATTATAGTCTAATGATAAGTCCACTGAACTTATACCTACTTCCTCCACCTAAAGATATACGTATATTTTAAACTGACTTTGACTGCCACATATGCTAAAGAGAACTTACCTGATACTTAGGCATCTCTGAATACTCCACAATTGTATTTCTTATATCATTGTCTTGGTCCTATTTAAGATAAAAAACACAAACTTAAAGGAAAATATAAAAAGAAAAAGAACCCCATGTAATTATTACATCTCAATTTGCATATAATCACCAGTGAAATCCTAAGTTAACAGAATCTAGTTAACAGACATTAGACTATGTTATTCATTTTAGTATACTTTAATCAAAATGTTATCAAAAATACAACTGTTAGTATTTGTAGCATCAAAATGCACTTGAATGCATTTATATATAAGATAATTAAGAAATGTGTCCTGGTAGCAATTACACAATCAACTGTGGACGTATGAGGAATAATCACCCATAGTAACTCTTATATTATGTTACCATTTCCTTGGCTGCAGCTTTACGAAAAATCTTGTTTTTGTTGTATTTGTCACTTGATCATTTTCACAACTTAAGTTCTTTAAGGAAAGGAGAAGCTAGTCTTCTTAATTACCTTGCCATAGTTATGTGATAATCTTTGAGGCTCTAAACAGTTACAGGTAATTTAAGAAAGCAACAGTAAATAAATAAAAACTAATTTTTGGCCGGGAAACACACTTTCACCAGTTCTATATATTTTACTTAGTCAAGAAACATTTATCGAATGCGTACTTGCACATTATATTGTAATTACTGGCATAGTCAGCTTCTTATTGCTAAACTACCAGTTTCTTGAGAGCCAGGGTTATATTCTAATAAACTTTGGGAAAAGAGTTGAACTCAGTAAATATTTAGTCAATGGAAAACTGACTAAAAGGAAGAATCACTTTTAAAAAATGTTAAATAGGTGATTTTTTAAAATTTTAGTTTTAAAATGCAAGCTATCTGTACATTTTTGCCCAGTCGTTAATTGTTTCTTTTTTTCAAATTGTGTTTAATTTCAAATATCTGGGATCATCATGTTGATGATGGTCTCTGTTAAAACTATATTTTTACTGAAAAAAGAATATTTTGAACTAAATCCCAACTTATCAAAATAAAATTGAGTTGTGCTGTTATAAGGATTTACTTACGGATATTTCTTCCTTGTCTGATGTTTCTTTAAGCCTCTGTAAATCCATGCTATCTCTGTGTCCTTAAAGAAAAAAGAAAAGATGACAAAATTAAAAAAAATATTTTTCTTACTGACTAAAGTCTATATTAACAAGTGATTTGTGTTGCTCTTAAGTAGTTCTGATGGCTATGCAGTTTCATGTAGGTCTTTTGATAAATACTGACAGTATCTGTCAAGAAATTGGTGATGAGTAGTACAGTTTACAGTAACAGTAAAAGCCAAAGGCCTCCTACAAAAAATTCAACATGTGATAGGAAGCACACTGCTTGAAATAGAAAAGGAAAAAGGGGAATGAACACTTTTACTACTTTTTGTGACATACATGTTATATATAAATATATACATATCATATATATGATCTCTATCTCCATCCCAGTGGTAATAGAGTATTAAGAGACTAAAATGTTAGTGTGTTTTTTAAAAATAAAACTGGGATAGACTTCATGTCAGAAAATTGTTTCTATACATCCACGGTGAACTCCATGTGGCCTAGTAGTAGTGTTCAGCATGTTCAGCACCTGGGCTGGTCTTGATTTGCAGATTTTACACGATGGCCTTAATTTGCAGGTTTTACACAGATATAGCATAGTCTCTGAATAATTTTTTCTTTCTTTTTTTAAAAAAGGTTTTATTTATTTTATTTTTAGACAGAGGAGAAAGGAGAAAGAGAGGGAGAGAAACGTCTATGTGTGGTTGCCTCTTGCATGCCTCCTACCGGGACCTGGCCCGCAACCCAGGCAATGCCCTGACTGAGGAATCAAACTGGCGACCCTTGGTTCTCAGGCCGATGCTCAATCCACTTAGCTACACTAACTGGGGCATGAACAATTTCTATACATGTCTCATGACTTGGAAAATTTCTACCTTAAGCAAATGTTAAAGACAAGGTTATGAAGCCATCTAATGGAAAAACTCAAACCTAGAGACAGAGAGCCTCATTCATACCTTGAAACATTCTGGTTATGGCAACAACTCATTTTCTAAGAACTCTTTTGTTAAATATTTTAATAATCTAAAAGGAAGACTGTTATAATACTATATTCTTCCAACATTATAGCCTAACCAACTCTATAAAGCATGCCTTCTTCACTGTCAACATTTAAACATGCTTAAGTCTCCATCCTCATTAAAAACAAATAAAAATACAATAAACATACATACAAACTACAATATTAATTATTTCTCTCTTGCCTTCACTGCCAAGTTCCCCCGGCCCCACCAGAAATCCTCTTTACATTCCTTCCTCCTATTCACATTTTATTTCACTATAACCTGGTTTCTCCCTCTACCAATTCCTCCACTGGGACAGTTTCCACCAAGGTCATTAATATGTTATCACTGCCAAAATAATTATATTTTTGACCCCTATTTTACTTATCTGAATTGTAAGAATGAATCATTCCTGGTGGGGGGAGGTCGAAGGGGATACAGGGGAATGGACAGAGGTCTGGACTTGGGGTGGTGTACACACAATACAGGACATATATGATACATAATCGAATTGTACACCTGAAGCCTATATAATTTCATTAACCAATGTCACCCCAATAAATTCGATTTTAAGAAAAGAATACATGACTACCTTAGGTACTATTTTTGAAACCTTACTGTGAGTCTGAATTTATTTCAAAATTTCAAAATTTAAATTAAAAGAAAAGAATGAATCATTCCTTTTTGAAATGTTCTCCTTTGGTATACAAATGTGTTAACCACAAATACTCATTTTCTCAGGAAGGTTCTGGTTTTCCCTACTGTCCTAATGTAATTATTTGTAGTGCACCTTTTCACTCTTAACAGTGTTCTGATTTAGATAAAAAATAATGTCTATCCTATTTATAAGACAATTCTCTTTTCCAGTCATTTCCAGACTCTCCTGTACCCTTCTATTATTCCCCAAGTAACTAACACTTAAGAATCACTCAGGTTCTTTCAATAAAAGTTGGTCAAGTACAATAAAAGATCCCCAAATTCAAATGACACAGTTCACATACATTTTCCAAACAACTGTTATCAAAGGACACTGCATCACAGGTATGAATTCAACTGTTTCTCCCATTTCTGATTCCTTTAAAAAATTACTCTATTGTTAGTTATACCCTCTACTTGTCACACAAGTACAGTTTTATTAATTAGCTATATCTAATTTCTATTTCTAAGGTAATAACCTTTATAGTTAAAAAGTAAGTAATATTGATATATGAATATCACTTTGCCAAACTTACCCACAAATGCTCCAAATTCTATATTATCTCCTTCTGCAGCTTTAGAGCAAACAGTTTCTTGATCTTTGGTTGCAGTTTCCAAGTGGTTTTTGCAACTTGGCTGGGATGGTGTACTAACAAAAAGTTTGGCTGGTGGGGATGATAGGTGTGGTATGTTATTAGGTGAACTGCCTAATTTTTTATTTTTACTGAACATTTTTAAGTTTTCTACTCCATGTAGTCTCTGTCGCAGTTCTGGAGGAGAAATAGCACTTGGGAATAAGGCACCACAAGAGGAACCAGCCTCTGGAAAATTAAATTCTTTTCTCTGGGGTAAGACAGGTGAATCCTGACCAAATATGTTATATTGGGGATCTTTTTCATCTTTCATAAAAATATTACAAAGAAAAGGATTATTACTTTCAAGACCACTTTGAGGAAGAGAGGAGCTAAGTGTATTTACAACGCTGTGTTTTTTCCATACAGAATGTCTTATAGGACCATCATCAATAAGGTTTTGAGCCAAATGTTTGGAAATGCTCAACTCTCGTGTGATTTCATTGTGAACTTTACTAGCTTCTGAAGCTTTCTGGGCAGTGAGTGTTTTTAATGTATCCACAGTCAGGGCTGAAAGATCTTGTAAATGGCCAATTTGAGAATCTAACGACTGTAATGATCTTTTTATATAGTTGACACGATCTCCAACTTCTTTCATCTGAATGCACATCTGCTCTACTCTGTAAGGGAAAAACAGGCTTTTTACAAATGTGGAAAATTAATGTTTTACAAGTTCTTTTTGCAATTTCAATAAATTATAATGGTAAAAAGAAAAAAATTTTGCATGCACTCAAAAAATATAATATAAAATAAGGTATGGTTACTTATTTATAAAAGACACACCCTGTATTTCAGAAGGTTCCTATGCTAATCCTACCATAATAAAATGCAAAATTTCCATTACCATTATTGTAGCTACGCAAACATTATATGCTTTAAGAATGTAGCAAAGCCGATAGAAACAAACCATAACAACAGTTTTACTTTTCTTGATTAGTAAAAAAACATTAACTCTTGTCTGTCCTTTGTTAACAAGGATCAAAAACAACAAAGGATTGACTTAATGACTTACATGAAATATCAGAACTGAACTGTCCCCAAATATAGAATGTAAAACTATTATTAAACTTACTTGTTTGACAAACATAAACTGAACAATGTAAGAGACATAGCTATAAGGATCCACTCGGATATAGAAGCAATTACAATTAAAGAGCTTTTGAACCTTTCAAAAGTGACACGGATTCTCTCTTCACTCCCAGAATTGAATTTGTCGTCTTTTTCATTAAAATACATCTCAACACATTGCTCTTCAAAATCATGAAGTTTCTTTTGATCTTCTTCTGTTAAAAAAAGTTCTAAGGATGAAAAAGAAAAATCAATGAAGGCTATCAAGATATCGAACTTTACCTCATGAGTAATGAATTACTCAGGATTCATAAGACTATTATAATCATCATCTGCCTTTTTTTTTCTTTTTACTGCTGTATTTCTACAGCACTAAGAAGTATTTCTATTTTTTTCTTTACTCTCAGTGTGATCTTAGCAGAATAGTTTCAGGTACTTCTGTCCTAATTTTCTTTTCCCATAAAATACTCTTCCCCAGCTATCTTTCTCACACCTTTCTCCCTCACATATCCAGGTAGAGGAATTTAAGAACTGAATAGGTAGAACAGAAAAGGATTGTAAAACTTTAAACAGTTTGACATGCTGTTTAGAATGAACAGAATTTTAGCGTAAAGAATGAACTAAAATTATTGTTCCCAAAGCAGCAAAAATGGTTTGTAGAACAGAAAGTGTTATGGAATACTACCATTTAACAAAAACAAACTGAGATGCAATACTGAAAAAGTTCAATACTAAATTCACTTTTATAGATAGCCTATTATGCTTAAAATTCTTTTACTTTTAGGTAAATACAACAAAAGCCTTTACAATAACATTAACCAGTTAAATCTTCTGAATAAAATTAATACTTAGCATTTAGTGTAATACTGATAAGTGATAAAATAAAAACACTGGCCTAAAAAACAAACAAACAAAACCCTCCAAAATATTGGTTTTAATGTCTTTTACTTACTTGGTCCATCTGAAGTCTTATCTTTTTTTCTTCTTTTACATATATAGCAAAACAGAGAAGCTATATGGCTGAGAATGATAAGTGGTGGAGGCAGAACCGGTTTCTCATGATAAGCCATAATAAAATGATAACGTTGGTACTTCCATACAATATTGGAAATTGCCTTCACTTGTAAATACACATTGCTTGGATAACAAAGAATGAAAATAAAACAAACAGCTAATCACATTTTGAAGTTAAATGCTACAGATTTAATTGTAATTCTGTTCTAAACAAGAATTCAAAAGAATGCCCTACCATAAATGAGACTAAAAGACAGATGAGAAACTGGAAAAAATACATGCAACAAGTATATGCTGAGGGTCTTAGCTATAAACTCCCAAAAAATGGGCAGAAAACATGATATTTGAGATTTAAAATTATATACAAATGACACAAACATAAGAAAATACTCAATCTTAGCAGCAAAGAAGTGCAAATAAAAATAAGATCCTTTTATGTACTACCAAATTAATAATGATTAAAAAGATAATACCTAGTGCAGACAAAGATTTAAAGACATGAGCCTATTTTGACTTAAATATAAGAAGTCCTAAAAGTACATATATTGAACAGTTCTTTGTTTAGAAAAATATTCTAAAGAAATACTTAAGAGCTGATAAAAAAATTAATCACAAGTGGTTTTGGGAACAAAAAATTATAAACAATAGAATTGAGCAATATATTGGTTTGAAAAACTATGGTCTACACCATGGAATATCAGGTGGCCATTAAAAATTAATGAGAGGAATATTTATTATGGGATAATGTTTTAAAAAGTATGTTACTTTTGAAAAGAAAAATGGCTCATGTACCCATAAAAAGTGACAGAAATATGTACATCAAAATATTAAGAATGGGATTATTGATGAATTTTTTATTTGCCTTTCTGTTTCTATAGTGAATGCATATTACTTGCAACTTAGTAAACATCTCAAATAAAGATTTAAATTTATAAAAGAACTGCATGTTGAAAGATAAGTCTTAAATTTAGAACTCATTTAATCTGAAAAAGCAGGTCTTCTTATTTGTAAATTTCAAAGATAATTTTAGTAGTTTAAGCCTTGATAAAATTTTTAGAATTAAAATTTAGTTCATTTTCTTCAAATTGAGTAGAAATGTATACTAAATGATTTCATAATAGTAAGCAACTGAATAAAATTCTTACTTGAAAAATGCAATAAGAAGATTGACCATAATGATATACTGTACAAAGAGGTAGACTGCTTGAAGAAATGGAGTCAACCACGTCCCAGGACCACAGATGTGACGGATACTAGAATCATTTGCACACACTTAAGAAAGAAAAAAATATATATATAGTAATTCACCAGTAACTGCTTCTAATTAGTATTTATGTTTGTTGTATAAAGGAAGTTTTGATTATGTGTAAATCTGTTTTACAGATTCTAGCAAAAGTTCTGGGCAGGCAGCCACAGGAACACCAATTTATAAGTGTTCCAAAACAGACTAATTTTATGAAGGATGTGGATATCTGTTCTACCATTCTATTCCAAACAAGGAAATACATAAATTTTTAAAATATATATCTATATATCTATGAGTGTGTGTGTGTGTGTGTGTATATATCTATATCTCAAAAGGTTTTATTTATTTACTTTTAGAGAGGGAAGAAGGGAGCTAGAAAGAGAGGGAGAGAAACATCAATGTGGGAGAGATACATCTATTGGTTGCCTCTCACATGCCCCCAAAGGTGGACCTGGTCTACAACCCAGGCATGTGCCCTGACTGGAACCCTAACCAGCAACCTTTTGGTTTGCAAGCTGGGGTTCAATCCACTGGGCCAGGGCAAGGAAATACATTTTTGAGTTATGTCTAACCTTCAAGATAGGGTTTAGTTTGAGAAGCATTGAAGAGAGTAAAACCCAGATTCAGCCACACGATAACACTTCAGTAAGAAAAATAACTAAACAAAAGAATATGGTAAACTCATAGCCTATTTACAAACATGAAGATTACTGAGTTTATCTTATGTCATGAAAGAGGGTTTAGGGAGTGGTTCAAGTGCCTCTCAAAAATACAATGATTAGATCCTAATTCCCTGCTTTTATTATTCTCACTGGAAATGTTTCTGAAGTCAGAATACACCTGGATACAAGAAGGGAAGAGCAAGAGCTTTGATACCCAGCACAAAGTTATGACGAATAAAGTAAAAGCAATTTTAAAAAATCCTCACCCGAGGACATGTTTACTGATTTTAGAGAGAGGGAGAAAGGGGTAGTGGGGGAGGAGAAAGGGGTAGTGGGGGAGGAGAGAGGGGTAGTGGGGGAGGGGAGAGAGGTGGGGTGGGGAAGTGAGGGGTGGGGTTGGGGAGAGAGGGAGAGAGGGAGGGAGGGAGAAGAGAGAGAGAAAAAATAATTAATCATGAATTAGTGACAAATTTTGTATCTTTTTTAAAAGTTTTTATTTTTAAAAAATCTTTACTGTACTTTTTTCCATTACCATTTATTCCCCTTATATCCCCTCTTCCCAGCAATCACCACACTGTTGCCCAGGTCCATGAGTCCTTTATCTTTTTTGCTCAATCCCTCCATACCCTAACCTCCCCCCAACCCCACAGCTGTCACCCTGCTCTCCCATCTATGAGTCCGTCCCCATTTTCTGTTAGTTCAGTTTGTTCATTGGATTCCACATATGAGTGAAAGAGCAATGAAAACCTGGAAAGGACACTAAACAGGAAGCCATTAAACACAAAATCTGGCCAGGCACATAAAACCTCACTGTGTTTTAACAACATCTGATAACACCTGCTGACTACTATCTGGCCATCCCCTGGTCTAATCAACTATAAAACAGATGGGTAGGGAACGACATGGATACACAGGTATGGGGTGAGAGATGAGTGAAGTAAGATAGGAGAGAGAAAGAGAGCTGAAGAGAGCTAACAAAATAATGATTCTACAGCCCAGATGGAGTTCAGCAGAACACCCCTGAAAGTTGGCTACATCACCTATGTTCACTAGTCATCTAGCCTAATTAACTAAAACAAACAAACAGTCTATTACCTTATGTAGAGAATGTATTCACAGTTTATTTTTGTAATTCAAGAGTTTATCCAATGCACCATGATTGGTCTAAACTAATCAATACAATCCCATTACACTTGCCCTGTTTCACAGCAACTGAAATTGAAGGCAATTTGAGCTAGTGAGATGAAAGAGCAGGTTCAATAGGAACTTCTGGAAAAGGGATTCCGGCCCCGCCCCTGACCACCCACCCCTGCCAAGAGTACAATGGAAAAGAGTGTCTCTTTTTTCTTCCTGTTAATAGTTACAGAGTCTCCTAATCATAAGGGAAACAGGTTTCCCTGTATGAAACAGACATTGTGATTACAGAGCAATGGGAAGAAAAAGAACAGACATCCTTAGCTAGCAATAATCAACCCTCAAGGCCACTCTACCTCTGAACTTCGTTATGTGAGCTAACAATGTCCTTAATTGTGTAAGTCAGTTTTGGCCACGTTTCCACAGTTTGTAACTAAAAAAATTCTAAAATACTTTTTAAAATTAAATTTTGTTATGTTTCTTCTGGGGTTAACTAATATATTGTGGGAGGGTTAGGCTGGTAATAGTCTGATTTGTGAAAATATGTAATATTACCATAATGCAGTTCTGATTTTAAAACATAAAATAACCAAAAGATAAGTTTATAAACATTACTACTTACCATCAATTTCATATGCGTAAACTTCACCAAAAATCATCCAGTATGGATGAAAAACTATATCTTTAGCAAGAGTCCACGATGGTGCCTCATGAGGATAAAGAATTGCTTTTCTGGGAACACCAAAACTAAGTAATACAAGAGCCATAATCACTACAATGTAGAACATATTGGCCACCTGTTGAAAAATAAACACTGTTAAAATACATGGAAATTTAAATGCTAACAATATTCATCTTAAAAAAAGTTTCTAATGTTCTAACAGATAAACAGAACATCTGAGTTTCTTTTTATTCCCAATACTAGCATTCAGAAACATCTTATCACTACATAATAAACCTTAACCAAGCAGATTACATAAAAATTGATTTGTGAAGCTAGGCAAGTCATGGACATCTTTTATATAATGAACTGTATCATATTTTTTATTCAAACTGGAGTCTATCTGGAGTCCATGAAGATTTTAAAGAAGTACAGACACATTGACAGATTCAAGGAACCAGCTTCCATAAGCATTCTTTCCTAAAATTGTTCTGTTCCTATATTGAAGGTATGGACTCTCTTTTCTACCTCCTTTTGCTAACTGTCCTTTGCCCACTTCATCAAAAAGAAAAACAAACAAACAAACAAAGGCACTCTTCTCACCCATACTGAACCCTTCCATGGTGCCCTGTCCTGCCTGGGCTATAAAAACCTCCTAGGAGCATGCCCTGTCTGGTGTGACTCAGTGGATTAAGTGCTGGCCTATGGACAAAAGGTCACTGGTTCAATTCCCAGTCAGGGCCTATGCCTGCACTGTAGGCCAGGTCTCCAGAGGGGTGTGTGAGGGGTAACCGATCGATGTTTCTCTTGGGGACACGCAAACCGATCAGTGTTTCTCTCCCTCTCTTTCTCCCTCCTTTCCCCTAGCTCTAAAAAATTTCAAAAAAAAAAATTGTAAAACTGATATAAATTAAAACAAAAACAAAAACAAAAACAAACCCTCCTAGGAGCAAAACAACAAACTGGATTATCAGTATGGGTGTTGAGAAAATAAGTGACATCACTTTCTAGTTAACAATTCCATTTGTAAGTCAGATAGTTTGCAATTCTTTCATTAAAAAAAAACTGAAAAAGAGACAAACTGATCTGTATCACCTAATAAATCACTAAAAATTGATTTTTACTCTTAAATCACTATGTGAATTATGGCATCACTACTCAGGATTTCAAAGAATCAAGTGAAATTCCATAATAAAACTTTAATTTCTATCTACTTATTTAGGTGCACAGTGTTTAGCATTTAGATCTAAAAAACTGAAGTGTCTCATTTTGCAATGTGTTAATATTCATCTATGAATATGAATTGAAAGGGGGAGCCACAAACAAATCAAGAGGCTACATGTACAATAAATCTATACTTTGACCTGTGAACCAACAATTATTGCAATACAAGTCAACCTAAAAATTATTACGTCGTCATATATTTTTAAAATGAATACATACTGAGAGTAGAAATGGAAGCCAGGAACGTGAAAGTTAAAGAGGACAGTAAATCTACACTGGATGGAATAATTAAAAAATATTTATTTATATATAATGTAGACATGATCCTTCATCTTTAAAATTCTGTTACATTTGTCAATAAATTTCCTTTTTAAGAGTCTCTGTGCCTTCCAATCAAAGAATCCTAATACTTTCCCAAGATTCCATTTTCTTATGTGTCAAATAGTCAAATAATGCCTTCTTAGAGCATCTGAAGATAACTGAGAGAATGCATGTCCTCAATAAACAAAATACTGGGATAAAAGATTTTAAAAGGTAATTCATCAAAATGATATTCATGGTATTTGATATACTCTGGAATCCAAACATTCATCCATAATTTTTTTTAAAAGCCCAAGTCAAAATTCAAAACAAAACCCAAATCTGTATTAAAATATCCTAAAATTATTCAAGGTCTATGGTTGATCTTTGATAGAGGTTTCTGCATTCGCTAACTTCATATAAAGCCTATTTGACAACCTTCCTTATAAATATTTGATCTAAATTTAATTAATAAAAAAATTGAAAAATCTATTTCCTTACATCTAAATTGAGAATTTCTTGTTAGAGTGAGTGGGAAAAATTCAGTGTTTATCATATAATTCTCATTAGTATGGTCTCTACTATAAATGTCAACTGTGAGGAAGATTTTTTCCATTTTAACCTCTTATATCCTTATCTTTAAGTTTTTCAAAGCTGTTTCCTGTTAAAAAATTTTCCTATTCTGGAAAAATCCCAAACTGTTTTCCAAACTCTTTTCAAATACCATATTCTTTGTGAAAGCCTTCATGACAGAATGAGCCACTAGTTCTATCATCTTCATACTACAGTTAACCGTATCTTTCTGTAGTTATCTATCCTCACATGCTTGGCTTGTATATTGTACTAGATTATGAGTTCTGTAAGGATCTAGGCCATATCTTATTAATCTTTTCAGTCTCAGTTTAGTTTTGGGTTAACCAAAAAATTCATTTAGTTTTTCCATACAATGGCTCTAGTAGTGCTTATTTGTCTTCAACCTCATTTGAAACAATTTTGTTAGACTATATTTTGACAGCTGCCATATCAGCATACATTTAAAAAAACTTATCAAAATTCGTGAATTTTTGTGCAGCCATTTAAACACTGAAGATGGAAGACAACATTTTCGGTATGTTTTACTATTTCAAGAAAGGTAAAAATGCAACTGAAACGCAAAAAAGGGTTTGTGCGGTCTATGGAGAAGTTGCTGTGACTGATCGAATGTGTCAAAAGCGGTTTGTGAAGTTTCTTGGTACTACTGACATTTTGGACAAATAATTCTTTGCTGTGGGGCTGCCTTATGCATTGGAAGATGTGTTCAGCGACACCCTGGCCTCTACTCCCTAGAAGCCAATAGCAGGAGACAGCCAACATACTCGAGATATCCAAATCAATTAAGTTACTAGTGAAAATGAAAAATGAGTCTTCTATTTTATGGGAAAAAACTAAACAAACGTTTTGGCCAACTCAATATAACACACAGCATATATAATATATACACGATGATAAAAGAATGTTAAGTTACTCTGGGAATCTGCTATCATAAAATCCATCTCCTTTACATAACTATTTATTTGAAGATATACTTTAATGAAGGATTTCTTATACTGGGCAGCACCTACTTTAAGCAGATAATTAGAATATTAACCACTCTGAAAGTTCTGAAGTGAGTGTGGAAAAGGAAGATGGCACTGGGAGAATAGATAATAATGTGATAAATGACTGGTTGAAGAGGGGAAAGGCATAACCCTGGTGGAAGGTGGGTCTGAAGATCACGGATAAAGAAAAAAATGAAGCATATACTGAGGCTCCCTATAGCTGGGACAGAAGAATTGGCGGAGGTGCTGGGAGTATATTAGAGGCAAGATTCAGACAAAAAGCAGGATAGCTCCATTTTTCTTGGCTTCCTCTACTTTTCCCAACTCCATCTTTTATAATAGCTGTTCACTTTTGTACTTCCTACACCTCCCATTTACTGTACATTACCACTGAATTAACCTGATACCACTAAGTCACTAAATAATCTGGTAGGCAATGAGTGCTGGAGTATCTTACGCACTAAGAAGTTATGCTAAAACCAATTATTTCCCAAAAGCCTTAACTCCCCTACATTTCCTGAAATATGGAAAACTGATTAATAGTAAGTACTTCTTTGATGTGACAAAGAGTAAACCAGTAATTCTTAACTGGGGGGAGTAGGACACATTATCCTGGAGGGAAATGTATAATGTGAAAAAGAAGATATAATAATAAAACTTTATATTTAGAAAACTTAAAAATCTTGTTTTCATGACGCAAAGTAATGCTGATAATCCTGTGAGCTAGTTTGGGTTACTAAGAACATAAACTAAGAAGGTAGTAATTTTCTAAGATTAGGAGAAAGGGTTTCAGAAGCTCTAGAAATAGATTTTTATATTTAAAAAGGGGGGCAGGTATTTAAAAAGAATTGAGTAACAGTACATTTAGTATAGGACTATTTTGATAAAACAATTATATACATTTATTTGCGTGAAGTTTGACACAAACACATGATTTCAGTGTACGTCATGAAGGGTGGAAAGGAATGCCTACATCAAACTGTTAATAGTAGATGTCTCTGGATAGTAGTTTGCTTGTATTTGCTAAAATTTTCTACAGTGAATAGTAATTTTAGAATAAGGAAAAAATATATTTATAAAAGCAACAGCATAAAAGAGTTTGCATTTCTCACCAGTGAAAATGGAAATTGTTTATGGTAGGACTAGGCCCAATACATTTTACATTGTTTAATTCACTGTATAAAGATTTGCACATTAAACCTAATGTCTACATTTAAAAAACACAAACTGCCAGATGGTTAAGTCTATGGGAAAGAACAAGATACTGGGCACTCTCCATCAGGAAAAGATTAGGTGATGTGGATGTAATTTTTAAAAATAGCCTGGATTCATGAATATATGAGGAAAGAGGTAACTAAAAACATAAACTATAACACTCTTTCTCTAGCTGGCATTATCTTGCAAAGTACATTAATAATGGGGCAAGGTTATGTGGATTGGATGTGAGAGTGAGAAACACTTATGGGATTGTTTGGACTGCTCCACTAAGTTGAAAATCATCATCATAATTAACAACCTGACTGGGTGCTTTCAACATCCATACTTTGAAAAGTTTCTCCAAAAAGATGAGGAAAGACAAAGAAATGTCAACTTATTCCTTTTACTGGAAAGAAATCAAATGGGAGGGGGGAGGATAGAAGTTTTCAATGGTTTCCTCCGTATTTTTCTTCTCTGAAGTCCCAGTTTTCACTGTTCCATATAATCCAGGTTATACCCTGTCTACTTAATTTGACTGCTAACTACTCCTAATCATAAAAGAAGTTCCAGGCAAGATGTTTCTTTTTATTAATATCTTCTCTTAAGCTTTCAGAGAATAGCCGACATCCCGTTGGTTTTATAAGCAGCTCCACATATTAATCTCTTTCCATGAACCCCTACATCCCCTACTCCATTTTAATCAATAAGCAGCATTGACAGCTTACTAATATCTCGTATGATTTCCTAAAATACTTTATGTAGGGCAGGCTCCTCAACCTAGATTATACAATTAGTAAAAAAGACAGGATTGGTAAAGTCAAAAAAAAGAGTTTCACAAAGTTCAGAGGCAAGAACTTAATACTTGTTGCATGTCTTGCATAGCAGTGAGAATATAATAAACATTAAAAAATATTTGGTGAATGCCCTGGCCAGGTGGCTCAGTTGGTTAGAGCTTCATCCCAATATTACGGGTACAGTCTCCAGTCAGGGCACACAGAAGAAGCAACCAATGAATGCATAAATAAGTGTAATAACAAACCGATGTTTGTTTCTTTCTCAAATCAATAAATTTTTTAAAGTAGTTTTTAAAATTAATAATCTGATATAAAAATAAGAAAAAAATCTTAAGCATCGACAAATGAGTGTTCAGCATTTTTATGTTTTTTCCCCCCTACTTGTAACGGTTTTATCCGTCCAACCAATAACTGTTTACTATGGAGAACCTACTATGTGATAGGCAATGTGATAAGTACTGGAGATATACAGGTAACCAAAATCAGACAAGGTTCCTAATCCAAAGAGTTTATAGCCTAGAGGAGAATATAAATATACTAATAAGAGTGTAATTTAAAATACAGTTAGACACATATTAATATTCTGAAGGAAAAAACAAGAGTTCCATATAATTATACAAATAAACTTGATCCAGCTGGAAGAGATCAAAAAAGCTTCCCTGAAAAAAAATCATGTTTGAGTTAAGATCTGAACTGTAAACCTAAGTTAATCAGTCAGAAAGTCTAAGCAGATGAGTACAGATGAGAATGAACATTCCAGGTAGAAAGAACATGAACTGTAATACTCTGACAGGGTAACCTCGTCTGACTGGAACACAAATAGAAAGTCTAAAATGGGAAGAGATGAGACTTAAGAAGAAAGCAAGGAAGATGTTACTACTGGAGGAAACTAGGTAAACAGCCCACAGATCTCTCTAATTATTTCTTACAACTGCATGTCAATCTATAGTTGCCTCAAAATGATTACAAATTAAAGAGGAAAGGAAGAAAGGGAGGGAAAGAGGGAAGGAGGGAGGAGCAATAGCCAAACGGGGCAGGGCTTATGGGTCTCATGAAGTACACTGATTATCTAAGAGTAATGCAAAAACATTAAAAAATTTTTTGAGAAAGGGAAGTGACATATTCAGATCTGCCTTTTGAAATAATTACTCTACCTATACTGTAGACTAAAGATGAACCAGAGTAGTTGAGAGTAAACAGACTACTAGACTACTGCAGATGCCAGATGATGATAGACTGGTTTAGGGTAGTGGCAGTAAGGATAAAAAGAAATTCAGATTGGAGATTAAGTGTGTATCTTTCATTCTGATCTCAAATATTCCATAGCAAGTAGCATTTAAAAATTAAAGCATTTCAAGATAAAATGTTTCCAGCAGCCGACCATATACATCAAAATATTTTCTTCACAAGTTAGTATTCTTAGGAATGGTTGATTTGGAGTATAAAGCAAATAAACATGAAAACATTCACTGGTTCAAGTAAAACTATGTCAATGTTTTAATGGTTTTAGAAAATAATATCAATAAACCAATGATATGATTATCAGATGCCTCTCAACTTACCATTTTTCCAATCATCATTACATAAGGTCCTGCCTGTTGATTTACAGCTAGAAAATCTAGCAAACGCACATACCAAAATATTATGTTAAGACAGTAAATTAATCTTCCAGCCACAAAAACCTGATTATTATATGCATTCTCAAAGTTCCATTTTGCTCCAAATCTTAGTCCAAATCCAATGAAGAAAGAAATTATGGCAATTGTATCACTGATATTGAAGTAATCACTAAACCACACTTTAATCTTCTGGTTTATTTTCCCAGCTTCAGACATAAAGATCTAAAAGTTTAAAAAAAAAGTTGTTAATCAGTTTCTTCCTATTAAAACATGTAACAGCATTCAATTATAATAGTAGAGTAGATTTTTATATATTTTTTGGTATTTCAAAGTACATTTGATCATCTTGGCATTTGATGATACATTCAATCACCAAGATAATTCAGTGATATCAGAGACAGATACTACTTATCCTCATTTTATATAGAGAGAAAAAAACCCCCACAAATGATCTGCTCAACCAACTACGAAGCTGAAAATCTTGAAATAGAAATTGGAGTGTGAAATACTTTCAAAAAACTGTTTTGTATTTCAATGAAACAACACTAGAATATCCTGGGTGTACCAAAGGTGCCTTATTTGCAGAAAATAAATAACTCAAAGGTTTAAGTATATGAACTAATCTCTTCCCTTGAATATAAAAATTTAAAAAAACTTTTGTGGGAAATGGTAATACATTTCTATCTTCAAAATCATAATGCATCATCATAAGGTAAATACTGAAATCTCCCTTCCACTTTTCTCCCTTAGCCAATTAAGTCTCTTCCCCACTAGAGGCAACTACTTTTCTTACAGGCATACTCCTTTCACTGCACTTTGCTTTACTGGCTTTATAGGTATTGCACTTTTTCACAAATTGAAGGCAAGGCCCTTAACCAGCAAAAAGACTGTGACTGGCGTTATTGAGAGACTCACTTTATAGCGTGGGTTGCAACCACCGAACCTGCAATATTGCCATGGTATGCCTGTACTACCTAGCAGGGGTGTCCAAGCTTTTGGTGTCTCTGAGCCACACTGGAAGAAGAGTTGTCTTGGGCCACACACTAAATACACAAACACCAACAAAAACTGATGAGCAAAAAAAAGGTTTTAAGTAAATTTACGATTTTGTGTTGGGTCACATTCATAGCCATCCTGGGCTGCGTGTGGCCCGCAGGTCGGACACTCCTGAATGATCCTACAAAACTATTTCATGAATGTACACTTAAAAGAATTCTTTGCAACTTGCTTTTCTCATGTAACAACCTAATTTCTTCAAACATGGTGGTAAAACAACAGATTTCATAAACATTCGAACCATGGCACCTGGAGAAATTTAAAATGCATAATAATAAGCTACTTAACAAGATAAATTCCTATGATACCCAAGTGGTAGGGCAGTACAATGCCTTTATTTATTTTCACAGTTTCACATATTCTCTAAATATAAGCAGAAACATAAAATAATTAAGAAATAATTAAGTAAATGTGTTATAAAATGACAATGTAGCTACTAGTTTGAATGGAAAGTATAAAACTTGAAGAAAAAAGCATTTTTTTCAGTAAAATCAGGATGTTAGATATTCACAATTTAAATTGAAAACTCATGGACACAAGGATCTAAATATGTATGACATTCAGTGGGCAACAGAGTACACTTAAGTGAGCAGTGCACTACAAGAGCAAGATAATCTGTAGCTTACTTACCGATTGGCTATATGTATGTTTAATGCTTTTTAAAGAGTGGCAGAGGATGTAAATATGAATGTTGAAAAAAATAAAGCAAAAACAGATCTAGGCTTTGTTTCTGAGACAAAGCACTGTCTCTGTAATTTGTAACCAAATTAACGCCACACTGATCTCTATTCTTTTGCCCTGATTTTTAGAACAGTAAAAATAAACATGTTCTACTATAAAGTCATTCTCCTATAAAGTCACCACCTACTGAAATTATGAGGCACATAAAATAACACATACCCATATACATACCCAAAACAAAACAAAACATCCTCCATATATACAATATCTACCATGTATATATATAATATATATCCATATATACCAAGTTATAGGTAGAAAAAAAACTAAATACATACCTCACGGACTTTCTCAATAGCATAGGTAAAAATATAAGCAATAACAATCCATTCTTGAATTGAAGGTAATTGTTCCATTTGTACAAGAACCACAAATGTATAAAGCATCAGAAATCCTAAGTAGGCCAACTAATAAAAAAGAAAATACAAGATATGAATAAAATTGATTACAAAATAAATTTTTTTACTATGAAAATTTTCAAGCATACACAAAATGAGAGACCGAATGAGCTCCTGTGAATTATCTCCATGTGTCAATCATTTTAGAAGTTACTCTTCAGTGCAGACACTGCATTTATCAATCAAAATATTAGTAATTGCCAGCCAGGGAATAAATGTGCTGCTCTAAAACTTTGTTGCCTTTTTAGTAATTCCCGTAAGAACAATTTTGTAATACCAGGGTTTATGTCCTCAGCTTAGTCCACATAATTCCATTTAACATATAATATATCTAAAGTATCATAATATATTAAATTTACTATAGAACTTCACTGCCATCATCAAGAAACACATTACCTGTCTCTTCCCTCCCCCAACAAAATAGTATTCTTAGGAAAGACAACTGATTTTTTCCTAGCTCCCAGTCACTGAGGCTGAAATTCCAAGAAATGGAAACTGGTATGAAAACCTTTTCCCTAGGAAAGGGAAAACCCCACTTTTGATACTCTTAGAAAAGATTATAGGAAGGTGATAAGGTCTATGTATACTAACATCTAAATAATCATTTAATTTCAGAGGAAAACCCCGATTCATTGACCCTTGAACAACTGTAAGAATCCTCTCATCATTCTCCTTGTCTCTACTGGTCTTAAAACAAGCCACATCCATGATTTTAAGCTATGGCAGGGCAGGGAAGTAAACTGAAATAAAGAAACAAAAGAGCAATTCCTGTAGCCACCTGAGTTGTCCATTTTTAAATAGTCATTCACATGAATGCAAACTAGGAAACATGCATTTTTTCCCATTAGTAATGACACGATTTGGATATTAAGTCAGGTAATTCAGATGTGCAATTTCAACATCTTAACGAGATGGAGCAAGAAAATTTCCATGTGGAAAAGAAAATGTAATGAATTAGTCTTTCATTAATGGGCAAGTATGTGGTTGAGAAAGCAATGCTTCAAGGAACAAATTTTCAAATGTCCATCTTAGCACAGAGCTATTTGTGTGCTTTTGCAATTCTTAAAAAGTCTGATAAAAAATGAAAAACAACAAAAAATAACAACAAAATAAAAACTGAAAGAGTTTTTCAGGGAAGGAGAGTAAAAATTCATCTGCTCAACTCCCAGTATATGAGTATAAGGAGTAATCTGTGTTTCTTTGATGAGTCCATCCTTCTATGCACATATCTGCTCATTTGTGAAATCTTTTCTTACGTAAACAAGAGAAAGGTCATTCTTACATAAACAAGAGAAAAGATTATGTGGCAGATAATCAAACATGTACTGTAATATGATTAAGACGTAAGCTGTTATATTACTGATAAATACAATTACGAGTCATCTAGATTACTTTTCACCATAAATCCTGCAAGAAAGGCTTATTTCCAAAATTTAACAATATCCGCAAAAATCCTAAAGCACAAAGAAATTGCCATTGTGTATTAGAGTTTCTTTTGATTAATCTTTACCAATCTTTTTAGTAGATGATTAATATCCATTACCCACTTAGGAAGGTATATGTTTACAACATATTTGTTTAGTAAATTTCTGGTTCCAATTAGAACTAGTTCCCGTTAGAACTAGTTCCAATTAGAGCTAAGATTTGTCATTTTTTATCATTCAATATGACATCAATTTGTATGAAACTAAGTCGATCTTACTGCACTTTTAAATGGAAAATGGTTTTTCACTGATATAATCTGCATCAAGATCAGTATGAACTCAAAGTCTATTAAAGCCTGTGTGTGTGTGTGTGTGTGTGTGTGTGTGTTTAATTTTACTTACTGATTTTAGAGAAGGGGGGAGAGAGAGAGGCAGGGAGAGAGAGGCAGGGAGAGAGAGAGAGAGAAAGAAAGGAGAGAGTGGGAAAACAATGATTTGTTTTGCCACTTATTTGTGCAAACATTGGCTGTTTCTTCTATGTGCCCTGACTGCGGATGGAACCTGCAACCTTGGTGCATCAGGATGACACTCTAACCAACTGAGCTACCCAGCCAGGGCCACCAAAGCCTATCTTTTAAAATCATTATACTCATACAATTTAAAAACATACCGTGTTAAACCAGAATTTTACAATTGGTGCATGATAAAAGGCGTAAAACTTTCGTGTGATTGGAAGCTTTTTTGATTTTATTTGTATCTCCATTTCAGTCTTTCCTTCATTACTGTCCAATATTCTTACTTCTTTAAACACTTCCTAAAATAAAAATAACACATAAATATATACATTTATTCACAACAAATTTATATTCACTTAACAATTTTTTTCCTCCTTACCATAGGAATCTCTTCTGTTATGTTTTGAAAGTTGTTTTCACTATCTTCCATTGTCATCTGATGGGCATCTTGAGATTGTGGAATATGGGACATTTCAGCCTTAGTTTTATATTCTAGCATTAATATGGCAGGTGGAACTAAAATGCTTAATATAACCTAAAAATTTTAGAAACACATAAATTCACATTTTAAAATTAATACCTTTCAAGAGTATAATACAAACGATAAAAATTAAATATTCTTATTATTAGTTAGCTATTTTACACCTAGTAGTATGGGGGGGAAAAACCCAAAAACTTCATTTTTACTTACATACTATATTTAAAGAGGCCCAGGTTGAATTGTTTGAAGGAGTAACAAACAATGTGAATATTACGAGATGAGGGTATAGAGAAGATTTAATAATTAAAGACTTGTCCTTAAAAAAAATCATATTATAATCCACTGAGAAAATACATTTTTGTTTAAACAAAATTCAAGCCTTATGAAGTTGCTGTGTGCTTAATTTTATCCTAAATCTTTTTGTAAGTGTTCCATATCTTAATATGATTACTCAGCTTGTGCCTCCACACAAAAGGGTACTTTCTAAAATTTTATTATCTGCAAAATCATAAAGCACAAAGAAATTATAATTGCATATCAGGGTTTCTAATAGTTAATCTTCTGACATTATTTTTAGTAGATGATTAGTGTTTGTTATCTACTTATAATGGCCAATGGTTAAGCTACTTGCCTGATTTCTGCCTTCTGTATTTCTGTACCTTATTTAAGACATAAAATAACAAAAAGGAGAGTTTAAAGTAATATTTCTCACTATGATGAAACTGGAAGTACCAGCCAACACTTTGCCCACATTCTTGATGATAAAAACCAGGTATTATCTAATATAGTTCAAATAAATTAAAAGTAACAGATTATTAAGTTAGTACATAGGTCCTGAATTTTAGAATTTGGGAATCATCTTTTTATAAAGCAGCAACACTGTTCATGGCTGCTCAGAGCTGTAAACAGCATACTTCATTTGCTGGCCCCAGGCCTCTGGCTCACATAGGGGCAACAATCACTATACACCATACCTGAAGAGGATTCAGAGTGAAGAACAGGAGGGGAAAAAGGACACTTCATGTCACATCAGATAAAATGCCAACACCGCCATGCCCACCACCTTCATAAATCAAAGTATTTTACTATACATCTGGGCTAATTCCTGTTTTTTTAAATCTAATTACATGCTTTATATCAAATTATTTCTAAGGTATACCTTGTACCAAGAATTTTTCCTCATATTCAGCCTTCCCATCCACATATCAGATAACAACATTTGCGTACAAGTGTGGGCTACAAAAGGTCTAAGTCTTGAAGAAACGGCTAACTTAAGGCAGGTGGAATTACTCCAGTTTTTCAGTTCATAAGTGAGCAATTTCATAGCCATGGTTTCATCTTGTCTGAAGGACTGTTCCAGTAATTCAACTGCTAGTTGACCAAAATCACTATCAAAAGATAAAAGCCAAAACATATTGTTTACCAAATTGCAGTTTTAAACTACTATTCTTAAATTCATTCATAACACATTCTAGTTTTTAATATATTCACACACACTTAGGGAACTGTGAGGTAACAGAATTACAGTAACAATGTTTTCAGATATCTACTACTATGTGGAAATCAGAAAGTATTAAAATATGTCACATTAAAAACACAACTGAAAAAGTGACTTCAGAGCACTTTCCTGGTCATGGAAATAAACCCAAACTAACGATGTTCAGTTAAAAATTTTCCATATAGTTATTTCAAACACAGAAAAGGACTGGTATCCAGCCCTTGCGGGTTTGGCTCAGTTGGAGTATCATCCTGTAGACTGAAAGGTTGTGGATTTGATCTGGTCAAGGTGCATATGAAAAAGCAACCAATCAATGTTTCCTCTCTCTCCCTCCCTTTCTCAAAGCAATGGGAAAAAAAAAATGTCCTCAGGTGAGAATTTGTATTCAGTAGAAAGGAATAATGTGAATACAGGCTAATATAATCATGAAAAACACCTGGCTCTTTAGTCTCCAATTAGTAATCATAGGATCCCTGCTTAAGTTATTTTCAGTAACAACTCTTACCCTTTTCCAGTGTCAGCCATTTTGGGTTAGGGAGGTCCTATTCTCCATCATAAAGCTTCCCAGAAACTACCTTACCAGCTTATTGTTCCATTAGTGCTCTAAATAAACCACAAACTTCTGTGAACTGTTTCATTCATCCACCATCTGAGATGTCCTTTCAGTTGAATTCATCTCCTTAAAACATAGCTTAAACCTCACTTTCTTCCTGCCTTTCCTTACCACTTCAAATGTAACTTTTCCTAATCTAATTGCTACCATGTGCAATTATTAAACTGGCTTCTGGTATTTCTTCTTCCTTGCTGAATTTTTAAACTTGAAAATGCAAACAATAATCTCTTTTGAATAAGCACAGGCAGCAAAGTTTGTTTCTAAATTTTTTAAAAGTGGGTTTCTCTTAATTATACCAATAAAATTATATATCCTCACTTAGTCCAAGGCACTATAACCTTCACTTAAACGTGATCTATTTTGATTTTTAAAATGTCCCAAGTGGTAAAATATAACTTACTTGGAATACTGTTTTAATTCTTCTGAAGTATCATCTACGAGGTCACTCTGCTTTGCTTCATAGGCCATTGAACGATAGATCTTACAGGCAACTAATGCTTTAGCCATTGATTCTTCTCCATGCTGCCATAAAAAACGGGCCATGACCTGCCTCTTCATAAGGCAGGCCCAAATTAACAGCTCATTAAGTGGATAAGGAAAGCGCTTGGTTTCTGGATCATCAATATCTACAATTTCATCTTTGGTTCTTTTCTTCTTTCCTTCTTCCACAGCTGTATCAATCTTCAAGGAAAAATAAATATTATAAAGTTTATTATAAAAAGGCCATGACGCTCATGTGAAAATTATAAAAATCTCCTTTATGGTATTCTTCAACTTCACATAACTGTGCAAATTAAATAGTACAAATTTTATATACTTGATTTTTATTATACCTCAAAATTCATTTCTAGAAATGGCGTTTCCAAAAAAAAAAAAAAAAAAGAAGAAGAAGAAGAAAAGAAAAAGCCTTCATAACAAAGTTTCCCAAGGTTAAAGAAAGGGCCTACATATATGTACAACCTACAGACACAGACAACAGTGTGGTGATGGCCAGAGGGAAGGGGGGTAGGGGCTGGGTGGAGGTGGGCAAAGGAGGGATAACGGACACACCTGTAATAGCGTTAACAACAAAAATAGAGTAAAAAGAGGGGGCCTAAATATTTCAACTAATATCTAAATACAATTTTAATGAAAAATTTTCAATAACACCTTTATATTTATTGCATGTTGTTAATCAAGCAAAAATGTTATAAAAGGAGGCAGTTAAGCATTTATCAAAACATTTTAAAAATCGTTGTGGTGTGCTCTTCCTTCCAGAAGCATGCCCATGACTTTCCCTTCCCCTCTCCGTCCCTCACTGGTATGCCTGTCCTAAACTCTAAGGAACTCTATAAGACTTGCATTGGGAGACCAGGGGAGCATTGGGCAGTAGAAGCTCATCCTGGGCTAATACCCTGAACCTGTTTCCAAGGTTCCCTTTTCTCTGACTCTCCAGTGAGCTGACGGCACTCCCCACTTGGGTTCACTTCTTCCCCATAAAGTTTTGGAGACCCAAAGCAGCCCTGTCTAGTGTCTCTCCTGTTGCTTCTTTTATCGTAGGCCCTTGCTGGTTTCACTGTCACCAGTTTTAATAAGCATACTCTCAAAATAAAAGTTCAAAAAATGAAGAACTCAATAGAATCATTAACTCACAATGAGTATCTTTTTGTATATGAGAAAATGAAGACTCAAAAATATACCTAAAACATAAGACAACTCTTACTAAAACAAAGTTTCTTATTTCATAATACTCAGTAATTTAGGAAGAACAAAATCCAAAATCCAGAAAGTGTAATATTTAAATAAAAATACCTTTGGTCGGTAGGGCTGTGCCGTTTTAATGAAATGATTATGTCTCATTTTTTCCTTTTTATCCGCCCTATTGCCAAAAGATTCATGACTCTTGCGCAACTGAGGAGTGCTGCTAGAGGTATTCCGGCCAGACCTCTGAAAATGAAAGCTTATTAGTTTTAACAGATTTAAATATGCTGATACGCTATAAAAATTCAAGAATCAATTTATATTATGTGTAAGTGTGTGTGCATACACACAAAAAATATGACTTGTTTAGGATATCAATTACAAAATATTTCTAAGTACCCAGTTGAAAATCTCACATTTTTAGGACAATGCTATTTTATTCAAATGTAAGTAACTTTTAACTTTTAGAGTTAATTTTAAAACACATATATAGACTTCCCCCAATGTTACATACCCGATTGTTTCCACCAAGACTATTATATATCAATCGAAAACGTTTCCGTGTATAGGTGCATCTATAGGTTCCTCCCATAAGATATTCAATAACGAGTCCTATGTCAATTAGAGTGATCTTATATCCTGGAGGAAGATTTCCCTGGAAACAAAGTATTAGTTTAAAACAGGGTAGTATTTCTCAGTAATTCCACGCAATGCCTAGAAATGTGCCTACTCTCCAAAATGACAAATATTTACTTGTTACAGAAAGCTGGGATTTCTAGCAGCTATCTTTACAGGAGAGGGGAGTGACTTGTTTCTCTTCTTCCTTTTGTACAAAAAGGGGATTATGAAGTTTGAAGTCTCAATATCGTGGTTCAGGACAGAAGTATGGTTTATAGTAGAAAGATAATTTGGTCTCCACTGTCCTAATACTTCACACGTGGAGGCAAAGAAACTTTTAAGAGCCAACTGTGGCACATATCATAAATACCATTTTCCTGCAAAAAAAAAAAAAGCTATAAAAGTTAATAGTTTCTTTTTTTAAAAAAGATTTTATTTTTATTTATCTTTATAGAGAGAAGAGAAGGGAGGGAGAAAGAGAGGGTAACACTGATGTGAGAGAAACATCGATGGTTGCCTTTTTCACATGCCCAACTGGGGACCTAGCCTGCAACCCTGGCATGTGCCCTGACCGGTAATCTAACCAGTGACCTTTCAGTTCGCAGGGCAGTGCTCAATCCACTGAACCACACCAGCCAGGGCTGATGATTTCTATATGTGAACTATTTTGGCCCTCCTACCACCATCAATTCTTTCTCTTCCCTAATTATAATTTCATGAATTTAGAACTTTCTATACTTTTAAAATCTCTGATTTAAAAATTAATTTTAAAATGTTCTTAAATAAAAGATTTTCATTATTTTATATTAAGAAACCTCAAAATATACTTTACGATTGAGGATGTCATATATGATATTTCATTTTTTAAAATATGACAAATATCATTTTGGTATGAGCCCACTTGAACAGGAAATATTTAAATTAAGGAAAATAAAGTAAGCTATCTAAAAATTATAAGTAATTTCTCAAACTATATAACTTGTATAAAACTGAACTTATTAAAATTTGAATCTGAAAATACTCAATTACTGCCTTTATGATTTTTTCACTTAAGAAAATAAAGAAACTGGGCTTATTACTATGGCCACTAACGTAAAAATAGAATTAACAACTGCAGTTCTTTTTGCTATCCCACATAAGTAAATCATAGTGCAAATGCGTTTTTAGAAACCCTATAGACTAAAGGTCTCTCTCATAACTCAAGCTTTCTGAGAAAAATAAAAAAGCTTTAATTATTTAAACAAAAAATTTAATGTGAAATGTCCAGAATAGGCAAATCCATAGATTTAACAATGCCTTGGGCAGGGACTAGAGAAGGAATGATTGCTCATGGGCACAGGATTACTATCTGGGTTACTGTAAATACTCTAAAATTAGATAGACTGTGATAATGGTTCCACAACTCTGAGAATAAAGCCACTGTGCTACACACTTTAAATGGATGAATATTATAGTAGTAAAACACATTTCATCCAAGCTATAAAGAAGAGGACATGCAAAAATTAAAATAAAAATATTTTTAAGTATAATAAAATCTAGGTTCTTCCCATGCGATAGGCCTAGTTTAATAATAAATAAGTTACAAAACACAGAAAAGTACATTTCTATCTTAATTTTTCAGTTTTTTTATAGCATACTCACACTTAATAGCAAGTAAAAGCTTGAATGAAGTATTCTAGAAAGCAAGTATTTTAGTTCAGAAAATTAAAAACAGATCAATTAATTAAGAGTACTTTCTCACCTAGGAAAATAAAACTACTAGATAACAATAGTTTAAATGGCTATATATTTTTAAATAAATTATTATTAACAAAGAATCTCAACAGAAGAAAAGACGATTATGAGTGCATCAAATTTAGTCACCACAAAATGGTTTTAGAGCATAAGACAATGTAATAATTTCATTCAGTCACTACGAGTGCTGTATATTTAGAAAGAGGGAGGAGGGGGAAGAGGGAGAGTGCTTGCACAGAAGCATGCATTTCACATCTTTATTGGCAAAATCTTCCATGAAGATCACAACCCAGTGCTTCCCTCAATGTCCTTATTTAAATAAAGATTTGCCCCTGGAATAAATTTCTTCTCAAGAAAGAAAGGAGATACATTCATTCTATCAATGATCATCTTTTACGGACCAATGAACATTATGAAATTCACCATAATCTTGGATGACTAAAAGCTCAGGAAACTTGGTCATAATTTCATAAACTTTCCTTTATCTTGATTTCTGGTATATCGAGCTCTTTATTTCTATGTTACCACATATTTAGTCCTTATTTTATTTTCTTCTAAAAATGTAATTTTCTTGCTATTTTTAAATGTATTTAAATGTTTTTGGAATCAGATGAAATATAAATAATTTTTTTAGATAACATTTTTTGGGAAAAAATGTCTTACCTGTTTGACATCTCGAACAAGATGAAATAGCATTGGATTAGTTGGACCTTGTTTCTTTAAGGAGGAAAAAATCAGAGTAAACTATTATTTTCTTCTAAAATAATGTAAACAGCTTCCCTTTTTGTTAGTTACAGTACTTTCACAAAATCACTTGCACAAACTATATTGATTTTGAGTTACATAAGTTCTATTCATAAAATGGGATACAAAAAATGATATATTCATTTTATATTGTCATTGTAACTTAAACAAAATATATTTCTTTTATTTTTACTTATGTAACAGTATGTAACTCTTGTTTTCTAGAAGTCAGGTAAATGTTGCAAGCTTCACAATTACTATCTTTAATTTACAGTTCTTTCATTCATAATGGAGGTGTACATTCTCTTTCTTGTTAAAATTTCTGTACTTATTTCTGCCTCTAATAATCAAGTTGTAGCAATACTTCAAATATTTCAGGTAACAAACTTCTAACATTTATATATGTCATCTTTTTCCTACTATCATAATTCCATTTATGTATACTATTAGACTAAACACATTTCCTTTCTACAATAATCTTATTTTGATGCTATCCTATTTTGAAAAAATACCCAGAAGAGAATGTCCTCAATCAAGACAAAGGTAAATGGGCCAAAAATGTATTATTCTAAACTTTTTTAAACAGTTTTTTGACCCATCTGAAATTTAGGGCAATTAATTCTATAGAGCACAAAGACACTTATTTTTAATACTTTAAATCCATTGTTTAAAAGAAATAGCAAATGGGATTTTTCTTCCACTATTGTGTTATTTTTAATTTTTTATGGTTATCATAGTAATCAATGCAGTCAACTTTTTCATTTTGATCACATATACTCGATAACAGATTTAAAATCTAACTGGATAAACCTATTATTTCCTTTAAAACAATTATTTTCTTTGATATTCTTGGTTTTCAAAGTCTATATAATATCTAAAGAGAAATATAAAGGATATGTATATAAACTATATTTTACCTCACTTTGCTGTCTTCTTTTTACAATATTAAGTCTATCCACTAAGGCTGAGTTTTTTCTGCCCACACTCCCTATGTGTTAACTTGTAAAAACTAAATCTTCTAAGTTAACATGGGGTATTTCATATTTTTTAGGTATTAGAAAGTTTCATTGTATTTGCTCTAACAGTATATAATCACATAAAAATGCAATTTTTGAAATTCTATTTTATCTTAATCCATTGATGTTTATTCATTAAATATAACCTCTTAGTATAAAATATATAGATTTTAACAGAGAAGTTCTCAAAGTATAATCCAGGAACCTCTGAATGCCCCACAAGACCCTTTCAGGAGGTTCATGGGATCAAAAGTTTTCAGAAGCATTTTAAGATGTCATATGCATTTCTTCATTCTCTGCCTCTCAGTGTTCAGTAAAAATTTCCAGAGGCTTCTTGATGTTTGGTATCATGAGTTTAAATTCAAAAACAAATATGAGAACCCAGCTGCCTTCCATGAAACCAGACACTGAAGAGATTTACGAAGCCATAAAATTATTCTACTCTCCTCACTAATCTGTTTTTGTAAAACAGTGTTTTAATGTTAAAATGTAATGGATTTATTCAACACAAATTAATAAACATTTTAGAAGTTTCTTGGTTTTACATTCTAATACGGTCAATATCAACACATATAAACAAAACCTCTATAGAAACAGGTCTCTAAGGTCCTCAACAATTTTTATGTTATAGGACTGATACCAAAAAGTTTGAGAACCACTGTTTTGTCATGATATAATCCCTTAAAATGTTAAAAAAAATCATCAATAAATTGATGCTGAACTATTATCCTAGTAACTAATACAATTTAAAAAATTACTTGCCATACTAAAGGGATCGACTTTTATTTATTTACTTATTTGTTCTATAAGGGCTTTTATTTTAATGTCGAGTTATACATTATTAGTGATAAAAAGAAACTATCTTTAAAAAAGCTCCATGATGTCCCATAAATTTTAAATTTTCATAGACTCTAATATACTATTTTTATGTATTTTAACAACTCTGAAATAGGAAAGTAGAATATAACTGATAGTTTCTTAGAATTCAGTTGGAGGATAAGTGATAGTTTTCTTTCTTGGTGGTACATAAAATAATAAAGTAATTAAGTAATACAAGAATAAAAATAAAATAATTATAAATTTAACATGGATGGCACTTCAAAGTCAACACAACATGGTATCTTAAAGTATTCCAATATACTACAAGGGTTCCTATAATGGCTGTCAAACACGTATTTATTTATTTATTCAACTATATATTGAACACTTAGCCTTTCTTAGGTGCTGCACCAGGCATCATGGCTGTAACAATAAACAAGGCATTGTATATAGGTTAATACTCTAGTGAGAAAAACAGAAAAGAGTATTTAATAATAAAGTGGTAAGAATAATAAAGAAACATGACGCAATGGCCATATGAGAAGGGTACTTAATTATGTAAGGGTCAAGAAAGGCTAGCTGAAGTATATTCCAAACTGATGCCTGGAGGAGCCGGCAGGATTTGTTCATATCAAAACTGGGCAACACAGAGGTTACGGGGAAAAAAGTGTTTTAGACAGAAGAGTAGGTGCAAAGGCAAGAATTCCACAGAGAGCAGACCATTTCAAACTAACTGACAGCCAATTATGTATCATTAATTATTCAAGAGATTTTACTTTTGAAAAGGTTTTTCCTAACAAATTATTTTTGTAATTTTTAACTTTTTAATCTTTATTTTTTCCATTACCATTTAGCCCCCTTCTACCCTCTCCCCCCAGCAATCACCACACTACTGTCCCCTTTTTCTTTTTTGTTCAATCCTTCCAACCTCTCACCTCCTCCCCCATAGCTGTCATCTGTTCTACATCTATGAGTCTGTCCCCATTTTCCTTGTTAGTTCGGTTGGTTCATTAGATTCCACGTATGAGTGAAATCATTTGGTATTTGTCTTTCTCTGACTGGTTTATATCACTTAGCATAATGTTCTCCATATCCATCCATACTGTCACAAAGGGTAAAATTTTCTTCTTTTTTTTTACAGCTGAGCAGTATTCCATTGTGTAAATGTCACATAGTTGTTTTATCCACTCATCTACTGATGGACACTTGGACTGCTTCCTTACCTTGGTGACTGTACATAACACTACACTGAACTTTTGATCTCTCAAGTAAGTGTTTTGGGTTACTTCGGATATATTCCCAGAAGCAGAATGAATTAGTCAAAAGACAGATCCATTTTTAATTTTTTGAGTTATCTCCACAGTACTTTCCACAGAGGCTGCACAAGTCTGCATTCCCAGCAGTGCAAAGGGGTTCCTTTCTCCACATTCTTGCCAGCACTTGTTTGCTGGTTTATTGATGATAGCCATTCTGAGGTGTGAGATGGTATCTCACTGTAGTTTTAATTTTCATTTATTTGATGATTAGTAGTGTTGAGCATCTTTTCATATGTCTATTGGCCATTGATGTCCTCTTTGGAGAAGTGTCTAGTTAGGTCCTTTGCCCATTTTTTAAATTGGGGGTTTTTTTTGGTGTTAGAGTTTTGTAAGTTCTTTATAAATTGTGCATATTAACCCCTTATCAGATGTATTGGCAGATATGTTCTCCCATTCTGTGGGCTGACTTACTTCATCAATGATTTCCTTTGCTGTGCAAGAACATTTCAGTTTGATGTAGTACCAGTTTATTTTTTCTTTTGTTTCCCTTGCCTAGGGTGATATATCTGATAAAATGTTGCTACAAGCGTCCGAGATTTTGCTGTTTTCTTCTACAATATTTATGATTTCAGGTCTAACATTTAAGTCTTCATTCCATTTTGAATTTATTCTTGTGTATGGTGTAAGAACGAGGTCTAGTTTCATTTTTCTGCACTATTTGTCCAACTTTCCCACCACCATTTATTGAATAGACTGTCTTTACCCCATTGTATGTGTGAGCTTCCTCTGCAGAATATTAATTGACTATAGACGTGTGTGCTTATTTCTGGGTTCTCTATTATATTCCATAGATTGATGTGCCTGTTTTTATGCCAGTATCATACTGTTTTGATTACTATGGCCTTACAGTATAGTTTGATATTAGGCAGCGTGATTCCTCCAACTTTGTTCTTCTCTCTCAGGATTGTTGTCGCTATGCGGTCCTTTTGCGGTTCCATATAAATTTCTGAAATACTTGTTCTGGTTCTGTGAAATACGTCATTGGTATCTTGATAGGAATTGTGTTGAATCTGTAGATTGTTTTGGGTAGAATGGACATTTTAAAAATGAAAATGGTATGTGTTTCCATTGATTTGTATCTTCTTCTAATTCTTTCTTCAGTGTCTTATAATTTTCTGACTACAGGTCTTTTACATCCTTGGTTACGTTTATTCCTAGGTATTTTATTCTTTTTGTGGCAACTGTGAATGGGATTGTTTTCTTAATTTTCCGTTCTGTTAGTTCATTATTGGCATATAAAAATGCAAGTGATTTCTGGGTATTAATTTTGTATTACACTACTATGCTGAATTCATTTCTAAGTTCTGGTAGTTTCTTGATGGAATCTATGAGGTTTACTACGTACACTATCATGTAATCTGCAAATGAGTTTTACTTCTTTCTTTCCAATCTGGATGTCTTTTATTTGTTCTTGTCTGACTGTTGTGGCTAGAACTGCCAGTACTATGTTGAACAAAAGAGGTGAAAGCGGACATCCTTGTCTTGGGGCCGATCTTCAGTGGAACGCTTGTAGTTTTTGCTTCCTGAGTATGATGCTGGCAATGGGTTTGTCATATATGGCCTTTATTATGTTTAGGTATGTTTCCTCTATTCCCACTTTGCTGAGAGTTATCATAAATAGGTGCTGGATTTTCTTAGATGCTTTCTCTGCATCTATTGATATCATCATGTGGTTTTTATCCTACGTTTTTATTTACATTGTGTATCACATATTGATTTATGAATGTTGTACCAATTTTGCATCCCTAGAATAAATCCCATTTGATCATGGTGTATGATCTTTTTGATGCATTGCTGTATTCTGTTTGCCAGTATTTTGTTGAGGATTTTAGCATCTATTTCATCAGGGGTATTGACTTAGAATTTTCTTTCTTTGTAGTGTCTTTATCTGGTTTTGCAATTAGGATAATGCTGGCCTCGTAAAATCATTTTGGGAGCCTTCCTCCTCTTGAATTTTATGAAATAGTTTGAGTAGGAGAGGTTTTAGTTCCTCTTACAATGTTCAGTAAAATTTACCTGTGAAGCCATCCGGTCCAGGGTTTTTGTTTTTTAGGAGTTTTTTTCTTTTTTCTTTTTAATTACTACTTCAATTTCACTAGGTGTAAGGTCTATTCAAATTCTCTGATTCTTCCTGATTTACTTTTGGAAGACTGTATGTTTCTAGGAATTTATCCATTTTGTCCAGATTGTCCAGTTTGTTGGCATATAGTTGTTCGTAATATATTCTTAAGAATCCTTTATTCCTTTGCTGTCAGTTGTTATTTCTCCTCTTTCACTTGATTTAATTATTTGGGCCCTTCCTCTTTTTTTCTTGATGAACCTGGTTAAAGGTTTGCCAATCTTGGTTATCAAGATCAATGGATTTTTGGATTGTTGGACTGTTGACTTTATCACTACACACTGTCCCTCTTTGTCTTTTACTGTAGCCTTGGCTTTAAAGTCATTTTGTAGGATATAAGTATAGCTACCCCAGCTATATTTTCCTTTCCATCTGCATTAAGTATCTTTTTCCATCTCTTTACTTTTAGTCTGTGTGTCTCTTTTGATCTGAGGTGAACCTGAAGACAGCATATACATTGGTCTTGTTTTCTTCTCCATTCGGCTATCCTGTGTCTTTTGATTAGAAAACTTAAGATATTTACATTTAAAGTGATTACTGATAGATACCTGTTTAGGGCCATTTTATTTTTAAACTATTTTCCTCTGTGTTTTTTCCTTTCCTTTTTCTTTTCCTTCTTCTTAAAGTAGGCCTTTTAACATTTGTTGCAGTACTGGTTTGGTGTTAACAAGCTCCTTATTTCTCCTTTGATTTTAAATGATAGCCTTGCTGGGTAAAGTAGCCTTGGTTGTAGCTTTTCATCACCTTGAATATTTGATGCCACTCCCTTCTGGTCTGAAATGTTTCTGTTGAGAATCCGATGACAGTCTAATTGGTGCTCCCTTGTAGGTATTACCTGCTTTTCTCCTGAGGCTTTTAGGATCCTCTCCTTGTCTTTAAGCCTTGTCATTTCATGATGTGTCTTGGTGCAGATCTCTTTGGGTCCAGTTTGTTTGGGGCTCTGAGCTTCCTGGACTTGTCTGTCTTTTTCCTTCACGAGATTGGAGAAGTTTTCAGTCATTATTTCTTCAAACAGGTTTTTGATCCCTTGCTCACTCTCTTCTCCTGCTAGTATTTCCATGATGCAGATGCTGTTATGCTTCATGCTGTCCAAAGTGTTTCTTAAGCTCACCTCATTTTTTAAAATTCCTTTTCCTTTTTGCTTTTCTACCTGGTCTTCCAAATCACTGACTTGATCCTCTGCTTCATCTAATCTACTGGTTATTCCTTCCAGTGCTTTATTTATTTGATATTGTGTTCTTTATTTCTGACTGGTCCTTTTTTACAGTTTGTCTTTTTTCATGCTGTTGAGTACCCTTATAATCATTACTCTAAATTCTCTATCTGATAAATTGCTTGCCTCCATTCCATCTAGTTCTTCTTCAGGAGAATTCGCTTGTCCTTTGATTTGGGATCTCTTTCTTTGTCTTCCCATTTTGATTGCTCCTTTGTATTTTCTGCCTTAGTTGTTAAACTAATCAGTGATTATAACCTCAAGCTGAAACCAGCAGCCAGCTTAAGCACCACAGGGTGGGTCAGAGTAATTCCTGGGGGCATGACTATTGCTTCCCCTCAGGCTGGTGCCGTTTGGAGGGGAGTGCTGTGCCTGAGAATGACAGTTTCTGCAGTATGGGGAATGACTCAGCACAGGGGTCCTTGCAGCTAGTCCTTCAGTTCTCTCTCTAGAGCCACCAACCCCAGACACTCAAGTGTCTGCAGTCAGCTCTTTCCTCCCTCCTCTGCCAGAGCCCAGGGTAAATGGCTGCAAATGAAATTTTGTGTGCCAGCCCTATAATAGGCTCCCTGCATCTCCAACCATCTCTTCCTGGCAGACATAAACCCTGCTGCTTTTCACAGCTGGATGTTATCTGGGTTCCTTTCCAGCTCTGATGCTGTAAGCTGGGGAAGCCCAGTTTGGGGTATACACCCTGCACTTCTCAGGGAGAGCCAGCCAGCCTGCTGAACTATTCCTCTGGAACTTCAGCTGCCATCTGTGGGAGCCAGCCAGCCCTACACAAGCCCGTGGTAGGGAGTGTGGAGGAATAGGCTTTATATTCCTCCACACTCCATACCAGTCTCGTGGTGAAGAGGTTTCTTCTGCCTGTCCTTGATTATGATTCTTCTCTCCAGCTACTGTTCAGTTGGTTACTGAGGATGATTTCTCTGCAATTTAATTATAGTTCTAGATTGGTGATGGGAGGAGGTTAGTGTAGCTTCCACTTACTCCTCTGTCACCTTGGTCCTCCCAATTTTCATTTTTATTTTTAAGATTTTATTTATTTACTTCTTAGAGGTCAAGGGAGAGAGAAAGAGAGGGAGAGAAAGAGCAATGTATGAGAGATACATCAATTGGTTGCCTCTCACACTCCCCCAGCTGGGAAACCTGACCCACAACCCAGGCATGTTGCCCTGACTGGTAATTGAACCTGCGGCCTTTTTGGTTCACAGGCCAGGACTCAATCCACTGAGCCACACCAGCCAGGGCTACTTTTATTGTTTTATATTTGCTTTATACTTCAGGAATAAACCTTACTTCAACACAATGAATAAATTTTATGTCTGTTCAGTAGAGCCAGTAAAACACCAACACAGTTCAGTGGAACTGTTCTAGACACTATTAAAGGAAAAAATGAAGGAAAATAAAGATATAATCCCCACTCAAAAGTAATTTATAATCCACAGGAGAAGATCTCTCTGTACTTAACTGACTATGTTACTGGGCTTCATGAAGGCAATGGCATGGTATTTAAAGCAAATTCTAAACAATATATAAATTCTAGCAAGTGGGGAGTAATTGAAAGAGAAGCACAACCAGCACTGTACAAACATCAAATGGTTTTTTAAAAAAATTTTATTCGGGGGAAATGGTAGGCGGACAATGTAGCTGAAATACCTAGAATAAGGGTGTGAGGTTGGAACATACAGGCCAAATGAGAGAGATAGCTGGGGCAAATTTTCAAAGACTATAAAGCTAGAGAACTTTGCAAATCAAGCTAATGGTTTGGGCATTATTCTAATATATTGAGGAGCCATCAAAGGTTTTTAAACTGGGCAAAGATGTAGTAAAAATATGTGATTATAAGAATAATTAGTTTAAAGAACTGATGTGAATAAAGACAAGAAGGCTGAATACAAAAGTGGTATAGACTATAAATGACTGAGTAGTACAAAGACATTAAGTATGTCTCCAAATAGTACAAAGACATGAAGAATGAAAAAGAGGTGATAAATAGGTTGAAACTGATGAATAAACAGCTTTTCAGAGAAATCAAAGTTAGTAAGCCAGGACTTAGTCACAGTGCTCCTCAAAGTATAGTTCAATTAAATTCATATGGGTAACATGGAAACCAGTAAGATGCATAGTATGTATCCTCTCCAAATGCTAGTCACCTGAAATCTGAAATGAAGTGAAAGGCTTTCTGTGAACGGAATAATTACTTTTTAGGCGCACTTCAGAATAAAAAGTAACAGTACGTAAGCTAAACGGGGGACACTACAAGGTCAAATCACAAATGAAAAAAACAAAAAGGAGAAAAGAAAAAGTGTGTAATTTCTCTATTAGGCAAAGAAGTCAAAAGAAATTTGGTGTAACAAATGATTACCAAGAAAAAAGACCCCCAGAAACAAAGAAAGACCTTCCACCTATCATATAACCAAATCCATCTAAAACTAGTTGTCTTTTTCCATGTAATCTAGCAAGACATTAATTAAAGGTTTTCGCAAAAGGACAGAATATGTTGAAGTAAAACAACATTTTTCAAAGATGATAAAACTTATTAGTTAACAAAGAATTTTAACATATACTTACAGTGTTGTAAAGTTCTTCTAGTCTAGGAATGGTAAGGAATTTATGCATGCTTACTCCATTTTCAATAAGAAGTTTTACAAATGCAACTCTATCCATTACAAGAGCATCAAGCATAGCTTGTTCCAAGGATCCAACCTAAAAGAGTATCCTAATTAATAAATATGTTTCACACATTCTAATTATACAGCTCTAAATGTAAGCTCTTAGGATTGTTTTGACTCTGAGCAGTTTTAAAACAAAATTTAAGAGATGCAAAATAGTAAAAAGCTAGGAGTTAAAGATATAAGTAGAACAGATGAAAAGACATCTCTAGAGTAGCAGTCCCCAAAGAATATTCCATAAAAACTACTTTGTAGGAGAGCAAGTGTGACATGGGGTGAGGGGAGGAGATGCATCATCAACTAAAATTGTGGAAAAAAATACCTTACAGCATTGATTCTCAATATTTAGAAAAGGTTTTTTGGAGAGGTCATTTCAATAACTGAGGACTGCCACTAACATTTAATGGGTATGGGTCAAAGGATACCAGAAACCAATGCAATATGCCAGACAATCTCACAGACGAATTGTCCCACATCTCACACAACTTTCTATTATCCAGTTAGATGCTAATGAATGAAAATCCAGTGACAGTGTTTTACGTATAAACAAAAAGTACTCTATCATAGTTTGTTCTACAATGAACTTTCCAAAAATACAACTACCATTTCAGTTACACAAGATTATACTTAGTTTTCTTTAAAACTTTAACAGAAATTATTTACCAATAGAGAAATAGAGAATAGTAATACAACCTGTGCCATTTGAGTTTAATAACATGTTTATCAGTCAACATTTGTAGCTGTCTCTTATTAGTTTTTAGAGACTCTTTTATAGACCTCAACATACTCTGAATCAAATACTATTAATTTAGTGAAGACACATATATAGGGATTTAGTGAAATCTATCACTAATAAAGGTTATGTTATTAACAGAATGTCATTAATATATTAAAGATATTAAGTATATTGATATTCTATTAATAATGATATTAATGATATATTGATAATACTAAATATATTAATGATATATTACTTTAAAATCTCCTATTGTTGCTTCTCTATATTTTGATTATTTGGTTATCACATGATTTTTAAAGCTGTGGTGAAAATTAATACCAAAACCATTGTTTGGTTTTAACCTGCTGCTTTTCTTCTTATTCTGATTGCCTTCGGAAGTTTACCATACAACTACACAACTTCGATACAGTAACCACAACTACTATTTCTTTTTCCAATCTATCCTCTATTTCCATCACTTAGCAAAGGATATGGTCCCCAAGATATTTTTAACGTATAGACTAAATGTGTGCCTTATACATAAAAGTATTTCAAGATGGAAGATAAATTTTTTTGTTAGTTTCACCAGTTATATGTCGTAACAAGTAAAATATTTTAACATTGCACTTAAATATAAAATGCAACTAATTTATAATGTAATACTTATTCATTTTCTCCTATCGACAGCCTGTAATTTATTATGGCATGTTATTTCTATTTTACTTAATATTATTTCCTTATTTCTCCTATCACATACAAATTCTATTTCCTCTTACTTAACATTAAAAACTTTCACTCTATTGCCCACTTGGTCCTCTCTCTGCTTTTTCCTTGTCCTGCCCTTGTAAAGAGTAGTTTCCTGCTTCCATGGAACTTAGGTTACTAATAACATTCTTATATTGGTCTGCACTCACAATTGCAGCATTTATACTGATTCTATCAACAGGTGCAATTACTTATTATGTCTTTTACATGTTACCATTCTTGAGTATCTGCATATTGAAAAAATCTGTTTTATTATAAATCACTTCTGTTTCTCTCTCTTTATTACAATTAGGGCAGTATATGGATGACTGTTGGGGGAGGGGGGAAGCCAGGGGGTGGAGGGATTGAGCAAAGAGGAAAAGGGACTCATGGACATGGATAAAGTGTGTTGATTGCTGGGGGGGG